>VZDJ01000019.1:548054-581766 GCA_008694505.1 Cyanoderma ruficeps | reverse complement strand
GTTAAAGTCAGGACCTGCCAGTCCCACCACCAGGAATCTGGTGTCCCAGGGCACCACCATGCTGGAACTGTCCGTCTCAGTGGGAAGGAGGCTTTGATCTTCCATGCCTCCATTCAGTTTGAAAATCAGCATTTGTGAGAATTTTTTAATGGCCTTATTTTAGGAGCGTCAGGGCAGTGTAAGCTATTTCATGAAAGCCCAACAAACCGCAGCAAGGAGCAAACCCCAACCAGAGCAAGCATTCAGACTCAGGGCTGTGCTCTCAGCTTCCTCACGGCCATTCTGCCCATGGGTCACGAATCGCTGAAAGAGCTTTGAGGTTTGTTCTCCTACAAACAAAGAAGAAGAAAAGGGAGGCTGGGTTTGTGTGCACACAGACACATACATACCTGTATTTAAAATTTGTTTCAGTTGTATTTACGACAAACCTCTCTCTGGACCCGACTCAGATGCCTGTCCCAGCCACGTTGACAGAGCTGTGATTCAAACATCCTGCCATCCATGGCTCCTGGCTTCCAGAAATGGTCCGTGGGTGGACTTGGGCAGGGGAGCTCTCCCTACACTACCCACTCCAACACACATGTACAGAGTCACAGAATAATGGTGTGGTTTGGGTTGGGAGGGACCTTAAAGCCCATCTTGTTCCAGACCCCTGCGGGCAGGGTCACCTTCTGCTAGACCAGATACACAAATAATGAATATATAAATAGATAGATAGATAGATAGATAGATAGATAGATAGATAGATAGATAGATNATAGAGATAGAGATACACATAACATATATATACTGTGCCTTCTTTTAAAACCAATTGTAATTTTTGGATCATGAAAATCCCTGGGATGTTTTTCCCTCTGTCCACGCCCTGTAAATAGCCCAGGGGCTGCCGGGCCTGGCCCGGGTCACCCTGGGGGAGGCCGGTGCCCGGCCCGGGCCCCACCCTGGGCAGCCGAACCGGGGCCGCCGAGCCCGGGCGGTGATATCCCGACCTTCGTGCCCGGGGAGAAGAATCCTCCGGGCTAATTAGCCAGACTAACCCCTCGTTCCCAATCCAGAGCCTGGAACGCTCGGGACTGCAGCAGCTCGGGCTCATCAGCATTCGGCGTGGCTGCCAGGGCGCGGGGGAGGCGAGATAACCATACGGACAGGAGATAAGGGGAATCGATGGGAACAAACAAACACCCGCGGGCCTGCGCTGGGGACCTCGCTGCCATTTCCATAACCCGCGCTGGCAGCGCTGCCCCCGGCGCCCGGGCCACTGCCACCGTCCTGATGGCGCTGTAACCGTCCTGATGGCCCTGCCACCGTCCTGATGGCGCTGCCACCATCCTGCCGGCATTGTCACTGTCCTGATGGCACTGCCACCGTCCTCCTGCCACTGCCACCGTCCTGATGGCACTGCCACCGTCCTGATGGCACTGTCACCGTCCTGATGGCACTGCCACCAGCTCCTCCTGCCTCTGCCACCATCCTGCTAGCGCTGCCACCGTCCTGCTGGTGCTGCCACCATCCTGCCGGCATTGTCACTGTCCTGATGGCACTGCCACCGTCCTCCTGCCACTGCCACCGTCCTGATGGCACTGCCACCAGCTCCTCCTGCCTCTGCCACCGTCCTGCTAGCGCTGCCACCGTCCCACTGGCACTGTCACTGTCCTGATGGCACTGCCACTGGCTCCTCCTGGCACTGCCACCGTCCTGCTGGCCCTGCCACCATCCCGCTGGCACTGTCACTGGCTCACCCTGGCACTGCCACTGTCCTGCTGCCACTGCCACCGTCCTGCCGGCAAGGCCACCTAACCCTAAGCCGGGATGTGGGAGGCAGGGGGCAGCGCTGACAGCCGGCAGGGCTCTCCAGTCCCGCTCCCGTCCCGCTCCAGCCCCGCTCCAAGGCCCAGCGGGGATCCCGGGAATCCCTCGGCCACCCCGCGGTGCCCGGACCGGACGGTGGCACCGGGCCGTGGGGCAGCCCCTGGGGTCACAGGAGCTCCCCCTCCGTCCCAGCCAGCTCACACACCGCGGGCACGGGGCCCTTCAGCCTCTGCCCACCCCAAGCCGTGCTTTTTTCTCAGCAGATATTTTAGGACTTAGTTGAAATCAAATACAAGTTTTTTTAATCTAGTCCAAACCTACTAAAACATTCACTACTCTTACTGCCTAATACATTTATTCATGGCCTATATATATTCTCCACTATAACTAACCTCTTTTTTCATGTCTTCATTTTTAATAATATTGCTTATGTGAAAATTGCTGGATAAATTATTCAATTCTCTCCATAATCCAGTATATCTGCAGTAAAACTGCTAACCTGGCTCTGCCAATGCATTCATAATAATTTTGGTTATTTGTCTGTGTTCCTCCCCTCCCTCCCTTCCATCCATCCCCCCTTGGGCTTTCCCCCACCATGGAGAAGCATTTTGCTCTTACGTGATGAAGAAACGGTGCCGTGTCAACACACAACATGGATTGCACGTGGAATTTCCATTTAATTGAACTGTGGGGTGATTATTGATTACTCCCACAATCACGAGCCCGCCAAGTCTGACCTCTGGCCACAAAAACACCCATTTTGGGGGACAGCAGCCAGGGTCTGAGGCCAACCCCCAAGATGGGGTGTTGGTACAGGTGATCACCCTGAGGAGGAGGAGTTCTGGTGGGAGCCCCAAGGCTCTGCACCCACGGGAGGATGCCCAGAGTGGGAGGGAGGTGGAACTGGAGGTGTCCAAGGGCAGGTCGGACGGGGCTTGGAGCAACCTGGGCTTGTGGAAGTTGTACCTGCCCACGGCAGGGAGTGGAAGGAGATGAGCTTGGAGGTCCTTTCCAAGCCAGCCCGTTCCATGCTCTGTGATTCCATGATCCTGGGGAAGCAGGCTCATCCCAAACACTGATGCCAGGAGGGAGAAGCATCCCTGTGGTGGAAGGATCTGCTGGGGTGGCGGGGACGGGATCACGGAGGGCAGACACGATTTGGGCACTCAAATGTTTAAATATCTGCCGTGCATTTGTGATGCATGAGGCCTGTCCTCACCACACATGGTGCAAATTAAAAATGAGACAAAGTGCTTCACCCCTTTCCCCAGGGCTGGGGCTGCCTCCGTGGCCCCCCAAAACCCCCCTCACCTCCCCCTCGGCGTCCCCGTTCATCCAGAGCTGCCAAACTGCAGCAACAGAGCCCTTGGAATAAAAAAAAGGGGCAAATAAAATGCTGAGACTCAGTTTGATCTAACTCAACCTTTTCAAATGACTACACTAATTTTCGACATCTGAATTTAACTGTGTGTTTGCCCCCCTATAAACAGGACGAATAAACACTATATCATTTTTACACTTGAACTGTATTATGATTTTAATGCAGGCTCAGGTGAGATGAGGTCAGAGGATACAATTAAATGGATCTGGTACCATCTGGAGATTAGGGTCCCTTTAACCATGCTTGGGTGATTTATCCATCAGCAACTCATGTAGTGCTTCATAAAAAGTGGTATCTGTTTTAAAAAAAAAGATATTAAACTACAGCATATTTTTAAAATTAGAGACTAAAATATTATGTACTTGCAGGCAGGCAGTTTGTTTCTTAACCACTGGAACAGAGATTGCTGTAGGGAGTAAATCTCCGGATGTGGATTCCCTGTGTTTGTTCACGCAGGGCTGCTCTGGGGCAGGGGGAACACCCAGCAGACCCCAGCCCCAGCCCCAGGGGGACCTGCCCTCCTCCCGTCCCCGCTCCCGCTCCCCACAGCCACGGGAAGGGCCAAAGCAAACAAAACCACAAAACTTGGGAGCCTCCGACCCACCTTCTGTCGCAGGGCTGCATGTAATGGTCTCTGGCATTCGCCACAATTTATTCTGTAATGAAACAAAATGGATGCAAAATCAAATATTTGAAGTGTCAACTTCCAAAGCGAATGAGTGGCTAAAGCTCGGTTTAATAATTGATCCATCAACGTGCAGATCAAAGGTAAGGCCAAAATTAAACAATTATTTTTCTGAAATTATATTTGATTAAAAATTTCCTGAAAGGAAAACAATTCAGCCATTCTTGTGGACAGTAATTTATACAGTTTAGTGATCCTGCTGTCAATAATATACAAATAGCACTAATATATTACTATAATGCTTCATTTTCATTAAGACATCTGCCAAGTTCTCAAAAACCTTTTCCATTTGGGACTCGACTTATAATTGCATAATCCCTTGGGGGAGTTTCAATATTATTTTAATCAATTTTAACCACAATACACAATATGGATGATTACATTGCAATGTCATTTCCAAAGTTCCTTTCCCCCATTACTCATTCGCACAGGGAGAGGACACTGGAAATGCTGGTGAAAGATATTCCAGCAGGAAACCAACGACAGGGACGCAGAATGAATTTCTGCCCCTCTCAGAAGAACGACAAGGCCAATAAATATGAATTTACACGAACTGAGGGTCCACAGGGGGTGTTGCTGCTGCCCCTGGGTCTCCCAGACAACAGCAGCAGCTTTTTGGAGCTCCTGCCTCGGCCCCCTGCCCTTCCCACCCAGCACAGCTCATACCTGGGGAGCTGATGCTGATAAACCACAGCCCATTCCTGGGGAGCTGATGTTGATAAACCACAGCCCATTCCTGGGGAGCTGATGTTGATAAACCACAGCCCATTCCTGGGGAGCTGATGTTATAAACCACAGCCCATTCCTGGGGAGCTGATGTTATAAACCACAGCCCATTCCTGGGGAGCTGATGTTATAAACCACAGCCCATTCCTGGGGAGCTGATGTTATAAACCACAGCCCATTCCTGGGGAGGTGATGTTCATAAACCACAGCCCACTCCTGTTCCTCCTCTGCCCCGGAGCAGCACAGCCCTGCAGCCCAGGGAGGCCGGGCTCCTTCTCTGGGTTGTTGTGCCACGTTTTTGTCAGTGCCATCTGCATCTGGCACAATCTGGAACCCCTTCACTGGCCGCTGTCACCTCCTCTTGCCCCCAGCCCCGGGGTTTCCTACGTTCTCCAGACCCTGAACTTGCAGATAATCCACTGAGGAGTGGGTCAGGAGGGGACTAGAGGAACAGGAGGGTCTGGAGAGGACCAGGGGTCTACAAGAAGGTCCATGTAGGTTTGGAGGGCACCAGAGGTTCATAAGGGTCTGGAGAGAACCAGAGGTTCACAGAGGTTTGGAGAGAGACCGGGGTCTACAAAGGTTTGGAGAGGAACAGGGGTCCACAAGGGTCTGGAGAAGACAAGGGGTCCCCAAGGATGTCCACAAAGGTTTGAAGAAGAACAGGGGTCCACAAGGGTCTGGAGAAGACAAGGGGTCCCCAAGGATCTGGAGAAGACCAGGGGTCCCCAAGGATGTCCACAAAGGTTTGGAGAGGAGCAGGGGCCCACAAAGGTCTGGGGTGGACCATGGGTACCCCAGATGTGGGGAGGTCGGGGAAGGGAGACAAAGGAGGGGAACGTGGCGGGTTTTGGGGTGGCAGGGGGAGGGCAGTGGGGAGGGGGGTGCCCAGGTGTGCTGCCCCCACACGTGTTGAACATGCCCAGCCCGGAGCCGCCCGCAGCCGTGACCCCGCCGATATTACAGAGGTAATATTTCCACAAGCGTGACCTGCTCTGGATCCAGGGCTCCAATACACTCTGAGCAAACACGCTCTCCTCCCTGCCGGGCACGCCGGAGATATCTTCTTTCTCCACCTGTTTTTCCCTGAATGATGCTGTTCCTTGGATACGTGTCGTCCTTTGGGCTGCGGCGGTGACGCACGCGCGGCTCGGACAGGGAGGTGACAGCCGGGCTCCAATTGCTGCCACTGAGGTGGGGGCAGTTTCCTTGTGAATGCTGGTGTTCACCTCAGGAGCTGCCCCGTCCCTTGGGCACCAGCTCTGCACGCGTGCCCGGTCCCTGGAGGTGCAGCATGGCCACAAACACACTGAATAAAACCCCCTTTCTGTGCAAAGTCAGGGGTTTGAGGACGGCTCCCCTCCAAAACGAAGGTTGTGAGGTGGGATGTGCAGCTCGGGGTGCCCATCTGAGCCCCCAGGGATGCTCATCCCGGAGATGCTCCAGACTGGAGCGTTACCAGCACAAAAGGCAAAGCCTCGACCGCTCAATAAACATGGAAAAGGCTCCCGTAGCCAGGCAAAACCACAGAGAAAAATCATTAAAAAGTCATTTCCACCAAATGGCTGTTTTTAAAAAAACATTTCCGAGCCCTACCTATGGCACTTTGCATAATTCCTCCGTGTTTATGAAAATGCAATCCCCGAGAAGTCTGCCTTCCAGCCCATATGGCGGCGGATGCGGTATTTGGCGGAGCGGGGAGGAAAAGATGCCGCTGCTAATTTGCCTCTCGGCCCCTGGGGCGGGTTCCCTGGAAGGACTCGGGCCACCAGAACCCGGGGCTGGAGCCACAGGAGGGCGGTGACAGCGCCGGGCCAGGGGTGGGACCGGGAGTGAACGCCCAGGAGGAGCCCCCAGGCACAGCCCCGGCACAGCTCCACCACACCCCGCTGGCCCAGGTGCCCCCAAAAGGGTTAAAGGAGTTTTGCCTGCTTTGCTCCATGAGCCCTGCCAGCGGAACGCGTTTCGAATCCCTGTTTAAAAGACATGTAATTGCCTCAGATTCTTTATATTATCATAACTCTTCAAAACTGATTGGTTTTAGGTTTATGGAAAAATATGCAAATGCGCGGGGAACGGCACACATTCCTCATTGTGGATACAAAAGTAGTTCACAGACAATCCGTCTGATTGAGTTTGATTACTGAACAAAATCTAATTATTTGAGATGCACGTCCGGGCTTTTCTGGAGAGGCATGCTGAAGAGAAGAAATATTTGGGATGTGAGAGTGTTGTTTGCCCGCTCAGATTTGTTATTCACATATATTTTGACAGGCCGGAATTTTAAATAATTGAAATCAATGTTCATTCCTCAGAGTCCAAGAAGCCAAGGTGGGTGCAGAGCCACCAAGGCTGCAGCCCTTCCAGAGGGGTCACACTGACCCACAGAACCACTGAACCCTGGAATGGCTGGGGTAGGGAGGCACCTTGAAGCTCATCTCATCCCACCCCCTGCCAGGAAAACCTCCAAGTTGCTCCAAGCTCCTTCCAACCTACCTGGACACTTCCAGGGGCAGCCACAGCTTCTCTGGACCGCCACCACCCTCACAGCCAGGAATTCCTTCCCAGCATCTCCTCCAGATGTCCTCTCTGCCAGCTCAGCAGTTTTATCTCTGGTTTTGGACATCCCCATGGAAATTCCCACACCAAGCCATTCCACCAGGTCCCTGCTGGTGGATGAGGACACTGGGCTGGGCACAGGTACCACGGCCAGGGCAGTGCCATCCCCACCAGCCCAGCACCCCAGTGCCCACCACCATAGCCCTGGTTTCTCCTACACGCCTGAACACGACTTCTGGAGAAGCAGGAAACCATGGAGCTGAAGCTCTGGCTCCTCCCAGGCCTTTGTCAAGGAGTATTTTGTCAGTCTTTTAAAGCAGCTTTGAATAATTACTGAGTCCCATCCTCTCATAATGTTCACCCTTTCCCAATTATCTACTCAATTATAATCCACAAAGTCTCTTGCATTAAATGAAACCATATGTTCTTCGCAGTCACTTCCAGCAGGCACATGCCAGCCTGGCCTCCCCAGTACACAAACATTTGCTCCCCAAAATCCCTCCCGAAAAACTCCTCTCCTGCAGCAACTTTACACACCAAGCCCCTCACTCGGAGGTCCTGGAGGGTCCCAGACCACCTGGTCTACCCAGGGCTCAATTCCTGCAGCCGCCAACCTTCTTTTTTCCTTTCTTTTTTTCCAATCCCATTGTTCGAGTCGGGTGATGAATTGGGGTGGTTTTGCCACTTAGTAGGACAGTGTAGATCCAGTGCTCCAGGAGATGCCAGGTCTCCACCTCTGATCAGTCTATAAAAACTCCATCTATTCAATCATGGATGATTTTCCATCAGGCCCCTCTGTCTGTACACGTGGGTGTTACCGAAGTCTCAGCTGGGGAAGGAGGAGCTCCAGCCCAGCCACACCGAGGTGGATGTTGGAGCCTCTTGTCACTCCCCTTTCCTGGTCACTCCCCTTCCTATTTCCTTGGCGAGGAGTTACCACAACCCAAACCATTTCTCCACGTCCATTAATGGGCTTTTCCGTGCCCCTGAGTGCTGTAGCAGGGGCTGTCAGGAAGGGGCTGCCCAGCCTTTAAGGAAATTGGTGGGTAATAATGAGGTGTAGAGCCCCTCCAATACACCCTGTTATCAAATACAAAGGAATTACTTATGCATGCTGCTCTGAGACCCACCATTAATTAGGAGTTTTACATATTAATCACAACACCAGTTTGCCTCTCCCTATGAAATGCTGAGTGATGCTGGGGGGGCAGTCTGGCGGGCTGCTCTGGGAAGCAAGGCATGGAAAAGCTCCAGAACTTAGGCTCAGTTGAAAGGAAATAAGGGTGAGGAAATAACTGGGCTGATTGTTCCACAGACAGGTAAAATCCTCCAGCAGCCCTGCAGGACAACTGCAGGAGGCAGAGCTGCTCTGGCCAGACCTCACCATGCCTGTCCTTTGCAGTGCCAGTGGGACATGGGATTCCAGGAAGAATTTCCCCGTGGAAAGGGAGCTCAGGCCTTGGCAGGGGCTCCCCAGGGAGGTTTGCAGTGCCCATCCCTGGAGGTGTCCAAGGAAAGCCTGGAGATGGCACTCAGAGCCCTGGGCTGGGGACAAGGTGGGGATTGGGCACAGCTCAGGGTCTTGGAGGGCTTTCCCAACCTCAGTGATGCTGTGATCCTGTGGTCCTGTCATTCTGTGATTTAGTGATCCTGTGATTCTGTGATCGTGTTACCCTGTCATCCTGGATCCTGTAATTCTGTCACCCTGTGATCCTGTCATTCTGTCATCCTGGATCCTGTCATTCTGTCACCCTGTGATCCCGCCATTCATCCTGTGGTTCTGTGACTCTGTGATTCTGTGACCCTGCCTAGGGGTGTTCCAGAATCACAGAGCACAGTCTGAGTTGGAAGAGATCTTGAAACCCATCCCACCCCTGCCATGGGCAGGGACAATTCCACTGTCCCAGGCTGCTCCAAGCCCTGTCCAGCCTGGCCTGGGACACTGCCAGGGATCCAGGGGCAGCCACAGCTGCCCTGGGCAGCCTGTGCCACCCTCCCAGCCAGGAATTCCTTCCCAATCCCCCATCCATCCCCGTCCTCTGGCAGTTCAGGTACTTCTTGTAAAGCTGGAGCCTGTTCAAAGAGGCCCAAAGAGCCACAACTGGTTTCATCATCATTTTCTTCCTGAGGCAATGGCCAGGAAGGCAGAACAAAACACCCTGTATGTCAATAAAGATTTGCACTGTATCATCTATGCCAAAAAAACTAACTCAATCTTCTGCACTTCAGTACAAATTAGAATTTATATGCAACTCCCCACTTCAGGTGGGCAATCCAAAGAAATTAACCTCAGGAGAAAATTGCTTTTTTCTGGCTTAACACAGAGCTCATTATCATGTCAGGCAGAAGAGACAGTGGGGAAAATGCAAAATCATAGACACGATACAGTGGTGCATCCATATATTTCCAGGCAAGGAGCCACTTATTAGGAGAACTATTTAAATTCCAAAGAGCCAGGCTGGTTCCTCAGGACAGAGCCAGTCCTAGGGGCCGACAAACTGAGCCATGCCACAAGGCTTGAACACCGAGTGTGGTGGAGAAGGTGTCCCCGTGGTGCTGGTGGCGTGTGGGGGACACAGGGCTGTTTTCTGCAAATATCCCAAAGCACTTTGCAGACTGGGCAGAGATTTCCATCCCGGGGCCAAGGAGCACTGGGGTGCATGAGGACAGCCCACGGGTTGTGTTATTCCATCAGCCAGGATTCCATCAGCATGGCCTTGGGGCCGCCTGGGTTAGTGCAAGGTGGCCCTGCCCATGAACAAGAGGAGCCTGGAAGTCTCTCCTAACCCAGACTGTGTTGGGATTTTGGGGTTCCATGATCCCCTCCTGCTCCAGCCTGGCCTGGAACACTTCCAGGGATGGGGAGTGTGTCACAACTGTCCTCATGAGACGTGTTGGAACCCAAACCCCAGAGGCTCCTGCAGCCCAGACTGGGGAGTTCATCCTCCTGCTCCTCCCTGCTGCTCCTGCCAACCACGAGCCATGGGACCACTGAGGGGAAAGGGGCTTTTGCACCTGGACAGCACAAGGCAGAGGCTGAGATTCTTCAGCCTGTCCCCAGCCTGTCCCCAGCCTGTCCCCATCAGGGTTCTGCAGCCAGAGCGGCGCCTGGGCTGGGATGTGCCAGCCTGATGTGACTCTCCTGCCATGCCAGCGATGCCTGGAGTGAAGAATAACAAAAAACGGACGGGGAACTTGTCGGTGCCGGTGTTTGCTCCTCCCCAGCTGTATTTCCAGGCTGAGCAGTGGCTGCACAGCCCGGAGGCCCCAGCCCCGCGGGGCACAGCCGCGGGGACAGGCTGCTCTTCCCGGAGCAGGGAACAGCTCACCAGGGGAAGGTGTCACATCCCCGATTCATCAGCGCTACCTGTGCCATCTGTGTCGAGCACTTACGGGGAAACCTCTCGGCAACTGCCATACAAATCAGGGGCAGCGCCAAGGTCAGGCTGCAGGGAATTTGGGGACGCGGGGAAGATGTTCAGCCGTAAGCAATAACAGCCTCCCCGCACCATCCCGCCGCACCCCGCCCGCTCCGCCCCAGCCTCCAGCAGCCCGGGCCCCGCTGGGAAATGTGTATTATGCCTGGGTTAATTTACTGATTAATCTCTAGTCAGTGGTTTGTGCTTTCCCCAGATGGCCAATTAAAATTTACAACTGGCAGAGCGGTGCCCTGTTGGCAGCGAGCGCGGGCCGCCGGCGGAGGCGCGGCAGAAGGCGAGGAGGGCCCGCCGCTGCCTCTCCTCCCTCCGCTGCCTTTATTCAGAGGGGAGAGGGGCCCTGCCCTGCCAGGGGCACACGCCAGCCGTGCAGACCCTCTCCTTTCCCCTTTTGCAGCCGTGGTGCCCACCCCTCGCTGCCCCCGGGGGCAGCAGCATCCGCGGCTGTTGGCAGAAGCCCGAGTGCTGCCTGTGAGGGGGCGATACCTGGTGCTGTCCTGCCTACAACAGGCAAAATAGTTTTCCAGCAGTAACAGCAAAAAGCCCACAGAATTCTGTCCTCTGGCACTGGGCACAGCTTGTGCTGGAGCATCCACCCCGAAAAGAGCTGCACGAGGAGAACCCAGATTTCCTAAGATTTCCTGGGCCAAAGTTACACGTTTCCTTTGGCAAAGGTGATGTCTGGGCTGGAAAACTCCAAAGCGGATTAAAAATCGAACCAAATCCATTTTCTGACGAGGCCAAACACAGCAATGATGATTGTAGGCTCCTAGAACCCCAGAATGGTTTGGGTTGGAAGGGACCTCAGAGCCCATCCCACCCCTGCCATGGCAGGGACACCTCCCACTGTCCCAGGCTGCTCCAAGCCCCAGTGTCCAGCCTGGCCTGGGGCACTGCCAGGGATCCAGGGGCAGCCACAGCTGCTCTGGGCACCCTGTGCCAGGGCCTGCCCACCCTCACATCCAGGAATTCCCTCCCAGTATTCCATCCAGCCCTGCTCTCTATCAGGGGGAAACCATTCCCCCTTGTCTGGTCCCTCCAGGCTCTTGTAAAATGAAGTGCACCAGCACAATTTGCTTTTTTCAACAACTGTTCTCAAAACTCCAGACATCACTCAGAGAAAAACAGTGGAAAAATGAATTGGGAAAAAAGCTGCTTCGGCAGGCACTCCCAGAAGATGTGGCAGTTCTCATGTGGCAGTTCTCTGGTTCAGAGCAAAATTTCCCTGCCTTTTTTTTTTTTTTTTTTAAGGAGCCTTCATGAATATTGATGGTAAACATAATAACTGCAATACTCAGGAGTGTAGTCAACCCATGCTGTACAATTCTCATAATTCCCCTTAAATTAAGGGGAGTCCCCCGTGTGCCCTGGCACAGCCTGCACTCCCTGGGTGCCCCAGCCCAGCATCACCCCTCTGCCCAGAGGGGCAGCTCGGGGCCAGACCCGTGTGGGTGCTTTGCCTTCCCTCATTTTTAAGGCTGAATCCAGCATTAAAATCCCGTCAGTGCACACTGTGTGCCGTGCACTCCGGGGTTTGGTTTATAAACTCCCCAGGGATCATCCTCTCCTCACTCAGCCCTCAGCACGGGCTCGCTGCCGGGACTGGGGGAGCTGCAGCTGCACACCTGGGGCTCACCTGCCTCACCGCCCCCCTGCACCGCCCCTGTGGGCTCTGGCAGGTCCCAAAGGCAGACACAGAGCAGTGGCCGAGGGCACAGTGACATGGGAATGTCAAAAGGGAAATAATAATAAGCCCCGATGAAAAGGGGGCTGAAATTCGGAAGGTGTCGTTGTCTCCTGGAGTGTCCCTCGTGGTGTCCACGGGACAGGCTGGGAGCAGCAGCACTTGGAAAGCTGCACTGCTGGGCAAGGCACGGGGACACCTCCACAGAGAACAAACCTGCCCTGGCCACAGCATTGTCCAGTTTCTGGGGCTGGGGGTTCCTCAGAGAGGAGCAAGGCTCCCGACATCCCAGCTCGTGTTCTCCAGGAATCTCCCAGCTCCCAGGAGAGCCACAACTCCTGCCCGTGACACCCAGACCAGCACAATGTCCCCAGCGTCCCCAGCCCCAGGGTGAGGGCAGGGCTGGGCCAGGAGAGCTGCAGGCAGGTAGGGAAGGGCTCCTGGATGTCAGATCATGGGGAAAGAGGCGGGGATGCCACCAAACCCCGGTGTGCTGCTGCTGCTGCCCCAGGGATCTGCTCCTCCTCTAACACGGCTCGCTGGGAGCTGTGTGTGCAGGATTCCTGGGAAATGAAAGTACCAGGGATGAGCAGAAGTGTCCAGACAGGGATGGAAATATTTACCTTTCAGAAAGCCTTGCCAGAAATGGAAAGAAATCCTGCCCAACACCCCCTGGTTCTGCTGGAGGAGCCACCCAGACTCTGGCACCCCAAGTTCACTCAGCTCCACTCCAGAGCCAGACCTGCTCTGGGCCCCATCCCAGCTGGGAATCACAGGGATTTGGGGCTTTTCTCTCCTTTTTTCAGTCAAGATGAAGATCTGCATTTTGGACCAACCCCACACAAGTTAAAGGCGTGACCTGCGCCGTTCCTGTCAACAGAGCCGGGCTGGTGATCTTTAAAGGGGATTTTCTCCGGGTGAAGGACAAACATGACATTAGAGTTATCAAACTCCCCGTCTGACAAGGACATATAAATTGTAAATGGTCGGGGGCACTGAGATCAGCCTGTCTCTCTTCCAGGCACTTTTCCGTGGCGTGGGGATCTGCTGGATGCTGCCTGGGCCTCGTGCTGTGAGCCCACAGCAGGGACAGGGTGGTGGCACCGTGGCTGTGCTGTCCCACCAGGGCCTGTCCCCACGGGGCACTGGTGGCAGGAGAGGGGAAAGAACTGCAGCTGGGCCAGGACAGAGCTGATGGCCAGAGCTGTGACACTTCTGTGGGCTGAGCCCTGCTGCTGTGATCAGCCCTGTCCCCAAGGGGAGCACGGGGCTGCCCCCCTGGCTGAGGCAAGGACTGACCCCAGCACTGAGGGGGGGTGGTGGCCAGTTCCTCAGGGCTTGGGGCCACCAGCTCTCGCAGACAGCTGGAGCATCCCAGCTTTGCTACTCCTCATGCCATGGGAAAGAGAGGGGAGCAGGCACAAAGGCCCCAGGACAAGGGTGGCTGGGGACCCTGGGGGCCCTGACATCAGCACCCCCTGCCCTGGCCCAGCACAGGCCCCCAGGCTCAGGGAAAGGACAGGGCTGGGGGTTCAGCCTGTGTGGGGACAGGAGAGGCCAAGGCAGGGGTGGACAGAAGGTGACAGCACTAAGGGGTGACAGCACTAAGGGGTGACAGCACTAAAGGGTGACAACACTAAAGGGTGACAACACTAAAGGGTGACAGCACTACAGGGGTGACAGCACTAAGGGGTGACAACACTAAAGGGGTCCCAGCACTAAAGGGGTCCGAGCACCAAAGGGTGACAGCACTAAGAGGTCCCAGCACTGAAGGGTGACAGCACTACAGGGGTGACAGCACTAAGGGGTGACAACACTAAAGGGGTCTCAGCACTAAAGGGGTTCCAGCACTAAAGAGGTGCCAGCAGAGAGCCCAGAGCTGCTCTGGCCACTTTGGGCCCTGCCCAGAGCCCAGTTCCCTCAGGGACACGGCCAAGGGTACGTGCCAAGACAAGTGAAAAGATCCCAGCCAGGACTGAGTGTAAAAGCCCCCGGGGAGTGCGGGAGCATCAGGACACCGGGCACACCCCGCTCCTCCCGCCCCGCTGTAAATCTGGCACCGCCGCTGGATTTATCCCAGCTGAGCACAAGCCTGACTGAGATGGATTCAGTCCTTGAACTGTAATTAAAAACGAGAACGAGACGAGCGCAGGGTCCACGTGCTTATGCAGATGAAGACACCTCGTCTGCTCCGCCGGGAGCCGCTGCCCGGCGGGCGGAACATCCCGGGATGCGGGGATGCAGCAGCAGCCCGGCCCGCAGGGAGAGCCCCGCGCACGGGGCCCGGTGACGCTCCCGGTGCTGCCGCAGGAGTCCTGACACGGGCCCCGCTGTGCCCTGAGCCCCGGGCAGCCCCCGAGGGCAGCGGGGCACGGCTGTGACTGCGGAGGGGCCGCTGCGGGTGGGGGCCCACGGCCAAAAATCATCCCCCGTTCTCCCCCTGCTGTGATTCCTGCGCGCAGCAAAGCCGGGCGTGTCCCTGGGATCCCGGGAGGGGGAAGCTAAGGAAGCCAACTTCCCAATATCAGAGGTTTTACCAGAACCATTTGGGCTGGAAAAGCCCTCTGAGTCCATCGGGTCCAGGCTTTAACCCAGCCCCACCGTGCTCACCCCTCACCCGTGTCCCCAGTGCCACATCTTTTACACGAAATCTGCATCTCCCTTCCTGCCTCAGTTTCCCCACCTGTAACATCAGGTGCTGCTTACTGTTTCTCAGCGTGCCATTAATTCCCCCTGTTTGCAGTTTATTTGGTTTGGAAGGACACATCTGGCAGATGCTGGGTGCTGCCAGTGTCCCTGCCCAGCCAGCTGTGCTTGGCACCACACGGCCCTGGCACCCGCGGGGTCCAGCTGCCCTTGGCTCAGGGATGCAGCATTAAATATTTCTTCCCCGGGATTCAAAAAAGGAAATCGGAGAAGGAGAGAACAAAGAGGAAATGGGACATCAGAAGTTTGATTATTCCATTTGCCTCCAGGGTAAACTGAGGCACCAATCGAGGCACGGGGTCCCTTTCCATGAAAAGGAAGGAAAAGGGTTTTTCACCTTTCCATGAAAATGGTCACCCCAGCCACGCAAGGTGGGTGTTGGAGAGGGGGAGTCAGAGCCCCCAGCACCCACAGGGCCGGGGAATGTCTTCGTCTGCCATGTGCAGGCCATAAAAGGGTTCAGAGAAGATTATGGAATTTATGGCCTCAAAAGGAAAAAAAAAGGTATAAAGTGTCACTTCTATATAAAAATGTTGCTGCCATCTTCAATGTATGTAGTTCTGCCCACAAAGAGCTATATGCATCATTTATAAGCCTTGTAAACCTCTCATATATATATTTTATATCTATTTATGTGTATTTTTATATTGTTACCCATATATATTATATTGAGAACTATATATATGTATTTTCTATGTTATTATCCATATATATTTTTTCTAGGTATACAGATACATACATATATATGTATTTTCTATATTACTTCTATAATAATATCCATATAAAAATCTATCTATTTATATATTAATTTATATTAATATATATTTGTATACATTTATATATTTAATATAGATACATATAGATAGATAGAAATAGATGATATAGATATAGATTAGAGATAGATATAGCTAGATATAAATGTATTTTCTAAGGAATCACAAGGAAGGCCACCACGTTCTACCTTTCCCCAGCCCTGGCCCTTTATCAATGCTACTCACATTTAATTAGTAGACATTTCTCCTTCCTGAGCATATTTACTTCAATTCCTCGTTCCTACGGCAACCCAGGCGCTGCCGCCGGAGCAGCCCAGCCCAGCCTAAACCAGGAATGGAGATTAACGAGCAGCCTCGATATTCAGATTATCCAGCACGGCCCGAGCCTGGCGAGGCCATCCTCACAAAGCAGCCTCAGCTACGGCTCCCATTCCCAGAGCCCGTGTGAGCAGGTTTGTGTTTGTGCAGGGGTTTGTGCTGTGCTATCCAGCCTGGGAGAGGGCTCCTTCAGCCCTAAATTCTCTGTAATTCACTGTCAACTCAGGCAAAGCCGTTTATTTAATTGTTTTTGTGAATTATACTCCATTTTCATTTTAAAACACCCAGCACAGAGCAGCAAAGCAAGGTCCCAGCCATCCCTGCTCAGCAAGGCTTTCCTCGATGGTGCAGCTGCAGGTTTCAGGCACACAAAATACCTGAATTTCCTGGTGGCACTTCAGCTGCCACAACAGAAAATGTTCCTTAAGAGGGGACACACACACACTGCCACTTGTGCTGCCATTCTCATGCAGGATTTTCTCAGCTGGCGTGCACACCGAAGGCAGATGTTGGAAGACTGATTTGAGATAAATATCCAGCAATTCTTCTCCTTTCAGTTTATGAATGTCCTTTTTTATTTTTTTTACTGGTAAAGGAAAATGCAATGTAAATTAAATAAAGAGGGATGTGTGTGAATTAGAGCGAGAGCCATCTCATTTAAACATTTTTAAATCTTAGGTGGTCCCGATGCTTTTCAAGGAGAAGCACAGTTCTAAATGCTCACACACCTTCTATTTCCATCCTGGTGTAGCAGTTTAACCCCGGAGCAGGCAGCTCTGCTTCAAGGACAGGTACGAAGTGTTCAATAAAATAAATAAATAAAACAAATAAAATCAGTGGCAGGGCAGCAGGCGCTGGGAAGATTCGTTTTTCCAGCTCTCCAAAAGGCGCCGTGGATTTATTTGGAGGTTGTGTGCCTGTCCCTACAGGGAATGTGCCGGCGTTTGGGGGAAGGCTGTGGGGCGAGGACACAGCCTGGGGGGCTCTGGGTGTGCTGAGCAGGGACAGGGACAGACCCCACGAGGGGTCCAGCAGCAAGTCCAGCACAGGAGCCCCCAGGGCTGGCTCCGGCACCAGTCCCAGGGGAATATTTGGGTGTCCATCCCTGATTTGGAGTGCCGGCCCTTACTGGGCTGGGCTGCCCCGCCCTCTGTCCCTGCCTGGTCCCCCAGCGCTGCCCTGGGGCTGCTCCCGCCCTGGGGACACCCCCGGGGCTCAGGGAACACCCCAGGGAGGGCAGTGCCTGTACTGATCCTCACACTGCCACGAGTCTGGAGCCCCAAAATCATCACGCTCACAAAAGGAACTCTGGGGTGCAATCGACCACTGCGAACACCCTCCACAGCCTTTCCACCGCCCTTGGCCACCAAGTGAGGGGCAGGGAGAGATGGCATTTTTATGCATTATCTCTGTCTTCCCAGGCCTCTTCTTCCCCACAAATATTGGCCATCACAGGAATTAATTAATCTCGGCAACCCAAGAGTGGGGCAGGCTCTGCAGCAGAGCATGCCCTGAACCCCACAATCCAGGATGTGCTCCCGGGCTTGTTCCAAGTGCCTTTTAATACCAAAGAACACAACAACTTAAATGCCATCCCCTGGTTTTATGAAAAAGCAATATAGGAGAGTAAATAGGGCAAATACCAACAAGGCAGGACACGCGAGTCGAATCGAACAATAAATTCAAATAATATCACTAAATCGAAGAGCCAGGCAGTGTCTGAGAGCTCCTTTCCCCATGACTTTTCTGGAGAGCCGAGCACATGGAATAACCCATTCTCCTTGCCCATTAACAACAACAATCAAGGCTGGATTAAACCTCTTCAAATAATTCTCCAAGTAGAGATAAAGCATAAGAGAGAGAGAGAGAGAGAGAGAGAGAGAAAAAAAAATCCAGCGTATCCTTTCGCCGCTGGTAATACGCTTACGCCTGGAACAGACTTGTTAAATAATTAGAGTTAAATTACCTCCTCTCCTACCACCGCCTCTCCCAGCCTCACCTCTCCAAGCTGTGGTTTAATGGAGAGGGATGGGTGTGGGGACACGGAGGGTGACACCTCGCTCGGGGCAGCAGTGGTGGCTTTCGTGTGGAGCTGGTGGTTCCCCCGGGAGCCAGAGCAGCCCCGGCTCCCAGCGCCCCACGGCCGCTCTTCCTGCCTGCCCCGGCCTCACACACACCCTGGGACCTGCCAGAGCCCAGCCCAGGTCCCTGCTCGGAAACAGAAGGCACAAAAAAAGGAATTGAGATTTGCAGATCTGATAATGAGCCAGTTAATGACATAAATGATACCTCAAGAACCTCACTAAACCATCCAGGTCCTACAATTTAATCTGTAATAAATACTCCTGCATCATTGCGAGATGGCTGCTCATAATGGCAAATGAAATATGCTGGTATGATAGGTACAATAAATCTGGATTTTCCTATGGTTCCCTCAGGCTAGAACAATATGTAACCAGAGTGCGCACTGTCAGGATGAGCAGATCTCAAAGCCATCATAAAATCTAAATGGGGACTAATTAGGAGGCCCTTCCCTTCTAGAGTTACTATTTCTATTGACATTTTCCATGCATGAGCCCCTCCATAACATCATAAGTCACCAAGATAAGAACTCCCTAGATTATAGGGAAAAAGCTTTAATGGAGAAGTTGAACTCAAAGGCGATGCATAAATTTTCCTTCTGATACCCCGGGAAGTCTGTGTTCAGTACTTTCTTTACAAACTTTCCTCCCCAGTGCCAGCTGCGGCTCTGGCCGGCCCTGGGCACGGGCACCTGGGCA
Source organism: Cyanoderma ruficeps (assembly GCA_008694505.1). Classification (NCBI taxonomy): domain Eukaryota; kingdom Metazoa; phylum Chordata; class Aves; order Passeriformes; family Timaliidae; genus Cyanoderma; species Cyanoderma ruficeps. The sequence continues at coordinate 562,908 of VZDJ01000019.1, read as the reverse complement.
GGCAGCACCGGAGGAGCCCGGGGGAACAGTGCCCTCTCCACAGCCCAGCGCCTGCTGGAGGGTCGGGGACACAGGGAGGGGACCCCAAAGGGGTCCAGAAGTGGCCCCAAGGGACACGGGCAACCTGGCATGGGATGGGGCACCATGGGATGGGCAGAATGCCGGGGGGACAAAGGGAACTGAGAGAGCCAGGAGGGTCCCTGGGCAGGGGAGGGGCTGCAGGGGCTGTGCCAGGGCACCTCCTCACCCCCCTTTAGGGCCACAGCACACCGGGCTCCTGCAGGGGCATCGCTCACCTGGCACGGAGCTCACCTGGCACGGAGCTCACCTGGCACAGAGCACCTCCACAGGTGTCCCTGTGCCCGAGCCCACGGGGGAACAGGCGGACAGGGGGACAGGGTGACAGGGGGACAGGGGGACAGGGTGACAGGGGGACAGGCACTGCAGCAGCAGGTGAGTGTGCCGGGGCACAGACATCCCCTGGCACTGCCTGCAGGGGCCTCGCAGCAGCCGGGCTGCTCCTGGCTGAGCACAGAGCAGGATTTATTGCCGGCTGGCAGCAGCCTGCACATTCCCTGTCCCTGTCACCCCTGCCCCGGTGACTGCCCGGGAGGGTCTGTGTCCCCTGCACATTCCCTGTCCCTGTCACCCCCACCCCGGTGACTGCCCGGGAGGGTCTGTGTCCCCTGCACATTCTCTGTCCCTGTCACCCCTCCCCGGTGGCTGCCCGGGAGGGTCTGTGCCCCCTGCACATTCCCTGTCCCTGTCCCAGCCCGGTGACTGCCCGGGAGGGTCTGTGCCTGTGCCTGGCTGTGACGGTGTGAGCACGGAGCACATCCTGCCTCCTGCATGAATCACCTCAGGCACAGACTCCAGCCGCAGGATTAAGGAATCATCCTGCCATTGTGACCACAGAAACCCAGAATCCCAGAATCCCAGAGTCCCAGAATCCCAGAATCCCAGAATCCCAGAGTCCCAGAGCCCCAGAATCCCAGGCCGGGAGTGTCACCCTCTGCCTTGCTCCCACCTGCCCAGTTACACCCGACCTGGTGCTCCTCTGTCCTGGACACCAGAACAAGGATGTTCTGCTCAAGGCTGGCAGTCTCTGCACACTGGAACTGTCCAGGGGAAGGTGTCCCTGCCCATGGCAGGGGGTGCAATGAAATGAGCTTTAAGGTCCTTTCCAACCCCAGCCGTTCTGGGATTCTGTGATTTCATGAAACTGCAGGGAAAGATGGGAGACTGCGACGTGTGCCAACCGTGTCATCAGCGAGTTATTCTTTTGTCATCTTAATAAATACATTTAAAAAATATTATGAGCTTTTACAAATATTTCCTTCCTTGCATACATGAAAAATAAGAACAGATATAGAAAAAACCCCCAAGAACTGTAGCAAGGTAACTTGCATTGTAGGGAAGGTGTAATGGCTCCTGCTGTTGATCACATTTATCTTCACTTACCGGGGAACACCTAAAACAGAATTATCAGGTGCCTTCTCACTCATGAATAATGAGGCCATAAAGGCCTCACAAACTGAGGGGTTCAGGGCTAACCCCCACTGCTGGAAATCCTTTTCTTTTCCGTGGTTTTGGTGATCTGGGGTGGAGTCAGCTGGGAGCAGCCGGACTGCAATTCCTCGGGAGCTTCAACCTCATCCAAATGCTGCAGTTTTCACTTTTGATCTTCAAATGCACATTATATTCTTGGAAATTACTGACGTAGGTAAACAAGCATTTCCTCAACAACAGCATTCCTGGAGGATGAATCTAAATACCCTTTCCTCAACTTTGTGTTTGCACAGAGTTATACAGGGGAAATGAGCCTTCGGAGAATTATTAGAGGGCAAACGAGAAGCAGCCAAGTTTATGAAAAACTAGCACAGGAATGACTGAGAGGATAGAGATCTATATCCTAAGTCAACTCCAGCTCCAGCTCATTTTTGTTTGAAGGAGAAGCACTGGCAGGTGTGATTTATTCTGTATTCTCTGGCAGGGTGTCATTGAGGAGGGGCCCTGCTCCCTCCCTCCCCACAGGTGACTCACCAGGGGCCCCTGCTGCTCCCAGTAAAATCAGACTGGGAGGAGAGGTGACACTGGCTGCAGGGCACGAGGGGTCCCAGACCCCCGAGCTCCCTGTGCTGCCCTTCCCTGTGCTCCCACCATCCCTTTTCCCTCCTCTCCACCCCAGCCGTGGCAATAAATGCACAGCCCCATCCCGCACTCCTCATCCGAGATTCTGAGGAGACTCTCCAAGACTGGAACTGCACCAAGATTTCCCTGGCAGAGCCATCTTCACCAAGTTATGCTCAGATACTCTGCAGTGCTGGTGTATAAATATCAAACAGCCGCCAGCTCTTGACGAAAAGGGTGGGAATTCAGGGAAATCAAGATGAAATACATGCAGGATTTAATGCAGCACCACTCCTTGGTCAGACAGCAGTTGGGTGTAAATGGATCCAGAAACCCTTCCCTTGCCGATGCACAGAGGAGCAGCAGCACTCTGTTCAGCAGGATCCCTGGAGCTGCAGCGGGGCCGCTCAGGCCTTTTATTCCAAATATTCCCTCCGTGGGCTCACACTGTGCAAATGGGGGTGGGTGTGTTTGCTCAGTGCGAGGAAGTAACTCAAACCCAAAATCAGCAAAATCAGTAGGAAAATTCCTGAGCCGTCTCTCCTGCCAACCTTCTGCTTCTGCTTTTTCCACGGTTGCTGCTGAGGCAGACACAGGAGCCACGGCCACAACCTCCCCAGCAGCTCGGGCACGGGGCCCTGGCCTGGGGCAGCCCCAGGGCTGTGCCCAGCACTGCTGCCCACCAGGGACGTGCCAGGAACACCTGCAGCTGCACCCTGGCTTTGTACCCAGGGAGCTCTGGCCCCAAACCCCCCAAATTCTGCTGAAAACACTGGTGGATTTTTTTTTTTTTGTCACCCCCAAAGGCACGTGATGTTTGCAGAGTCCCTGGAGATTTCCAAAGGTGCCAAAGGAGCATCCTTGCCCTCACCTCGAGGAGACACCTCTGCTCCCAGCTGAGCCCCGGCTGGATGTGGCTAAGGCAGAATGATTTATCAGCAGATATAAATCAGAGGGACTGTTCAGCGGTGCTGGTGAGCTGGCAGCTCCTGGAAGCGCAGCAGCATCCCGGCACGCCAGCTCCCTTCCCACAGAACTCATCCCGTCACTGCGCCCGTCTGCGTGCGCCCTTCCGGCCCTCCACGGGGCCACACGCTGGGAAGGAAAGGTTTTATCTCATAATAAGGATTATCCTGTTGCATTATGCGGCCAACCTCCCGTCCTGCCTGAGCAATGTGGGCCGGCCCCGCCGGGCAGGGGCAGCGCAGCACAGCCAGGGCGTGCCAGGCGGGGCAGGGGACACTGAGCAGGGACACTGGGGGGGTCACACCTCACCCCATCCTGCCCCAAGGCTGACCAGGGGACACTGAGCAGGGACACTGGGGGGGTCACACCTCACCCCCATCCTGCCCCAAGGCTGACCAGGGGACACTGAGCAGGGACACTGGGGGGTCACACCTCATCCCCATCCTGCCCCAAGGCTGACCAGGGGACACTGCCAGCCCCTGGGGGGGTCACACCTCATCCCCATCCTGCCCCAAGGCTGACCAGCCCCGGACTGGGGGTGCAGTGGCAGTGGGAGAGGGGAGCTGAGGGCAGGGATGAGATGCCGTGACCCATCCCCTGGGTCCGTGCAGAGCTCAGCAGGAGCCGCGGGAGCTCAGGTGACACAGCAGGATACTGTCCCCAGGCTGGGGGGTGGCCCTGCCCCCAGGAATGTGCCACTCAATTGCCACAAGTGGAGAAGAAGAGCTGCTGAGCAATTTGCTGCAGTGCAAAGGCCGGGGAACAGGCAAAGCTTTGTCAGGAGCTGCACCGTCGTTATTATTATTATTGTTATTATGACTATTTAAAGAGCATCCCAGATGTGTGTGGCACTTTACAGACAAAAATAATGGATGGGCCTTGCCCCCTGAAGCTGCAAATAGCACAAGCCCAGCCCCAGGCAACAATGAGGGAGGCCGTGTGGAGCTGGAGGAGGCTCTGATGACAGAGCAGGGGTTGTACCTGTCCTCACCTCTGCTGCGGCACCCACCTGCCCCAGCTGCCGCCGCGAGGAGCGTTTCCCGCTGATTTTCACTAAACATCCAGTACCGAGGATGGGGTGGTGGTTTGAATTGTTCTCTGTCTCTCTTTAGAGCTGAAGGGAGTGTGGGTGGAGGAGCCAGATGCATCAGCAGTGGCACAGAGGGGGAACGGCTTCCCACTGCCACAGGGCAGGGATAGAGGGGGGATTGGGAAGAAATTCTCCCCTGGGAGGGTGGGCAGGCCCTGGCACAGGGTGCCCAGAGCAGCTGTGGCTGCCCCTGGATCCCTGGCAGTGTCCCAGGCCAGGTTGGACACTGGGGCTTGGAGCAGCCTGGGACAGTGGGAGGTGTCCCTGGGACAGCGGGAGGTGTCCTTGTGACAGTGGCAGGTGTCCCTGTGACAGTGGGGAGTGTCCCTGCCATGGCAGGGGTGGCACTGGGTGGCTCTGAGGCCCGTCCCCAAAGCAGTGTGGGGTTGTGTGAAGCTGCTCTGTGAAGAGGTGCCTGGTGGGGACGGGGGTGAGCAGAGACAGAAACCCAAGGGTCCAGCAGGGTAACCTGAGCCCTCAGCATTTCGGGCTGTGCTCTGCCTTTGCCCTGTCTGGGGAACTGGGTTGGTGTTGGGACACCTCACACCAGGAGCTGTGGCAGAACCTCTGCTCAGCACCAGGACTGGGATCCAAACCTCAATGGAGGCCCAGCCCAGAGCACACGTGAGGTAGAGAAAGCTCCCTACAGCTTTTAATGAGTTGTGGATTGGGTGCCAGGCCATTCCAGTGCTGTTTTGTGAAATTACTTAGATTTATGTCCAGCTATTTAATATCAGCCTGGAAAAAAAAAAAAAAAGCCTTTCCTCTGCTGGGCTCGGTGTGACGCTGTCACTGCAGCTGCGTCCACCCAAAGATTCTAATTTTTTATCTTGTTCATTTTTTTCCCCTTTGCACTGATTATTTTTTTTCTAATTTGGCGATCTCGGCGAGATGTTTGGGATGCACTTGACAGAGCATAATATATCACCTGTCGAGAGACCCCAGCCTTAAAAAAGTGGGGAAATTACTGGAATAATTGCAGAGTAAACACTTGTCCTGGAAGGGAACGCCTCGGGGCCGGGGTGCCCCAGGAGCTGCTCCCTCCCCGCTGCTGCTCTGGCCAGCACCCAGAGCCTGGTGTGGGACCCTGAACCCCCAGCTCTGCGACACCACAGCTGATTGTTTTAATACCAAAGTGACACCGAAGGGGGTCAAGTAAATAAATATGCATGTCTCACCAGTGCAAAATAATAAAATTCCAATGTGTGCAAGCCTGCTTGTTGAACATATGTTTGCAGCACGGCTAAGCCATCTGGCTCAATGTCAAGCATTTACACCAACTGCAGTCTTACACTACCTGACAGCAGAAAAGCTTTATTCCCCTGGTGTTTGGGCACAAATGGAGAAATATTATTGAAATGATTATCTGCATCAAGACTCAGATTTGGTTTGACATTTAGCTGGCTCTGTTTAATCCAAAGGGTTGTCTGAATGAATAAAGAGAAGGGTTCCTCCAGAAGATGCTGCGAGCAGCCAGGGAAAGCCAAATGATTAATGAGACTGAGAGGCTGGGTGGACCCTGCCCACCTCCACCCAGACCTCGGTGCCAAGAACTGCATGGGAAATCAGCCTGAGCCTCCTGGAGCTTGTCAGGAGGATGCTCACGGCCGAGGGGGCTCTATTTTTGGACCTTGGGAAAACAACGGGAGTGAGCACGCTGCTCCCCGGCGGGAAGGGAAGGTCTGTGTCCCGATTAAACACAATCTCTGCAGAGGGGCAGGTCCCCGCCGTGCCCGGCTGGAGTGGGATGGGCTCAGACCCCGAGCCGGGGGTGCCGGGGCCGGGCAGCCCCCTCCTCCCACAGCCCAGCCCGGCACAGGGGGCTGTCCCTGCACGGCCCCACCGAGGGCAGCCCCATCCCGAAGAGCATCCCTTCCTTCAGAGAAGGCTCCTGCGGCACAGGAGGGAAAGGAAAAACAACGAGTTTGGGGTGAGCCGCCTGGAGCCAAGGGGGAGCAGGAGCCGTTTGAACTGACGGGGCTGCGGAAGGCTCGGTCTGACAGAGACAAATTCATCCCGGGAAGCAGAGATAGTGTGTTTTAAAATGAGATGGGCTCGAATGCCAGGCGCGGGGCCCTGAGCAGCGTCACGCTCCAGGAAATGCCTCTCCGGGAGCACCAAAGCGCAGCCGTGCCCCCGGCACAGCCCACGGCTTCCCCCTCGCATCCCCACCCCTGACTGTGGATTCGGATTTAAAACTAATTCGGTGATTTGAGTTTAATAAGAATGTTAGACATGATTTCCTTCTCACTCTTACTTTTAATTAACTTTTTAATTGAGATTTAAATGAATTCTAATGAACAGAATTGGTAGCCTAATTGATTTGTTGCACAGCGTGGTGAGGGATCAGTATGCCAGCAGCATTTTGATATATTGCTCTGGGACGTCAGACGGTTTACAGGTTAATTTTTTGGCAGAGGTTACTCAATGGCAGCCGAAAACAATAACGTACCTTGGATCGATTAGTGAACAGCTCCTGGTGAGTTTATGGTCCACGCTGGTTAAACCAGCTCCTGGTGATGCCTCTGGCACCTTGGCCTCTCCTTGGGAACTCACCTGGGGTTTGTCCAAGAGGAGTTTTTGCCCAGCTGGGAGTGGCAGTATTCCTAAATAAATCCATAGTACATTTATTTCCATAAATAGCTGCAGAAATCCACTCCTTTGTCACACCGAGGACTGTGAGCAGTGAGGAGCCCGTGAGGACAGAGGGACACGGGTGGTGACCTCAGGCCACACAGTCACAGTGTGCTCCCGTTATGATCCCGACATCCCGGGGTGTGGGAAGGGAAAAGGGGAGCCAAGGCAAGGACTGGCACGTCATTAATTGCCAGCTCCCAGATTTCACAGCTTCGGGAGCAAATCGGCTGCTCAGGGGCGCCAACCTGCTAAAACATAAACTCATTTTAGTCTCTGGACACTCACCCCCATGGGGAAAGCTCACCGGAGGCTGTGGGGACACAGGGCCAGGGTTGGGTCCCTGCACACCCCGGGCTGGGGGGCCCATCCCAAGCCCACCCCCAGGTGTTCTCCTGCCCCGGGCTCGGTGCTGTCCCCGGGCAGGTGTAAATCAGGGACAGTCGGTGACACCGGGGGGGAACGCAGAGCTTTGGAGACATTACTGCAGTCAGAGGGCAAAGCAGGATGGATGGAGAAGGAGAGCGGGGACAGTGCAGGGAAATGGGGTGAGAGAGAGAAATACGGCCAGCAACATCCGAAATGCCTTGAAATATGGAGCGCTCCCAAATTTAAAGGAGTCGGGTTTAAAAGTTTCATTTTACGATTTGTAAGGAATTTATGTGAAAATAATATTCAACGACTGGCACTTCTTTTTTCCATAATACCAAGCTGTTAGGTGGGAAGAGAGATCCGTGGAGAACATTAAAATCCCTTCCTGCTCCTAAACAGAGGCGGGCAGAGCTGCTGCCCCCCCAGCACCAGCGGCTCCATTACCGGCTTCAGCCTGCTCCATTCAGGGTATTTGGTACATCACAGGCTGCAGATTAAAGGGAGAGCCTTTCTCGAATGCAGATTAATTTTGTTTTTCGACTTCTTAAGCTTCTGTTAACACCTTTTCTGCAATCAGTACAGTATCTTTTAAGTTAATTAGTTCTGGAAAAGAATTACCAGTGTAATTTGTGCTGAGCCCTCCCTCCCTTTCACTCACCAGACAGAGCAGCCTCTGATGGAGATAAAAGGGACACTGGAGGCTCCTCCAGCGACAAGAGGTGTTCGAGAGGAGCTCCGATAACATCTTCAAACCATTTATCCCCGTTCAGCTCTGCAAATGGGGAGGGAGCAGGAGCGAGCTGGAGCCGCCTGCGTTTCCATAACCTCTGGAGTCCTCTCCCGAATTATTTGGATCCCTGAACACCCCACAGTGCAGGCAGGCAGCACCTCACTGGGGCCCACCGTGGGTCCTCCACAACTGCTGGCACTTGGGGCCCCCACTCCTTCCTCTTGTCACCCTGGAAATCATTTGTCCCATCCACGACGCTGCACAAGGTTCTGTGGAGCCTCCTGCGAAGCTGAGCTGGATTTTGGGTTCCACACAGGCCGTGGACATTCAGAATGAATTATGTGCATCACGGTTTTGCTGCCAAGGGCTGGCTGCCAGCACAGCCACAGCTCCCACACTCCGCCTCGCCCCATCCCAGGGGTTGGGGAAGGATCCTGGGGGGGCTGAAGCCGAGGTCTCCCCCACCCCTGGGGTCTGTGTGTGTGTCCACGTGGGCTCACACACCTCACCTGCCCACAATGGGCCCTCACAACACCTCTCTGCCTCACTGTCGGGCTCAATACCAGCAGAGATCAACTGGCAGTGCAGAAATTCACCTTCAGAGCGGCCCGAAAGCTGTCACAGGTGGTTGGTGTCCTCCTGTGAGGACTGAGCGTGGCTCAGCCTTCTCACGGACACCAGCAGTGCCAGCCAGAATTCCCCGTGCTCCCAGCCTGGGAGAGCCCAGACACAAACCCAGCTGCTGGTGGGAGCTCCAGGGCAGCTGGAAGGGCTCAGGGCAGGCAGAGGGGAGCAGCAGAGCCTCGTCCTGGGGGCTCCCACAGCATCCAGGGCTTCCCCTGCCTCCTAAGAATAATGTCTGTATTCCAGGAAAGCTAATCCTGCTGGAAACACTCATAGCAGAAGCCACAATATTGGCTTACACCATTAATACTTCCCATTGAAGTCAATTAATTAAATCTAAATGGAAAATATTTATATATAAAAATGTTCATTGAAGCCTGGGGTTTTTTCCCTATAAACCCCAAGTACTGCAGTGCCCAATCTGTCCCTCCCTGGAGTCTGCATTTACAGGTGTGATCACCATCAGCTTTCCTGCTTTCCATGGGAGGAGGTTTATTCATGATCTGCAATGGGAACAGCCTGGGCTATTTGGTGATACACATTATTCAAAACTGATTCTGACTTTGTTAGATCAGCCCATAAGCCAGGAGGAACTTTACAACAACCAAAAAAGCCTTGAGTGGGAACTGGCTGCTCCGATGAAAATAGAAGCTCAGTTCACCCATAATTGCACAAACAATCCAGTGTGGCCTCCTCAGCCCCCAGCCCTGTGCCAACCCTGCTGGCAGCGACGGGCGGGCTGCGCTCAGCACTCGGCTCAGGATTCCACCCCAACCCCGGACCTGCCACACCTGCAGGGCTCAGGATCTGTCAGAGTTGTGGTGCAGGGTCAGAGCCAGGAAAGCAATGGGGAAAGGGTGGAATCCTCCAGATTCCTGTTGCGTTGGGCCGATCTTCCTTGCTGGAAAGAGGTAACCAGCGTGGTGCTGCCCGGCCAGAGCAGCTCCTCCTCTCTACATCCAACTCTTTCCTTTTCTAATGGAGCCACCCAACAGGGTTTTCTTGCCCATTCCTTTATTTTTCTTCAAGCTGTCTTTAGGGCTGAATTATTCTGCAGCACTGGTTGGAGCTTTTTTGCATATTTGATTGTGTTTCATTGTGAAGCCGGCAGGACTGGATGTCTGGGTGCTGCTGCAGCTCACGGCTCCACTGACGAGAACTGTGTTTCCTCAGGGGCATGAGGGGACCCTGGAGCCAGCAGCACCTGCAGTGTGTGCAACAAGGGCCCTGGAATGGCGCCACCGGGCCTGGAGCGGCCCTGGGCCCGTGGCTGTCCGTGTCCACCCCCACCTGTGAAGGGCTGGGAGAGCGTTCAGGGGTGAAGGTGGGTGGTGGTTTATTCCCAGCCCCCAGCCCAGCTGGCACCGGGACCCTCCCTGCTCTGCCCCCACTCCCTGCCCCCCAGGGCGACCAGCCCAGGAGGGCAGCACCTGCCTGTCCCCAAAACAGCAGCCAGGGTGTCCTCATCCTCCTCCCTGCTGTCCCAGCAGTGCCAGACCCCTGCCACCGCTGGGCCACCCTGGCAGGACCTACGTGAGCTGTAGGACGAGCCCCCCCAGCTCAGCGTGGCGTGTGATCATTAGAGAGGAGTTATTTAATTTATTTTTTACACACTGCAGTTAATTACACCGCCTCTGATTGTGCTGATCACTCCTGCTCCTGCTCCGCCCGGCAATCAGCCATCCCCGGCGGGTCTGGGGGCAGTGCCAGCACACAGGACACGGTGGCTTGGTTTGGGGCAGGGTGTGGAGCCACCTCACACGGCTCCTTTGGGGTTTTCCTGCTGGATCCCCTGCCCAGGTGAGGGGTTCTGTTTGTGCCCTGCCCCCGGGGACACCCGGCCAGAGAGAGGCCAGGCTGGCACGGCACAGAGGTGACGCTGTCCCCGCTGTGTCACACCCTCCTGGGGCTGCCACCTGCCTCTTTGGGAAGTTTGGGAGATCGTTTTCACGTGCCTGTGCCAAGGCACGAGCGCTAGAAACTGAGAAATGCCAGGAAAAAGTGAGGCTGGGAAATGAGCAGAGTCAGACAGCCTCCCTCTGGGTGCCTATTTTTTCCCTCTGACACAGAAACGAGGACGTGCCTCCCAAAATCCTGCAGCTCGCTGCAGTTACGTACCAGGAGGGTTTCCTCCTGCACTCATCGCTGCGTTTTTCTCCTCTGAAAGATGCTCTGAGTAACTGCCTCTATGATATCATCTGCCGAGGTCTTTCGGATTTCTCCTTTGCATGAAAGACAAAGAATTCTCCACAATTAATGTGCTTTGAGGGTTTCCTGTCACAAGGAACGCAATTAACTCTTTGCTGGCCTAACTAATTTCTGCATTTTAAAAAGTAGCCCGGTAATGACAAAAGTGGAGCACTCGATCCACAGGATAGCCATTAACGGCGCTCCAGCATTGTGCTGGCTCCATCCAGCCCACAATTACTGTCAGGGAATGGCACTGGAAGCTGCTCCCCGTACGCAAACAAGAACACTGTTCATTAAAGGCCCCTTCCAATAAAGCACAATCTATATTTGTAATGAGCGTTTGAGGAAGGGAATAAAATCCCGGGCTCCGAAACCTGGGATACAATTATTCTCCTTTTAAAAACAGGCTTTCTCGGGGCTGACGGGTGTTGGCACAGTGGAGGATACGAGGTGGCTGTTGTAGGAGCTTTGAATCCAGGGATGAACAGCCGGGCTCGAGGTATCCAGGGGTGGAAAGCTGGGCTGAGGGAAACCTAAGTCCATGTTAAATGGGAGAGAGCTGGGGGTGCTCACCTGGAAAAGGCTCCAGGGAGAGCTCAGAGCCCTTCCCAGGGCCTAAAGGGGCTCCAGAAGAGCTGGAGAGGGACTGGGGACAAGGCAGGGAGGGACAGGACACAGGGAATGGCTTCCCAGGATTAGGCAGAATATTGGGAAGAAATTCTTGGCTGTGGGAGTGGAGAGATCCTGGCACAGGGTGCCCAGAGCAGCTGTGGCTGCCCCTGCATCCCTGGCAGTGTCCCGAGCCAGGTGGGACATTGGGGCCTGGAGCAGCCTGGGACAGTGGGAGGTGTCCCTGCCCTGGCAGGGGTGGATTGGGGTGGGATTTAAGGTCAAAACTGACAAAACGTGACAAACCCGCCGTGCCGAGCGCACCGAGCGCGGCTGCGGCCGCTGCCCCGGCCCCGGGCCGGGACACGGGAGATACACCCCAACACCTCCGGACACCCGCCGACATCCCCCACACCCCCGGACACCCCCGGCACCCCCGGCACCCCCGGTACCCCCGCAGACCCCCCGTCCCGGTGCCGGCCGCCCCCCGCTCTCCCGGGCGGGCTCGGGGCCTCCGGCGCTTCCGCACGGCAACAGCGCCCCCTGTGGGCCCGCGGCGGCACCGCGGGGACACCGCGCGGGACAGGGACACAGGGACAGAGGGACACGGGGACACGGGGACACAGGGACAGAGGGACACGGGGACACGGGGACAGAGGGACTGAGGGACAGAGGGACACGGGGACACAGGGACACAGGGACAGAGGGACACGGGGACACAGGGACACGGGGTCACAGAGACACAGGGACACGGGACTGATGGACAGAGGGACAGAGGGATACGGGACTGAGGGACACAGGGACACAGGGACAGGGGGACACAGGGACACAGGGACACAGGGACACAGGACAGGGGATGTGGAACATGGGACAGGGGACACGGGACACGGGACAGAGGGACAGAGCAAGAGAGGGACACAGGACACGGGAACCCCCCACGGTAGTGGGACCCCAGCAGTGTGGACCCCCATACTGCCCCCATGGCAGCCCGGGGACCCTTCTGAGAGCACCAGAACCCCTCCCCTGGAATTCGGAGACACCTCCCGGAATAAGGGAACCCCTGGGAGCACGGGACCCCCCTCCGGGCAGCACGGGACCCACCCCAGCAGCACCGGGACCCCCGGGACCCCCCACTGCAGGGACACCCCCAGCAGCACCAGGACCCACGGGACCCCCCACTGCAGGGACACCCCGAGCAGCACCGGGACCCGCAGGATTCTCCCCTCGGGAGCACAGACACCCCCGCCCCCATCACTGGTTTCTTTAAAAACTGCTTTTGGGAAAGGTTTCAGGAAAAGGGCTGATTCATCCTGACCTTTACTGGGGTCACACTTGGCTCTGTGGGTCCCAAGGTTTTCGTGCGCAAGAAAATTCCAAAGAACTCCAGATTTTAAGGAAAACATTACATTTCATGGGAAGAAGAGATCCCTTAACGGAGGAGTCAGAGCATTTTGCACAAGTGTTCTCTGCCTGTGTGGAGTGGTGGAGTCACCAGGATGGAGGGATCATTGTAGTATTTCATTAATATCTAACTGCAGGAATGGGTACAATTATTAAAATAAAAATAGGCAAAAAGATATTGACTGCAACTCCCTGACAGGAGGGTGGAGGTGAGAGGAGGTTGAGCTCTGCCCCCACACAACAAGCAACAGGGAAGAGGAAACGGCCTCAAGCTGTGCCAGGGAAAGTTTAGGTTGGATATTTGGGAAAATTCCTCCTCTGAAAGGGCTGTCCAGCCCTGGCCCTGCAGGGATTTAAAATCCCCTGCAGGGATTTAAAGCCAGCTGGATGCGTCACCTGGGGACACGGGTCAGTGGTGGCCTTGGCAGGGCCGGTAGAACAATTGCACTCAGTGGTCTTAGAGGGCTTTTCCAACCCAAATGATTCCCCTGGGGAGCAGCAGAGGAGAGTTCTCCTCCTGCCACCCCTCAGGGGCTGGCCAGGGCCTGGCTGTGCCCCGGCCTGAGGTGGCGGTGGTGGCAGCGAGGGTGGGGGACAGGAATCAGCCTGTGTCCTGCTGAAGGCGTCAAAGCTGAGCAGGCAGAGCCCCCCCAGGGGCTCAGGGGGGCTCCTGGGGGGTTGTGCTGCACTCGTGGGCTGAACCAGACCATGAAGAAAGCCAAGAATTATCCCCGACCTGCTGTCTGTAGACCTGAATATGCAGAATGGCCCAAGAGGGGAATCTCTAAGGTCACAGAGAAATGCCAGGCCAGGGATGGGAGGAGAAACACGGCAGGAGGAGGACCTGGGGATGGGGTAACTTTCCCTGCTGCAGGAGTCATTCTCAAGATAACTTTTGTTGCTCCAGCACCAAAACTGTACTTAGTTAAGACTTTAGAAAAGAAAATCTTAATAACCATGAGAAAGAGATTAAAAAAACCCGTTGTTGACCTTGTTAAATCCTAACGTGGCCATTTAACTTAATGGCACTGCACATGCTGATAAATCCCGCGGGATCCCTCCCCCTTTCTCCCTAGTGGGATAAACACGGTTTGTCATGTTGAGGGAACACTCTAGAGCAGGAATAATCAGAATGTATTGTTGGATCCAATTTTCTGTCATTTACTTTTTGCTGTCAAACAAAAGTGGAGCCCAGTACACAATTTAGTCATGGGTGGAAGGAGAATTAGCCCTGTAATGTGAACAACTTTTGGAGGTAGAAGTTGAGGGGCTGCAGCCTGCATTAACTCCCATTGTTTGCTGCCCTCACGGATGCCATGAAAGGGTTTGGATTTTCATTATGATGTACTTTGCATGTTGCTTTTATTGAATCAATGGGCGACTTCCCTCCTTGTTTTTCCTGCAGCTGATCTAAAAGGCCTTTTGAGAGGAGCCTGGCCTGGCACAAAGGCTGATTCTTCATCCCCTGACACGCCACGCCAGCAGACGGGGTTCTGTGCGCTCTGTCAGTGTCTCGATCCCAGCGTCACGCCAGCCCGCAGCTCCTGCCGCTCCCTGAGCCCTCCCAGCGCTTCATCCCTCGGCCGGTGTGCCTCGGGCAGACCCCGATGGGCCGCGGGGATTTGGGGGTTTCCGTCACCGCCGGCGTGTGTCACACTCGGCCCGCCCAGAGAGGGGACAGGAGGGGAGGGAGCAGCCCTGCTCTGCTCTGGGATCGCCCCTGGGGGATTCCGGCTGCCCCTCGGGGATGGAGGGGGGTCACCTGTCAGTGGGTAAGGAGGGACCCCAGGGGAATCCTCCATCCCATCTCCAGCCCCCGCCCACGCCGGGCTGGGCACCGGGGCTGGCACCGGGCTGGGGAGGGATGGCCGTGCCACTGCTGTGTCACTGCTGGGTCACGCCTGTGCCACTCCTGTGCCACTGCTGTGACCAGCCCAGGGAATGTGCCCGGGGGCCGGGGGGCACACAAAGCCAGGGAGGGCCTCCAGCCCCCCGGTTCTGTCACTGTCCTGCACCCGGCAGACCCCAGGTCACCTCTGCGTGCCACCTCTGCACGTCATCTTGTGCGCTCTGTTGGTGTTCTGGGAAAAGGGAAAGGGAAAGGGAAA
>VZDJ01000019.1:516706-542370 GCA_008694505.1 Cyanoderma ruficeps | reverse complement strand
GTCCCGGGACCCCAGCCCGCCCCATCCCCGGCTGATCCCGGGGGTCCCGGGCCCCCAGCCCGCCCCATCCCTGGCTGATCCCGAGGGCCCGGGGACCCCAGCCCGCCCCATCCCCGGCCGCTCCCGTGGTCCCCGTCCCTGCCGCCCTCGTGGAGGTGCCACTTCATTAATTAGGGAGGGAAAGCTGGCGAGCCGGGAGTGAGTCTCAGATCAGAGTGTGCTGTTTGGCGCCGGCGCGGGCTCATTTAACAATTCAAGGGTCACTACCTGCAAAAGTGAGGACAGCGCTTACAAGCGCGCCGATCCCGCCAGCTACAATGTGCGCGCCGGGATAATGAACTTAAAACAATAGTAATTAGCGGGCCGAGACAAAGGATTAAAATTAAACCTGAATGGCGCGGTGCGTGCGGCTGGCTTGTAGAACAGCGCTAAGCCAACTTAATCCATTTTAATTCTGCGCGGGCCGGGCGGCGGCGGCGCGGGTCGGGGTCGGCGGCTGCGGAGCCGCGATACATCCCTCGGCCGGGCGATAAGGGCCGGGGCGGCCCGGGGGACGGTGCCCGCCCGGGTCCCCGGGGAGCGGGGGAGCGTGTCCCGGGCCGGCGGGGCGCCCCGGCTTTGTGCCGCCGTTGTCATTGACTGATCGGGCCCTTTGAGCGCGCTTTCAGAGTCAATGGACCCACCTGAATAGATGAAAGGCAGACGGCTCCTGACAAACAAGGGGCTGCGGAATATTCATTGTGCATCTGCGAGGGAAAGATTAATGTATTAGAAATTAAAATGGGCCCGGGCTGTATGATCTTGCTCTAACACTTGGCCAGACCTGTGTCACCCACCGCGAGCGCCTGAAGTCGGCAGACAATCCTGCCAAGGTAGTGGGAATCATTAAGCATCCGGCTATTGTGCGCGGTGAATAATAAAAGTTTCCCCCCATTCTTTGCCCGGAGCTGACAATGAATAATTCCGGAGCTATTTGCAATGTTAACGGCACCTATCTTGCCCATCCATTCCTTCACGATAAGGATGGAAATATGCATTTCAACAGTCTGCACAGATAGTGATTCACAGGCGCTTCAAAGGACACCTGCCACTCAAGCGAGGGGCTGTCAGTCTCCCGCCGCCGCCGCTGCCAGCAAAATGGCGAAAAAGATTATCTGCACTTTATTCCTTTTCTCCTCCGATTATAACACCGGTGCGTTTGCCATCGACTGACAAGTGATTTACGCTCGCCGCTGTAATGTGGTTAAGCTAGGAAAAGCTATTCTCTTAGGCAGCCCTTATTCCTTCAAGGTTTACAACTGTATCCAATACCCTATCGCGGTGTGATCGCGGCCCTACAGATCGCCCTGCCGATGGGCAGATACCGGCAGCGTTCCGCTGACACAAAGGTGACACTGATAAGTCCCGTCTCCGGCGCCAGGGTCTGGCCGGCTCAGCCGAATTTCACACCGCAGGAGGGTGGCCCGAGTTCGGGGCTCTGGCTGGAGAGGCTCCCGACTCCTCCACAGCGGGTGCTGGGATCAGACACTGCTCACGGGGACCCTTTCTGACCGGGACGGGGGTGAGCTGTGGATGTCCCAGTCCTGGCAGCTGGGACAAGTCCAGTCCAAGGCCAGGCTGGGCAGGGCTTGGAGCACCCTGGTCTAACGGGCAGTGTCCAGCCCATGGCAGAGGGTGGACACGAGGTTTGAGGTCCCTCCTAACTGGGATTCCCTCATTCCCTGAGTCTGGAGCCCGTCACCGTGGCCTCCTGCGGGCGGGCAGGTGGAGAACAGCCCCGGGCCTTGCACCCTTCACCCCTGGCAGCTGTCCTGACCAGGCTGTGCCTGTGGCTCCTGCACCCCACAGGCCCTGCCAGCAGCACAGCAGCTGCTCCTGCTCCACTCTGGGTGCTCCCAGGGCAAAAACAAACACGCAAAAACCCTGTTGCAGTGTTCCCATTTATCTGAAATATTTTCCAGATTATTTGCTTGAAATCTTTCCTCCACAATCTTTCCATTGTGCCTGTGAGGAGGCCTCCCTGAACAGCCGGGCTGTTCTCTGTCAATGTCCACTTTCTTTCAGCCACAGGAACGCTGGGAGTGACTCAGAGCAGCAGCTCCAGCCCTTTCCAACGAGGAACAGTTTTAGCTGGAAAGGAAGAGGCGCCGCTGTTCTGTGTGCCCCGTTTCCACCACCCTGACCATTCACCAGCCGCCAGCTGTGCCAGGGGCTGGGGACACCAACGTCCCAGGACAAAGATCTGCCCTGCTCTGTGCCCTGGCACAGGGCCCACCTTGGCACAGCCTTGGGTGCCCAGCTCCAACAGCTGCTCTGGGGACAGCACTGCAGCACTGCTGGAGCAGGGCTGGGCTGGGCAGGTCCTGGTCCCACCAGAGCACTGCACTGGAACTCAGCTGGGCTGTGCTGGGCAGGTCCTGGCCCCACCAGAGCTCTCCACTGGAACTCAGCTGGGCTGGGCTGGGCAGGTCCTGGTCCCACCAGAGCACTGCACTGGAACTCAGCTGGGCTGGGCTGGGCAGGTCCTGGTCCCACCAGAGCACTGCACAGAAACTCAGCTGGGCTGGGCTGGGCAGGTCCTGGGTGCCACCAGAGCTCTCCACTGGAACTCAGCTGGGCTGGGCTGAGCAGGTCCTGGTCCCACCAGAGCTCTCCACAGGAACTCAGCTGGGCTGGGCTGAGCAGGTCCTGGTCCCACCAGAGCTCTCCACAGGAACTCAGCTGTGCTGAGCTGGGAGCCCAGGGATAATGAGTCATGGATTCATTAACAGGCTACTCTGATCCTAGAAAATGGGACAATTTGGGAACAGGGTCCCGCCGTCCCCAAAGCTTGCAAGAGCTGAGGGGGTGCAGGAGCCGTGCCCCGGGAGATCTGCCTGAGACCAGGAAGCAGGAATTGTGGAGACAGCTCAGGGCGCAGGGCTGTCCCCAGGAACCCCTGCAGAGCCCTGCTCTCTCCGTGGGCACCTCCCCGGTGTGAGCCCCAGTGTCCCTGTGCAGGACAAAGCTGGCATTCTCTGCCCGCGCTGCTGCCAGGGCCACGCTGCAGATCGTGACTCACGGGGACACTGGTGCCCTGCCACCCCTCCAGGGACAGGGCCCCCCCAGCAGTCCCCAGACCCGGGCAGCCTCCAAACCCCAGGGAATGTCCCACCTCCACCCAGCAGCTCCACATGCAGATTTTCACAGCTTCCCTCCAGTGTGGAAGAGAAGGTTTCCAGAGCTGGGGGCACAGCGAGGCCAGCTGGAAATCTCTCCTTGAAGGGGAACTGTTAAGGTGGTGTGAAAACACAGTGTCTGCTGTGGATTTTTAAGGAAAAGAACAGTGGCCAGGTCAGTGCTCAGATCAACAATCCTGGAAGGGAGCGAGCCGTGTGTGCTCAGGAATGGGGTGTCAGGGCCACGCCAGGCTGGTGCTGCTTCAGCACCTCCCCAGCCCCGGCTCCAGCCCTCCCAGCTCAGCAGCTCCAGGACAGGACCACGGGCCTGCCCGGCCACCTCTGTTTGGGAATGGTGCCCTGTCACTGTCACTGCACAGCCTGAGCAGCTCCGGGAGGCCTCTCCAGTGAAAGGACACTGTTGGTCACTCTGGGTTCCGTGTCCCTTCCACTGAGCAGACTTTAGTCAGTGCTGTCATCCAGCAGAACCAAAAAGGAGGGAACCACGGAGCAGGAGCTGTGCCCGCAGGTGTGAATAACACAGATTTGTGCCAAGGAAGTGCTGATTTCAAGACCATCTCTTTGACCTGGACACTCTGGTCCACACACAGAGGCCCTTCTGCAGACACCCTGCACTGGCCAGGAGCCTGTGGAATGTGGAAGGTTCTGGTGTCCACGGGCACCTCCCCAGCACTGGGCTCCCTGGGGATGCGTCTGCAGTCAGCCCCCAGCAGCATGTGCTTGTGCACAAACATTTGGAGCGCGGTGTTGCCAGTTCCAGAGGCACACAGGGCCCCCTTCCAGCTGAGCTGTTCCCTGGGGTGAGGGTGGAAAGGAGCCGCCTTGTGCGGTAGGTCTAAAGCTTAACACGAGAGTGAATTCAGCCTGTGTCCCACTAAATTATCCAGCAAGGGCTGAACCCTATTTTTCTTTTGAAAGAAGAACAAGGGCGCTGAAATAATTTGTGGATCTGGGTTCCTAATCTTAAATAATTCTTACCATTTAAAACAGTTTTTGCAGGAAATATTTTATAGTTAGAGAAATAGTTTTTGACATTTTGGGGGGGAAAAGAACAATGGACCGTTTACAGGTCTACACAGTAGATTAATGAATCTAATTGAGTCTGTAGGGAAATGCTTCAGTTTAACTACTGGAACTAATTTATACATTCACTACATCGTAATAAGTCAATTTAAGTTTCTGGAAATAAAACTGGATATCCTGGGTATAGATTTGAACTATAAATTTCTGCAAGAAAGGAGTCTGTGTGTTCATTATACATTGTAAAATTACCATATGGACCTGTCAACACTTCTTAGCACAGCTTTGTAATAATGTCATTTAGTTTAACATTGTAATGTGCCAGCTGAATTAATGTGCGTGGCACAATGAACGCCTCCCACCGCCGGTTCGGGATGGGAGGGGGGACAACTTTTAAAGAGGGTTTCTTATGCAGAAGAGTTTTGTCTGTGCTTGCAGAGCCAATATCTGGCCTCTGATCAGGTGTTGTCAGTGTGAGTGCCCAGGGCTGCTCAGCTCCGGCAGCGCTGCTGCAGTCCCGGGGTCGGAGTTTCCGAGCGGCAGACCCGGATTGCCGCGGGCAGGACACGGAGCCGAGCCCTCAGCCAGGCTGCATCACCATCAGCCGCTTCTCCTCTCGCCGTGGCTGCCGAGTTTCTGCTCCTCCCTCTGTTATTTACAGCCCCGCCGCCGCTGCTCTGCTGCCCACGCCGGCTGAGGAACAGACATCCCTTGTTCCAAACCCTTCCGTCCTTGCTGCGCCTCCAGCTCCCCACTTTCTCTGATGTGCTCAGAACACCTTTTGCACTCATCCAGTCCAAAAAAACCCCAAAAAGTCCTCAGTGGTAAATGGAATAAGAGACAGAAGCAGCAACACTCCCATTCCCTTCTGGTGAGTTACTGGGGGCACTGGTGCAGAGACACACTTCAGACTGGACCCTGGACTTGTGGCCAGACCTGTGTCCAGCTGACAGGTCACCTGAGGGCCCTGAGGCACATCCCCATGGCAGAGCAGCAGGCTGAGCCCCCTTTTCCCTGTCCCTCTCTTTCCCAGGGAGCCCATGCCCAGCCTGGTGGGTGAGAGGGGCCCCAGCCCAGAGGGTCGGGGGTCACAGGGGTCACAGGGGTCACAGCTCGCTGCCAGCAGCACTGGCTGGTTCTCAGGGGGGTTCCCCAGCACATCTGTGCCTGTCTCCCACTTTTTCTGCTGCAGGACACTCTGGGACCACGCTGAGCTCCTGGAGGCCTGGGAAGAGCAGCACCAGCCTGCAGGGTGTGTGTGCCGTGGGAAAAACAGGAACGGCAGAAAGGCTGAAATTCCCTGTTGTATCCCATCCCCGAGCCCTGCCCCGGCCTGGACAGAGCAGTGGCACAGGTAACAACGGGAACGCACACACAAACCCAAAACCATCCCTACAGCCTGCAGTGGTGCAAGGATCCAAGGAAAAACTCCTTTAGCAACCCAAAAACGGACCCTGCAGCACCGACCCTTCTCACTGCTGGAGCTGAGGGGAGCTCCTCCCGAGGATGCTCCACAAAAATCGACTAGAATTTTCCCCTTTGTCCTCTATTTGTCTCATTCTTTGCTTTCCTCCCCTCTCCTTCCTCTCTCAGCCGCCTTGGGAAGTGACACTGGAGGTCTCATAAAACTCTGAGGCGTGTGTCCGGAGCAGGGGAGGGGAGGTGGATTTCTGCTTAGGGTGGGGGGGAAATGCACCTGCAAATGTCCCTGTAACTGGGCTGCGGGCAGCCAAGCGTGCATCTGCCCCGTCTCCCTGCGGTGCCGTGTGCCCGAGCAGCAGCAGCAGAGGCAGCAGCAGAGGCGGCAGCAGAGGCAGCAGAGGCAGCAGAGGCGGCAGCAGCAGCCCGGACCTGCCGTGGAGCGGTGCCCGAGCCGGCTGCCGGCGCGCACAAGCTGCAGAGATGCCGCCTGATTTCCCTCAGGATGCAGCCGGGAAGAGCGGAGGAATAGCTGAAATTCCTACCTCCGTGAATTAGCGGGGCAGGCTAATCCCCGCAAAGAGACGGGATTTGGGATTTGCCTCTCGGGTTCTTTATCCAATTGCGCAAATCTGCGCAGCCCCGGCCGTGGCGGAGCTCCGGGTCAGCGGCTCCGCCGGCGGCGCACGGATCAGGGCAGGCGTGGGGAAACAGACCCACTTTGGGTAATTAAATGTTGTAACTGAGGCTTGGCAGCGCTAATTACGTATTAAAATCCAGCGGCTATTTACATTTCTGCGCCTGGATTTCTACTGGAAGCTGATGGTTAATGTCATCACTTATGCAAACCTGATGGCATCTGCCTATAAAAGGGTGATTGTAAAAGCCGAGCACTTCACCTATAAATTCATCTCGCTAATAAGCGGCGCTCTCGTGATTGAAAGTCAAAGAGTCTTTGGGAAGTAGTTGGGTGTTTTATTTCCTTTTAAAAGAACGTGTCTGACGGCAGCGAGGCAGTCCCGGAGAGCAGCGGGAGTGCGGCGGGCGATCCCGGGCAGGGTGATGAACAGCGGCCCCGCAATTACAGCTTTGCTCTATTCCCCAGGTGCCTTGCACCCGGGTTGATATACAGGCGGTGTGACTGCACCTGTCTCCCCGTGCAAGGGAAATGCCCTTCATGAGCACGTTATTAATTAGGCGGGGCTGTAATTGCGGGAACGCCGTGGGAGTGGCGGGCGGCTGTGCCGCGCCCAGGTATCGCCTCCCCGGCGCTGGGAGGGCGCTCCCACACCTTCATCGCAGCGGGACAGCCTTGCCTCGGGGGGCAAAGCCCTTCCAAAACCCCTTTGGCTCTCTCTGGGAACGCCGATTCCCCGTGTCCTGAGGAGATTTTTTTTCCCATTTATGGTGCGGCCCTTGTTTCCCTTTAATAAACCTGTAATTGTACACGCTCACGGGTATTTGCCGTGCTCCACGCCTTGACATCTCCTCCCTGAACCTCATCCAGGTTAAGAGAGGTCACGAGTCAGTAATGATTTCCCAAGGGCCCCAACCCAGGATCTATTTTTTTTTATTATTTGGAATATCTTTTATTTAATTAACCACTGAAGCAGGCAGACGGTGTTTCCTGCAGTACAAGGAATGTCTCAGTGAATTTCCAGCAGGAGGAATTCTCCCTCCCACTGCGCCAGGCGGGCAGTGCCCACAGAGCCCCGCTCCGGGCTCCTGCTTCCTTCCCCCCTTTCCTTCTCTCTCTTTTTAATTATGAAAATCAAGGAACCCATAATTCCCGTGACAGCTGTGACTACATGCAGACTTAACCATAAACTGTGCAGCAAATGCTTGGTTTGTGGAAAATCGTGTTCTCTGACATATGTTTCTCATTACGGGGTAGATTTGCAAAGGAACAAGGCTGGTTCCTCCTGCAGGTGCGAAGCAGAGCCTGCGTTTCCTGTGCCCTGCTCTGCACCTGCAGCCCAGCCCGTGGAGGGACGAGGGCCGAGGCTTTGCCTTCCCCTTGCAGCGCAGCCAGAGGAGAAATCCATCCCTGTGTCCCCGTGCTGTCACAGGCCCCCGGGGACGGCTGGGAATGCACCACGGCTGTGCTGGGAATAACCCGGGAGGGTGAAAGGTGTCCCTGCCTCTGGCGGGGGGGGAACAGGGGGCTGGAACCCAAAGCATTCTGGAATTCCTCCCGAGGGGCAGTGGAGGGGCAGGTACCCCTGTCTTCACTCCCGTGACCAGTGACAGGACTCGAGGAAATGGCTGGAGCTGAGTCAGGAGAGGTTCAGGTTGGATGTCAGGAGAAGGTTCTTCCCCAGAGGGTGGTCAGGCAGTGAACAGGCTCCCCAGGGAATGGTCACAGCCCCAAGGCTGCCAGAGCTCCAGGAGTGTTTGGACAATGCTCCCAGGGCCAGGGTGGGGCCACAGGGCTGTCCTGTTCAGGACCAGGAGCTGGATCAATGATCTCATGGGTCCCTTTCAGCTCAGCACAGTCTCTGATTCCAAGGCTGTCCAGGTCCCTCAGGGTCCCTCAAGCCCCAGGACTGTGCTGCGAGGTCTGGGCTGCTGCACTGGGACCTGTCCCTTGGCATGTCACCTGGGAACAGGGGCTGAGCAGTGACAGCCCTGCAAGCCCAGCAGGACCCCAGAGGGCAGGAGTGGGACCAGGGGAGGTTCATCCTCATCTGAGCAGTGGGACGGTGGCAGCCCTGGGGAGCTGATGGTCGGTGCCCCCACCGATCCTGATTCCCACCCCCGAGCAGGAGCAGCTCATCCCTCGGCCCCAGACCCCGCAGGTCCTGCTGCTCCCACTGTGCTGGGCTCAGCCACTGAGCCCTCCTCCGTCTCCATCCCCTAGTAAAGAACACTTCCTCCCCCTCCTGGCTGCTCTAATTCCATCCTTCCGTGGCATTAACTGTGCATTCCTGCTCTCCCAGCGTCAAACATTTTCATTTCAGCTCCTTTCCCGCATGCCGTGTCCGCCTGCCTCCATCCAAAATTCCTCATGTCACAAAAAGTTCAAAAACTTCAGCGGCAGCAGGTTGCAAACAGAACAGAGCATTTCATGTTAATCCAAAGGGGGCTGGCAAATCCATCGGCCAGGAAAAGGGAAGTTTCTGTTTCATGCAGAGCCATCAGTCTCCCTGAAGGAAGCTCTGCACGGAGACTGATCTCACAGCTCAGCCCAGACAAGTGCTCTGCGGGGGTCAGCCCTGCCTTCGTCCCCAGCCATCCTCTCCCTCACGCCCTTGTTCCTCGCTGACCAGCAGCCAGGGAAGGCAGCCGGGTGGGGCACTGGCTGTGCCAGCACTGCCCCCTTCCCAAAATCGGTGTCACAGACGGCGGGGCACTGCTGCCACCAACTGCCCCTTCCTGCGGGATGCTCTCACTGGCAGGATGTTTTTGAGCACGTGGAAATCTTCTCTTCCCTTTCAGTGTTGATGCAGATGATTCCGGGGAGAGTTTGTTGCAGTAAAACCCCTTGCCCTGTGCCATGGCCCTGTCTGCCAACACCAGCAGGGCAGGTCTGCCCTCAGCCCTCCCTGGCAGGAGCCTCTTGGGGTGGCAGATCTGATCCTCACCCCTCCATTCTGTCACCGGAGACCTGAGCAAATCTGGATTAGAAATAAAAACAAAAGAAAGCCTCAGATGTACAGAGGAATGTTTCCTTGTGTTCGTTACACAGCTGTTCCTGGGCTGGGAGAGTGGAGTTGCCATTAGGTATTAACTAGACAGGTATTAGCAACAGCCCGTGTCACTGCTTAAAGGAAATCAATAGACAACATAAATGCAAAATCAAAAGGTTCTTCCCCTGACGGTGTCATCCTGCCAGCACCGAGCAAATAAACCCCAAAGCACCTTGCACTGCTCCCCAGTCCCCTCAGAAGGCTGGAATTGCCTGGATGTCCCGGGACATGTGGGTCAGAGATCCCTGTGGGTCAGAGATCCATGTGACTCAGAGATCCATGCAGGTCAGGGATCCATGCAGGTCAGGGATCCCCGTGGGTAACCTACTGTTTAGAGTGTAACCCCAAGGGCTGGAAGGGCCGAAGCTTCCCCTGCAGCTCTGGGCAGGGTGGGCACATCCAGGCGTGGAGCAGCATCCCACGGGAGCACATCCTTGGGGAGCATCAGGCAGGATGAGCCCCAGCAGGACACGGTGGGCGCCGGCTCAGGTGCTGGCTGTGCCCAGGTGCACCCACCCGAGCTGGGTGCTGGCAGACCCTTGGGTGCCCACGTGAGCCCAGCGCACCCCTGGGTGCCCGTGTGCTCCTCTGCAGTGGCTGAGCCCCGGGCTGTGCTGCCTCCCCAGGGAGCAGCTCCATATGTTTCATTACGCTCCCTGCTAGGAAATCACATTTTCCTTTCAAGGCTGAGTTTCTCCAACCTCCAGTTCCAAGCGTAGCTTCAAGTGAAGAATGAAGATCGTATTTTGGGAAGCGCGAGCGTTTGCTGAGGAGAAGCACGCAGAACTCACAGCATATCGAGAGGAGCTGCCTCATTAGATTAATTAACTTGTGCAGGCGAGGCCTGACACGCCAGCTCTGGAAGGAGCAGAGCCCCAGCTGCCTGCACTCCCTGAGGAGGGCACGGGGCAGGAATGTTCTGATTTTCATGGGCTTGCAGCAGCAAAGCCCAAAACCTGCGGCCCTTGGAGCCAGTCCAGAGAAGGCCACGGAGATGCTCCAAGATGCTGAGCTCTGGAGCCAGGCTGGGAGAGCTGGGAATGTTCCCCTGGAGAAGGGAAGGCTCCAGGGAGAGCTGGGAATGTTCCCCTGGAGAAGGGAAGGACACAGGGAGAGCTGGGAATGTTCCCCTGGAGAAGGGAAGGACACAGGGAGAGCTGGGAATGTTCCCCTGGAGAAGGGAAGGACACAGGGAGAGCTGGGAATGTTCCCCTGGAGAAGGGAAGGACACAGGGAGAGCTGGGAATGTTCCCCTGGAGAAGGGAAGGACACAGGGAGAGCTGGGAATGTTCCCCTGGAGAAGGGAAGGACACAGGGAGAGCTGGGAATGTTCCCCTGGAGAAGGGAAGGACACAGGGAGAGCTGGGAATGTTCCCCTGGAGAAGGGAAGGACACAGGGAGAGCTGGGAATGTTCCCCTGGAGAAGGGAAGGACACAGGGAGAGCTGGGAATGTTCCCCTGGAGAAGGGAAGGACACAGGGAGAGCTGGGAATGTTCCCCTGGAGAAGGGAAGGACACAGGGAGAGCTGGGAATGTTCCCCTGGAGAAGGGAAGGACACAGGGAGAGCTGGGAATGTTCCCCTGGAGAAGGGAAGGACACAGGGAGAGCTGGGAATGTTCCCCTGGAGAAGGGAAGGACACAGGGAGAGCTGGGAATGTTCCCCTGGAGAAGGGAAGGACACAGGGAGAGCTCAGAGCCCCTGGCAGGGCCTGAAGGGGCTCCAGGAGAGCTGGAGAGGGACTGGGGACAAGGCAGGGAGGGACAGGACACAGGGAATGGCTTCCCACTGCCAGAGGGCAGGGCTGGGGGGGAGATTGGACAGGAATTTTTCCATATGAGGGGTGCAGCACCTCCTGTGCCAAGGTGGGAGCCCTTCCCCAGCCCTGTGCCACCCTCCCGCACTGCGCAGCCCGCTCCCTCCCCACCACCAGCCCCATAATTCAATGTCAAGGGGGCTTATGTAATATTTAGGTGTGTATTACACTAAATTAATCTCAACATGAAAAATCTTTTGATTACATAGTGTGTTTTTGTCATTGATTGATTAATTCATTTATTCATATAGTAATGCTATGTCCAACTTCTATTTATATTCAGTTGTAAGAGAAAGTCCCTATTCATGTCAGAGGAGATGAATTAAAATAGTTATCACTGGTATTTGCCAGCCGACTGTTTCAGAAGGTCCCTCCACAACATGTACTCTCCTTCCTGAACGGGCTGCCTGCCAGGAATCCCTGCAAAGCCTCGTCCTCCCCATGGAAGCTGAGGAGTCTGGAGGTGCTGGGGGGCCAGGGGAGTCCCCACAGTGCCCAGGGGAGCCCCCACAGTGCCCAGGGGAGCCCCCACACCCAGGGGAGCCCCCACTGTGCCCAGGGGAGCCCCCATTGTGCCCAGGGAGCAGGGGCAGGGACAGCTCCAGGGAGAGGCCAAAGGTGGCGTGGCACCGTGTGACACACAGGACCCTGGCACTGCCCTGGCACCGCTGTGCCACGTGGCCCTGGAACTGCAACAGTCATTCCTGGGAAGGAGCGGCAGGACTGAGCCCTGGGAAAGGCTTGGTTGCCATGGCTGGGGCTGCCCTGATGCAGGAGAGGTTCCTCTGAATTTAAAAACAACGTTTAATTAATTGTGATTCTTTTCTGGGCCCTGCCATTTAGGCAGAGCGTCCAAGGGCCCCACAAGGCTGTCACCGCCGTGACATGTGTCCCCTCAGCCCCACAGCCCTCACCCTCCTGCCAGCCATGGGGAGTGTGGAGGTGACCTGCTCCATGAGGCGTCTCCCGCCCTCCATCCACTGCAAAACCTGGGAGCCTGGCCCCAGACATTGTCCCTCGTCCTCTGCCACTGTCCTTTGTCCCCTGCCGCTGTCCCTCATCCCCTGCCACTGTTCTTTGTCTCCTGTTGCTGTCCTTCATCCCCTGCCACTGTCCTTCGTCCCCTGCCACTGTCCCTTGGCTCCAGCCACTGTCCCTTGGCCCCAGCCAGTTCCCTCATCCCCTGTTGCTGTCCCTTGTCCCCAGCCTCTGTCCCTTGTCCCCAGCCTCTGTCCCTTGCCCTGTGTGCACAGCCCCAAGGCTCAGCAGCCCCTGCCTGGTTCCCGAGGATGCAGCAGGCTGGAATTCCCCCCAACACTCTGTTCCCCTCACACCCAACAGCAACAAAGGCAGTGGGAAGTGGTTGTGTGCACACGGGATGGACCTTCTGCTATTTACACGTGTTTGCCCAAATTAAAGGGAATCCAAAACCTGTAAGAAATCTACTTGGAAACGTTCCCCTTTTGGGTAGGAAAACACTTCAATCCAAGGGGAGGAGGAGAGGGAGAGGGAGAGGAGGTGGTGGCTGCACCAGCCCCAGGCACACAGGGCCCACAGTGCCCTCCGGACCCTGGAACACCCTGGAAGGCAGCTCCCACATCAGCTGGATACTGGGAAAAGAGCAGAGGTGCTGTAGGGCTGGAAACTCAGAGCGCTGGGGGTTATGGAACCCAGAATACTCCGGCAGCCTCAGGGAATTCCAGAGGGATTCAGCATGTCCAGAAGTGAAATGTCTCTTTCTTCCATCAAACCAAGGGCCCTGGAAGAGCAGCAAATGCCAGGCCAGGCCGGAGTTTATGATGTGGAGATAATTAAAGATAATTAACACCTGGAACAACATCCCTGGGGTGTGAAGGAGCTCGATGGGGACGGGCAGGGGCTTCCCCCAAGGCAATCCCACCCTAGAGTGCAGCCTGCTGCCTCCAGGTGCGGGTGAGGGGTGGATGGAGCCCGCCGTGCTCAGAGCAGGGCTCCGGGGACACAGCGGCCGGCATCTGCTCATTAGCACCTGCTGATTAATTAGCCCCACAATTAAAGCCTCCTCCTGCCTGCCGGGCTGGTCTCTCTGCTCTCCAGGGCTGGGGGGCCCAGAGCTCACCTCTCCTGCCCTGTGCCAGCCCAGGGCTGGTGCCCAGCTCCATCCTGGCCCTGGGCAGGGCAGGGGGGGCTGTGGGGCTGCTCTGCCCCTCTCCCTCAGCCCGGGGTCACTGAGGTGCCCGTGGGAGCCTTGGAAGGGCTGCCTGACGTGGGCACTGCTGCCTGACCCGCTGGCTGTGGGCCGGGCACACAGATGGTGCTGGCCACGCTGCCGGGGCAGGAGGATTCCTGACGATGCCTTGGGAAGGCTGAGCTGGAACAGACTGGGCAGAGCTGGAGAATAAAGCAGAGATTTATTGAAAAACCTCCAGGATCCACCTTGGGCAGGACAAGAGCCTGACCAGGGCTACACCCAGGGTGGACTTAGAATGGTCACAAAATGCACGGCTGGTCACGAGGTCTCACATTTTTATAAGTTTTGGTCCATTTGCATTTTGGGGTTTAATTGTCCAATTACAGTTCCAGGTTGTGAGGTCCCATCCTTTTTGTTCCTCCCTTCAGCCACCCTTGTTTGTGCTTTTGGGCCTGAAAATTGTCCTTGGTGTGGGGCAGGAGAAGGATTTGTTTTGTGTCCCTGCTGTGTGCAGAGCTGAGTGACACTGACTGTGAGCTCAGAGCTGCCCCCCTGGGCACCACAGAACATGGAATACAGGGGAGAGAAAACTGAAGGCATCACAGGAACTGCAGCCAGGGCAGTGCAGAGCTCCTGGGACTGGTGATGAGTTCCTGGGGAGCAGTGCCAGGGCAGTGCAGGGCTCCCAGGAGCGGAGCTGAGCTGGAGCAGCACTCCCAGGACACGATGTGCTCCGGCATTCCTGCCCTGCCCTCCCTGCCCTGGGCATGAGCTGCCCCCCAGCTCTGCAGCCCCCCGGGTGTGGCACAGCACACAGCAGGATTAGGCCACTTCCAGCCCCATCCCTGGCCTGACTGACCACCCAGAGCTGAAATTCCCAGCGGGTTTCTGTGCCAGGAAATGGAACTGGCTAATGAGGGCACCAGCTTGTCCTCCTGCTCTGCTCCCGTGGAGGCAGAGCTGGGCTGGGAACAGGTCTGCAGGGAGCAGGGAGCAGGTCTGCAGGGAACAGGTCTGCAGGGAACAGGGAGCAGGTCTGCAGGGAACAGAGAATAGGTCTGCAGGGAATAGGGAGCAGGGAGCAGGTCTGCAGGGAACAGGGAGCAGGTCTGCAGGGAACAGGGAGCAGGTCTGCAGGGAACAGGGAACAGGTCTGCAGGGAACAGGGAGCAGGTCTGCAGGGAGCAGGTCTGCAGGGAACAGGGAACAGGTCTGCAGGGAACAGGGAACAGGTCTGCAGGGAACAGGGAACAGGTCTGCAGGGAACAGGGAGCAGGTCTGCAGGGAACAGGGAACAGGTCTGCAGGGAACAGGTCTGCAGGTCTGCAGGGACTGGGTCTGCAGGGAACAGGGAACAGGTCTGCAGGGAACAGGTCTGCAGGGAACAGGGAACAGGTCTGCAGGGAATAAGGAACAGGTCTGCAGGGACTGGGTCTGCAGGGAACAGGGAGCAGGTCTGCAGGGAGCAGGTCTGCAGGGCTCCCTCAGGAAGCCGGTGCAGGGGGGTTTGCCCTCATACACTGGATTCTGTTCATGGATATTTCACATACACAGGTGTACAGGATCTTCATTTTCATGCAAATCCCCCTGCAGCCAGGCAGGTGCGTTTCCTGGTCTCTGTTCATCACCAGGAAATCAAATAACTTGGCTTGTGTGCTTGCAGCTAGTTAGGGGCTGACCCAATGTGCACTTGAGCATGGATTTCAGGTCTGGGCAGAAGAGAAATAGCTTATTTCCCCCCTGGCCTTTATAAAATTAAATGCTAGCCCCTCTGTGTTGGTGCAATGTTCATGTTCAAGCATTTAGAAGTCAGGAAATTCCATAACTTAAGGTTACTCCAGCCATGCCAAGGTGAGGCCTCACTGGTTTGATGTGTCATTTTTGTATATCAAATTATAAATATTAATAATGGAGGGATAAAATAAAAAATATTAAAATACGATAATGTTTCAGACCGTTGAAACAAAGGGAACTGTGGCAGGAAATCTCATGTGGGTGCTCAGACCCCTTGGAGATGTCCTTGCTGAGCCTGTGGGTAGGTCCCTGAGCAGTGACAGAGCAGCGTGGCTGGGGCTGAGGTGTCTCCTCACGGGGTGATTTTGCACTGTTAATGCAGGAAAACAGCTCAGACCCAGAGGGTTTGGGGAGGGGTTGGAGGCTGCTGCCCCCAGTGTGGCCAAGGCACCCCGGGGACTTTGCCACCCCCCAGGCTGGGCATCCCTGGCACCTGGGTGGGGAAGGCGGCTGCACAGGGGTTTCAAATGCAGCGATTCTGTTTCCTCCCCTTCGTGGTGAAGTTTTCCATGGGGGAAAAGCTGTTCCTGGTGCCAGAAGCTCCTGTGGCTCCGAGCTGGCAGTGGCAGGGTGGGCACCCAATCTCTGCCCTGTGGTTTTGTGAGCCAAACCTGCTCCGGGCAGGGAAAGGCTCTGCCCTCTCTGCCAGCCCTCAAACATCAGCATGACTCTGCTGCTGCTGCTGCTTCAGAGATTCTGGTTTCTGTTTGTTTGTTTCAAGCAGGAAAAATATTTGTTTCATTTATTATCTTTGAAATAGACAGAAAAAAATTTCCCTGGAAAACAGAGCAACAGAAGGGCATGTGACCTTTGGGAATGGGCTAGACCTGGACTGGTTTGACCCAAGAGAGACTTGGAGCAGCCTGGTCTAAGGCAGGTGTCCCTGCCCATGGCAGGGGGCTGGACCAGAGGACCCTTAAGGTCCCTTCCAACCCAAGCCATTCCATGATCCTGTGATTTTGGTCATTCCCTGACGCTTCCACACAAGAAGGAGGGAAATCTCATTAAAAGGGGATAAACCAAAACCCTGCTGGGATGAATTCCCCTCCCAAGGCCAGGACCTGCTGTGTCCCGTGGCTGTGGGATGGGGAGCTGCCGAGGATGCAGCCCCTGTGCTCCAATTCCAGAGCAGAGGTACACATGTAATTCCTGTCCAGCTGCTGCAGCTGCTGCGCTTCCATTGCAAAATAATATTTTTTCAAATGAAGTAGCAGAAAACAGCTTTACATTTTTGCTATCCCTTCCAGCACAAAATAAAAAATGCCTGTGCTGCCAGTACCTGATTCAATCAAGTGGAGCACGTCGGATACCCACGGGCTACACACACTGCAAAGAGCTGACTTGTATTTTAATTAATAATGTGATCCAGCGTCTCCAGACCCCGGCCTCTGGCAACGCTCTTGCCTTGCTTCATTATTCGCTGTAAACAATTTCCCAGTGATGTGTAGACAACCCTATTCTTTAATTTCTGCTAATTCATAACACCAGCAAAATGCAGGATTTTTCTTGTGCAATAAAGTGAGCGATTCAACCTCCTTCCCCCCTCATGGAGGATTTCAGGCCGGTTCTGCCTCCAGATCAGAAAACTCCAGCCCCGTTCAGCAAGGGTCCCACGGGGTCTGGGAGGTCGCTGGGTGAGGGTGGCAGGAGGTGGCTTTGAGGGAACCAGGGGCAGCCCAGTGCAGGATGTGGGACTCACTCCCCTCTCCAAGAGGTGAGTTCATACTCCAGGCTGCAAAGGGAGTGGGATGTTAATCAACCAAGAGTTTTCTCACTTTTACTCTCCCAGTTCTCTGTCCGTCCCACTGGGAGGTGGCTGAGTGGCCAGGGGTGCTCAGTGGCCAGAGTTAAACCCCCCCAGCTGCCTCTCACCCTGGCTTTGTTCTGTCCAGCCCTGCTGCTCCCCTGACAAGGAACGCCCTGGCCCTGCCCAGATCCAGCACCCATCCCTTGCTGTGGCCATGGGGACACTTTGTCCAGCTGGGTGGGAAGGCGGTGTGCCCAGGCAGAGGGCAGGTGGTGTGTGCAGCCTGCACATGGACAGGTACAGGGAGCATTGCTCTGTCTGTGACCCCCCTGCTGTTTTCACAGAACTGCAGAATCACCACAGTGGGAAGGGCCACGGGATCATCTAATCCACCCAGGGACAGTTGTGCTGCATTAATTCACCTGATCCTTTCATCTTGAGCTTTTAGCTCCGGCAACTCCAGGTTTCCAAATACCCACAGAAATGTAGACAGAGACAGCTGTACTTTCTATTTCCTGCCCGGTGCAGGAAGGATTCTGCCTCCCTTCAGATGCCTCACCAGACACCCCTGAAATGTGCCGCCCTCCTGGCTCGTTTGATGAGCAGCACTGTGATCCCAGCTCCTGATGAAAGCCCCGACACCACAAACACAGGAAATCAGGGTGACACAGAACGCCCAGCCCCGCACGGCTGTGCTGTAATTACACAACTTCTAACAATTAACTTCTCGCTGATTATGTGTTGAAAGGAAGCCGAACACTATCAGATCACATCGCTGCTGATTTATTGAGTTATTATTGGCCACATCCTAAAGCTCTGACTGTCCTTCCTTTATGAAAACTCCTCATTTAACTGGATGAAGATGAAGAATTTTGCCCTGTAGTGTTTGAGGCCAGACTGTGTAATCTCCAAACCTTTTCAAATGCTATTTATACTCCCAAAGTGTATTGTTTTATGCTTGTTGAGTTTTATAAACAACTCTTTTTCCTGCAAGGATAAAAATAAAGTCAACTAATGGCTCCTGCCTTGAAGTCGGGTCACCACAAAGCGCAATAGGCAGGATTTTAAAAGGTCTGGTTTTACAATTTATTGAAGGCAAAAGAAAATACTCCTGAAAGTTTCCCGATTCCCTGAGCACTGCAGTGCATTATGTATAAAATAAGGTCACAGATGCATTATCTCCCTCCTAGACATCAGGCATGGGATGAAACAAAGCTGACAAGCCATTTACCCAGTGTTTTCTTTATTAATATCACAAACTGAATTCAGCCGTGAGAAGAGTCTTTGCATACATCACACCATTGACAAAAAGGTACCAGACAATCGTAAAGAGAACAAGGTAAGTGATCTTCATCACTATTATTATTATTTATTCCATCTCTTTTCCCCCATTAAGCATTTCATTTGGAAAGCCACTGGGGAAAGAAGGAACGGGAGGAAACGCGTTCTGCTTTCCCATCTGAATATCCTTAAGTCACATATGTTACAATGCATTTGCATTTTTAAACAAATACCCCTCGCAAAAAAAACAAATTAGAAATGGTTATTTCTGTCCTCCGAAGCCGTGCTAGCCTGCAGTGCTGTGGGAAGGTCAGGCATTGCCTCTAGCCGGGCTGTGCACGCCCTGACCCGGGAGCCCCGCCGATACCGGCCCCGCGGCGGCGAGTCCCGAAGAGTTAATGATCCGACACCGCCGGCCCCGGGGCCCGAGCCTGGCATTTGCCTCACTGGAATGTGCACAGACAATGTGCATCCTAAACAATGCCCAGCTGCCTGCCCGAAACACGCACGGGGCCAGCAGCCATCCCTGTCTGGAGAGCTCCCTGCTCCTGCTCCCATCCCTGTCTGGAGCAGCTCCCTGTTCCTGTTTCTGTCCCTGTCTGGAGCAGCTCCCTGCTCCCATCCCTGTCTGGAGCAGCTCCCTGCTCCTGTTCCCATCCCTGTCTGGAGCAGCTCCCTGTTCCCGTCCCTGTCTGGAGCAGCTCCCTGATCCTGTTCCCGTCCCTGTCTGGAGCAGCTCCTGCTCCCGCAGCCTCTTGCCTTGCCTTGCCGGCAGATAACAAGAGGAGCTGATGCATCTGGAGCTCGGGACTGGCTGCATCCTTTATTGGCATTTGCTCCAGATTGCAAGGGAAAGTTATCATCTGCGTCATCTGGAACTTAATTACGATCTGCCACCAGCCAAATTTGGTTTTAAGCCTCTCTTAGAGAAGAGTTCATAAAGCACAACGATAAAATGGGGGGAATTCTGTGTTCCCAAAGAAACTCCCCCAAACCCGAGAGCCCCCCAGGATCAGCTGCTGCTGAGAGCCCCGTGTGGCCGTGGTGCTCAGCCTGCAAAGGCCACCCTGCAATGGGCCTAAAACAGTCCAAAAAAGCCAATTCCTGCAAGTTCTCCTCTGGTCTGATGGAGCAAACCCAAACCATGGAAGGAGATGAGAAGTGCCTGGGGCAGGAAAGCCAAAGTCGCTGCTCACGATGATGAAGGACAGGATTTCACCATCCCTGGAACAGGGACATTTCTGGAAGACCACCAGGAGCTGTCCCTGCTGCCCCTCCAGACCCACAGCCCAGAGAGGAGCCTGCTCTCCACCTCCCCTCACTAAAAGCCACCCTCCTTCCCCCAGATCAAAGCTCCTCTTGCAGAAGGCAAACCCCACAAGACCCGTGTCCTTCTCCAGGTGACAGTGACCCTCAGGGCCTGTGGGCAGCCAGCAGCTCTCCAGCAGCACTGTGTGACCCTCCTGGGTGGTGTCCCAGGCCTCCCAGCCCCAGAGAGGAGGGACAGTGCCCTGGGCAGGGATGGATGTCCCCCACCAAGGCCTGGTAATGACAATGGACCTGCTCTGTCCACTCTGCTCCAAGGGGGAAATTTTGCAGATTTTGGAGCTCTTGGAGTACTGCTAATGTGACAGAAGGGGCAGATGATTTTGAGGTGGTGCCCAGCTGGTGATGGAAGAGTTGGACAATGTGGAATGTGACCACAGTGCCCAGAGTGACCCTGCTGACAGAAGAAGCCTGTGTGAGGGTCCCTGTGAGCCCCCCAAGCTGCTCTCACAGGGGAGCAGGGCTGGGCCCGGTGTTCCCCGCCAGCAGCACACACCCACAGCTCCCCATGGGCACTGGGGCTGTGCCAGGGGGAAAAGCCAGAGCCACCTGGGCCCCATGGGGACACTGCAGTGCCCTCAGCTGAGCCCCCCTGGCAGCCCTGGCCAGACCACTGGTCCCTGATGTGCCACAGGAGAGCGTGGAAACGCTGGGGCTGCTTGGGAGGGGAGGCAGCATATGTCAGTGAAGCTGTGGCTGTTTCCTCAGCATGTTTGCCCTCTCACATATCTGCTCAGAGACTCAAAGGAATTATGCTGGATACAGAAAAGGGAAAAAAGCTCAGGGAAAAAAAACCTTCCCTTTTCTCCCCACCCTTGACAAACACGCCCAAGTGATGTCTCTTTTTGTATTTCACAGCGCTGGGAGCCAGGAAAGGCAGGCTGTGCACTTTCCATGCCTTCTGCTTTAATGAAGTGCCCATCAGTCTGCAGCTCCAGCCCCTGGCTATCCACAGCAGCAGGCTCCTGTTAAACACACTTCACCCGCAGTCACACGGGCACGGAGCTGTGCCTCTGCTGGAGGAACCGGCAGCATTGCTCCACATCTGCACTTTCATTGAAAACATTTATTCAATCAAAGGGAAAAATAAATGTGGTCCCTCTGCTCTGTCAAGTATAAACTGTTATTGATCCCCTAAATGAAATTTGTCCATGCTGATCGATCAAACACATTATCCTTTTTCCCCAGTCCATTACCAGCAATTGGAAACTCTCGAGCATCAATAGCAGCCTGACCACACACAGATGCATGTTCAGCCTCTGTTCCCTGAATCTGAATCATTCCTGTGGCCCTGTTCCCCTCCAAACACCCGGATCTCAGCGTTATAACCACAATTTTTCCAAGCTGACGGGCAGAAAATCTAAATCCCATAAAATGCTGGGAATGGGTTGTGCTGTGTTAAACTCCAGAGCTGTGGTAACGGTGTGGGGACAGCACCAGAGCCCAGACGGGCTCCCCAGGAGGGTCCTGGGGATGTGTCCCAGTATCAGCCCACAGCACCCTGGCTGGCCACAGCCACTGGGTGGGTTTTAGCATCTCCCAGGAGCGCATTTTGGACAAACCCGGAATTGATCAGGAGTGTTTCTGCTGTAGGAGCTGCCTGGCACAGTCCCCACTCCTGGGGGCATGTCCTGGTGGTGGCCTTGGCAGTGCTGGGGGATGGCTGGACTCGCTGGTTTTTACTGGGTGAGCTGGTTTTCCCCACCCAAACCTCTCCAGGGTTCTGTGGTCCCACGGAGCTGGCTGGTGACACCGAGCCCTGAGGCCAAAGGCAGAGCCACTCCGCGGGTCCCCTGCCAGCACCACCCACACCCGCTGCTGTTCCCATTCCCAGCACAGGGCTGTCACCTCCCCATGGCTGCCACAGCCCTGCAGGATGTGCCACCCCTCCGCACCGTGTCCCTGCCCTGCTGTCCTCGGGGATGAGTCTGCAGGGACACCACGGCTGCAGCAGCTCCTGGGCACCAGGGGCTGGCTCCACGTGGACTCTCGTGTCCTGTGTGTGGGATTCCCGTCACCACAGAGTGCCCAGAGCAAGGGAAGTGCTCCAGGACAGCTCAGACAGAGCTTGGGGCAACCTGGCCTAGTGGAAGGTGACCCTGCCCGTGGTCTGGGCGATCTGCAGAGTCTCTTCCAACCCAAACCATTCCATTGTTCTAAGGCCTGGCATGAGCTCACGGGGCTTGGCAGGGCACTGAGCCTCAGAAAGAGCCGAACTTCAGGTAGGCAGTGGAAAAAAGGCAACTCTTGTCTGTTAATCGCCACCAGAGGGGCTCACTCTGCTGCTGTCAATAGCTCATGTGTTTGTCTTTTGTCTTGCTGATGGGTAATAATTTCCCGAGCCAGCTTAGGGAGCAGCGGCTCTTTTATTAAAACTAATAAGGGAGGGAGTCACAGGCCTTTAAAAATCACTCAGGAAATTATTGCTGACAAGTCCTTCTTGCCTCACCCCTCAGAAGGAAGGCGATGAGGAGTGAGGAGGCTCTGCATGATGTCAGCTCAGGGATTTGCTGCCATGTGTGCTCAGGACCCCCAGGTTTTACAGTGTCCTGCAACTTCCCTGGAGGTAATAGAAGCTCCAAGTGTGCATTGTTTCAAATGTCTCATTTTGTCTAAACATGGCCAAAATCACATACCAGAGGAATAAACAACTGAAACATTTTGGGTGCTTTTTAGCACCTGCTCAAGTACTGAAAATACGAA
This sequence comes from Cyanoderma ruficeps, assembly GCA_008694505.1. Classification (NCBI taxonomy): domain Eukaryota; kingdom Metazoa; phylum Chordata; class Aves; order Passeriformes; family Timaliidae; genus Cyanoderma; species Cyanoderma ruficeps. Next base: position 520,227 of record VZDJ01000019.1, on the reverse strand, counting down.
TCCTGAGAAAAAGTGGTGAAAGGCAGCTCTGCCTCTGTAAAGAGGGAAGAGCCAAGTGCTGGTCCTGCTCCTGGCCACGACAGAGCACAGTGAAGCCAGAGACTCCTCTACTCTGGGGCAAACATCCCCTGCCTGGGCTGCTGCAGGGATCTGCAGCACACGGGACAGCAGGGATCTGGAACACACAGGAGAGCAGGACAGCAGGGATCTGCAGCACAGAGGAGAGCAGGGATCTGCAGCACAGAGGACAGCAGGGATCTGCAGCACAGAGGAGAGCAGGGATCTGCAGCACAGAGGGGAGCAGGGATCTGCAGCACAGAGGGGAGCAGGGATCTGCAGCACACGGGACAGCAGGGATCTGCAGCACACGGGACAGCAGGGATCTGCAGCACACAGGAGAGCAGGGATCTGCAGCCCTGAGCTCCCAGCCAGCTCCTGGACTAGAGGGAACCACAGCCTAGCAGAGGCAGAGCTTTTCTGAAAGGAGAGCAAAACCCTCACCCATGCCTATCAAGATTGTATCTCCTCATACAAAACCCATCCCTGGCAAGAGTGTATCTCCTGATCTCACTTATTTCTCTAAAAAAGACTTCTCTTGGCCCAGCAGAGAGCCAGCCCTGTCCCTGGATGGACTGGCCCGATGGTTCATCTCCTGCACAAACCCGGACCATATTCCAGTCTGAATTCACACTGAAGCCCCCTCCCTTCCCAGTGGGGGATGACATCTTCCCCCTCCCAAGCCGCAGTATTCCCCTGGGCCCTGTCCCCGGCCGGGAGCTGTGCTGCTGGGTGCTCATTCTGGGCCACATTCAGCCCAGATTTCCCTCCCGCTGTTGCAGAGTCGGGAGGAGGCTCCGTTTGCAGCCCCCGAGCCGGTCTGACGGCAGCGCTGACCTCTGCCCGCCCGCCCCAGCCGGGAGCAGCCCGGGGAAAAGCTGCTCGTATCCATCACACCTTGAACCTAATAAAGGACATGATGGGGAAATGACAGAAAGGCCCGCTCCTTGCCAATATTGCTGCACTTTGCACTATTAGAACGATCTTCTGTGCAGGAAAGAACACCACCGTGAGTGGCCACATCCATTTCCATCCCGACACACGCCAGCGGGAGCTGCCCTGATTCCCCCGGGGCTTTCCCGGCCGTGGGGAGCCATCCCTCTCCCTCATTGCCAGGGTTCACTCCCACCCCATGGGAGCCATCCCTCTCCCTCACTGCCAGGGTTCACTCCCACCCCATGGGAGCCATCCCTCTCCCTCACTGCCAGGGTTCACTCCCATCCCATGGGAGCCATCCCCTTCCCTCACTGCCAGGGTTCACTCCCACCCCATGGGAGCCTTCCCTCTCCCTCACTGCCAGGGTTCCCCTCCACCCCATGGGAGCCATCCCCTTCCCTCACTGCCAGGGTTCACTCCCACCCCATGGGAGCCTTCCCTCTCCCTCACTGCCAGGGTTCCCCTCCATCCCATGGGAGCCATCCCTCTCCCTCACTGCCAGGGAAGGCTGCACTGGCTGAGGACACACCGAGTCGTGGTGACCTCAGGCACACCAGGATCTGGGTGGGAGGTCACAACAGTGACACGAGTGGCAGCAGGTCCCAGCCTGTCCCAGTCACATCCTCACAGCAACCGGCTGTGTTCTGATGGCNAGGAGAAAGAGGAAGAAAAGGAGAAAAGAAGAAGAAAAGCAGGATAAAGTAGAGTAGACTAGAAAAAAAAACCTAAGAAACTAAATAAAAGCCAAAGAATAGAATGAAAAAATAAGATAATAAAAACTAAGGGATAAAATAAAAACTGAGAAATAGAATAAGGACTCCTGCTCTTGAAGTTAGACTTAAACCAAATAAGTCAGCTTTTAACGTGCCTCTTTTTTTCTCCCAGCTTCTCCACCTGGGTAAATTCAGCTGATTTCGTTCTGCTCCAGTGCTCCTCGCATGACCCTTTGGCTCTTTGACAAACAGTACCAAAATGTGGATGTTCTTCCCCAAAACCCCCTTTTTCTCCTTTACCTGAATTTTCATGGCCAAGTGCCTACGCCATTCCCTGTGTGAGTTATCAATTCTCTCCCTCTAAAGAATGCAGAAGAAGAGGAAACCCTCTTCCCCCAAGGCCACAGATGCTCCTTCACCCTCAGGCCCTGCTGGGTGTAGTTTGCAGAGGAAACAAGTTTAAACTTTTTTTGGTTTGGGGGGAATTTTGTTTTCAATTCTAAGCATGGGGGAACAGGGAGTGTCCTGTGAGCACCCAGGGGCTGCTGGGCTGATCCCCTGGCAGGTTCCACCTCCACTGGCACCTCAGAGCCCTGGAAGAAACAAACTCGCCCCCAAGAGATGGAGCCTCGGGGGGCTCCTGCACCTCCTCCTTCAATAAGTGTAATTACACCGGTGGATTTTTCTCTTTAATCACAGGATGAGCTTTCAGAAGGAAAACAACCAGGTCCAGCAGGTTCTTGCTGTGGTATTTGCTGGGGGATAATTCAATTATTGTAGAAAATTATTTTAAACATTAAGATGCACAAAGTTCAGTTTCCCTTGTTTCTGCGACTATCACCCAAGCTATTGATAAGATGTCTAAATTTATTGCAGAATAATTCTGCAGGAAAAGAGATAAAAGGTTCCTGAATAAAATATGAGGCGAGAGCTGTAAATTGTAGCAATGCATATCATTTCATTCAAATGTAGGAAGCAATTACCATCTGCTATACTCATCAGTTCCCTCCTTTATGACTTAATTATATGTTTAATGCTATCAGATCAAGGAAAGGGCACAATAGATGAATGAGTGAAAGAAACAGAAAAGATTCGGCAACAAGACAAAAGGCAGATGAAAAGTAACCCAAGAACAGAATTGATTTCATTTGTTGGGAGAGGAGTTAATTTAAATAGTATATTCTATCATCTCCTGTGCTGTACTGAGATAATATAAATCATGTGTTTGTGAATTTGCTTCATACAATTTTAACAAAAGCATTCAAGTTTCTGAAAACCCAGGGTCTGCAGGTTTTGATTTATTTATGAAATGAGTAACATTTACAAAGAAAGAGCAGTGACTGACACCAAAGCATTTAAATGATTATTAACAGCACTTTGCTGTACAAGTGCGAGATGACAGAGGGGAAGCTCAGCTCGGGCCCCTCCTGGCTGGGTTCTGAGACCTGCTGGGATCACTTCCCATGGGCATGGGGTGGGGAAGGGACACCACAGCCACCACGGCCACCAGAGCCACCACGGCCACCACCGCCACCACCGCCACCATGGCCACCACGGCCACAGCCGTGACCTCTGGGCCAGAGGGCCAGGGAGGGCACAGGGGGTGGTGGCCCTAAGACCTCTCAGGTCCCTCCACAGGACTGAGCCCTCCCCCAGCTGCTCTGGTGTGACGGTTCTGGATGTGTCCTGGCAGAGCTGCTGACAACCTGCACCCACATCCTGCACCCCTCCATCCAAAACCCTGCAGCCCCGTCATCTGAACCTTGTGTTCTGCACCCTTGCACTCCTGCACCCTGCATCCCTGCATCCCTGCAT
>VZDJ01000019.1:481771-513745 GCA_008694505.1 Cyanoderma ruficeps | reverse complement strand
AATCCTGAGATCCTTCCCCAGACCCTGAGATCCTTCCCCAGACCCTGAGATCCTCCCCCAAACCCTGAGATCCTCCCCCAGACCCTGAGATCCTCCCCCAGACCCCGAGATCTTTCCCCAGACCCTGAGATCCTCCCCCAGACCCTGAGATCGTTCCTCAGACCCTGAGATCGATCCCCAGACCCTGAGATCCTCCTCCAAACCCTGAGATCGTTCCCCAAACCCTGAGATCCTCCCCCAGACTCCTCCAGGTCCTACAGGGAAGCCAGGCTGGTGCATTCCAGCCCCGGGGGAGAAGGGAGGTGCAGCCCAGCCCTTGCCTGGGGTTAGGACATTCTGCTAATTGGGGGTAAGACAGCTCAAGGCTCACCCTGTTGACAGAACTATCAGGTGGATGAGGAAGGGGGTTCAGGCTGGTTTTGGGCGGGCAGTGATGCTGAGACCAGCCTGACTGATCCCAACGTTAAACATTCCCAGCGAGGCTGTGCAGGACAAGGCTCCCTGGCAGAACCCAGCACCAGCGAAGGTTCCTGATAAAGGAACCAGCGAGTCAGAGTGCTGCTGACTGACCCCCCTGCACAGCCCTGGGGACGCTGTCCAGGGACAGCCAGGCTGAGTGGGAAACCAGCAGGAAGAGGAATATGAGACTGACCGGGGATGCAGGGAGACAAGGTCCAGGTTTGCAGGAGTTCCTGCCACCAGAGCCAGGGGATGATGCCCAGAGGGTCCCCACAGCCCGTGGGGAGCTGGGCCCCAGGGGCTGTCCCTGCTCCGAACATCCCAGGGCTCAGCAGACAACTTGACAAATTTGGTTTAACTGTTTTGATGTAATAATGTAATTAGGTAAAAGGGTTCAGCAACCAATTGCATTTCACTAATTTCAACCATCTGCTTCAACACTTGTTCTATGTGTGCCAGACTTCAGTGTCTTTGCTCTAATAGTAATTAATGAAACTGTTAATAAGCTACATATATCATATTATGCTGCAATAATTTATCAAAGGATAATGTTATGAGACAAATTCTATATAACAATTATAGAAAATGGCTTACATTACTAATGCTGCACACTGCTCACTAGTTTCTTTACTCTTCCCTCCTTAATGAATTCCCTAATTAATTTAATGCAGACGTTATGCATAATTTGAAATTTAAAAACATCGTTGGGTCAGGTTTTAACCATCCTCTTTTACATGCTGTCTGCTTCTACAAGACACATATTAGCAAAACATGACCTCTATGCAAACGAGGGTGCCCGTTCCCGTTCCCGGTGACAGCAGCGGGTCCCCGGCACACTGCTCTGTGCCACAGGCACACAGAGCCAGCAGATTCACCAGGGCATGGCCAGTCAGGGGCACTGGCTGCCACAAAACCCAGACACCAGCAGCTATCCCAGCCTCTGGTCATGTAACCAGCCCTGGTTTTGGGGAGAGTTGCCCTCAATCACACGTCGTGCAGACAATCATTCCACACCGGGGCCTGGCTGCCGTCACCCAGCCCGGGGTAACACGGTCAGCTCAAAAACCCAGAGACCTTCCAAAATAGGACTGCAAACTTTTCATCTTCAGATTTTTGAGCATCCAGCATTCAATTGCCCAGTGTTTCCCAGCCTTCTGCCTCTACAGTTTTGGGGTTTTCCTGCAAACTCTTCTTCCAAAGTTTCCATTTTCATTCCCATCTGACAGGGCGGAGACTCCAGGAACACCCCCAAACACCCCAGTGGGACAGGGTACTCCAGCCTCAGTGTTTCCTCCAGTGGGACAGTGGAAGGTGTCCCTGCCCATGGCAGGGTGTGGAACTGGGTGAACTTTAAGGTCCCTTACAACCCAAACCATTCTGAGATTCTCGTGCACCACAAAAGAAATACAATTTACCAAGCTAGCCAGGCTTTAGCGAGAGACCATTCCCTCAAGAGACCATGATTTCTCTTTGGACAATATACTATTTACATTGCTAAAATATTATATAGAGACCCAGAGCGAGTTACATTAACATTTCCTTATCTTCTGGGACACTTCTGGCTGAAAAAGTGTTGAGTCTTCATCTTCAGGCAAGCTTGCTTCCATGCTTTTCCATCTGACACGTCAGATTATTTTAATGATGGGGTAGCTGATTCAATTAATTCCTCCCTACAAAAGCAGCTGTCTTGTGTCATGGAGTCTGTTCAGCTATCTGGAACATTGGCACTTGCCAGGGAGGAGAGCCAAGGCGCAGAGCGTGTGCAGGGAGTGCCTGACCATACCCACACGGCGATGACTTTGTCACAACGCGTAAGGCTGGAGCTCAGAGCGACGGCTCGGGTCTCCCCTGCCCTGGCAGGGCTGGATCTTGTGCCCAGGGGTTAGGGAAGAGGCTGCTGGCCTGGCCCGCTGCCAGAGGAACACAATTCCAGCAGCTCCAGGGGACTGGCCGTGTCCCCGTGTGGGTGCTGAGCCCCTCAGTGCTCAGGGCTGAACCCTAAAACACGGCCCCGGGGTGTGCTGGCAGGGCCCAGCACCGGGGAGCCAGCCCTGCCTGAGAGAGGGTCAGCATCAGCAAGGGAAAAAGACAAATGGAAACGGAAAAGCTGTGCCGGCAGGGTGAATGAAGCACAGACTGTGTGCGTCAAACTTTTATTTCTGAACAAACTGAATTGTTCCATTTAAGTTCATCTCTTGCTTACTCTCAAGCTGATGCTCATTTTTTTTTCCCTTTGGAGAGTCTTTGCAATCTTATCCTTCCCTCCCTCTTACTGAGAGTCCTCAAGCGCCATCCACACATGCAAATCCTCCAAAATCAGAACTGCCTGCCACGTCTGAAGGAGTTTTCTTGGCAAAGGAAAGCCTTGGAAAAACAACAGGATGGTCACGTCTTTTGTTTTCCATCACACAATGTAACCATAGGCTGGGTTTTGATTGTACTAATTTTTCGAAGTATGAATATTAATGTAATTTTTCCCACTTATTTCTTTTCAATATTCATATGCACTGCAGTGGGTTGGAGCCCTTCATTTAGCAAAATCTCCTGCTTTGGGATTTGGGATACAGTGCATTGCTATTAAATTTATTAATGCCTGAGAATTTTAAGAGAGTTTAAGCTAAGTTTAATAACACTGCAGAATACCAGCTCAGGCTTTGTTTTCTTTCACTTCAGTGCCTGTATCCTGAGTTCTCAGATCTGCTGCCCACGCCTCGCACCTGATGCCACAGCCCCTTCCCCTGACCACGTCCGTCAGGACATCCAGCACATCCAGAAGAGCGAGCACAGCCAGCACTGCCAGCAAAGCCTGCCACGTCCCAGCCCGCCGGAGCAGGAGCAGGAGCAGGAGGGTGGTTCCTCGCTGGTTCCTTTCTTGGCGCTCTCCGGCTCAGCCCACCGGAGCTGCCGTGCCTCGCCAGCGTGGCTGCCGTGCTCTGTAATTGCGGGATGTGGAACACACCCACGTCCGCAGCAGCGGCTCCTCCACCGCCCGCCGCGCCCGCTGCCACGTGGAGCAGGACACGCTCGGCTCCCCGGGCCACGGCCCCTCTGCCCCCGGTGGGACCCCGAGACACGGCCCCTCTGCCCCCGGTGGGACCCCGAGGTACGGCCCCTCTGCCCCCGGTGGGGACCCCGAGACACGGCCCCTCTGCCCCCGGTGGGGACCCCGAGACACGGCCCCGCTCCCTCCCGCTGCCCCGGGTAGAGGCGCCCCAAGCGCATCACTGATCCCCGGGATGTCCCCCAAACCGCATCACTGACCCCCGGGATGTCCCCCAAACCGCATCACTGATCCCTGGGATGTCCCCCCAACCACACCGCTGGTCCCCGGCATGTCCCCCCGAACCGCTCCGCTGGTCCCTGGGGATGTCCCCCCCGAGCTGCACCGCCCATCCCCGGGATGTGTCCCCCGAGGCACAGTCCCGCTCCTCCCGGGATGTCCCGCCGGGATCGGGCGAGTCCCCGGCCGGGTTCCAGCGCGGGCGGGTCCCGGCACGGGGTGGGGCGGGGGCAGCGGCGTCCCGGCCCCATCCCCGGCCCCAACTCCGTCCCCATCCTGGGCCACATCCCCGGCCCGCCCCCCGCCCCGCTGGCCCGGCGGCTCCCGCGGCCGCCCGGGATGAGCGGGCTGCGGCGGCTGTTCCGCGGCAGCGGCCGGGCTCTGGCCTTGGTGTTCGCCGCCTCGGTGGGCTGGGTGCTGCTCGACATGGCCGCGCTCCGCCTCTCGCTCGGCGAGGCGGGCGGGCGGCTGCTGCGGGAGGCGGCGGGGCAGCGCCCGGGGCCGGGGCCGGGGTTGGGGTTGGAGCGGGCGAGGCCCCCGCTCGGCCCCAAGGAGCCGGAGAAGGCAGCCCAGGAGCCGGGAGCAGCCCAGGAGCCGGGAGCAGCCCCCGCCGGGCACGGGGCCGGGGGTCCGGGGCCGGAATTGGGGTTGGGGTTGGTGTTGAAGCGGGCGAGGCCCCCGCTCGGCCCCGAGGAGCCGGAGAAGGCAGCGGAGGAGCCGGGAGCAGCCCCCGCCGGGCACGGGGCCGGGGGCCCGGGGACATCGCCGTCTCCCCGCCAGCCCCCGGCCCCCGGGCGTGGCGGGACGGGCACGGCGCCCCTCGGAGCCCACCGGGGCGCGCAGAGACCCTCGGGCACGGCGGGACCGACCGGCCCGGCAGCCCGGGACGCGGGGACGGCAGCCCAGCCTGGACCAGAGGAAACAATCACGGGACGGAAAGAAACTTCCTCTAAAACTCACTTCATCCTCATTAGCAAAGAGGAGATGAACGTCGCCAGCCCCGCAGCCCCACGCCGTGGACCCCACTCTGCGGGGAACGCCACGAGGAGACGTGGGAAGCACAAAGGACTTGCTGACAAGAGCAGTGATGGTGCCCGCGCTGCGACCGCCACTGCTGGGACCACCGCCACGGGGGGCCAGAGCCGGACCGTGGGTGCAATGCCAGGAGCAGCTCCTGGAGCAGCTGGCACTGGACAGGATGGGCAGGAACGAGGGGGAGCAGCTCCTGGAGCAGCTGGCACTGGACAGGATGGGCAGGAGCAGAGGGGAGCAGCTCCTGGAAGGGCTGGCACTGGCCAGGATGGGCAGGAGCAGAGGGGAGCAGCTCCTGGAGCAGCTGGCACTGGCCAGGATGGGCAGGAGCAGAGGGAAGCAGCTCCTGGAGCAGCTGGCACTGGACAGGATGGACAGGAGCAGAGGGGAGCAGCTCCTGGAAGGGCTGGCACTGGCCAGGATGGGCAGGAACGAGGGGGAGCAGCTCCTGGAAGGGCTGGCACTGGCCAGGATGGGCAGGAGCAGAGGGGAGCAGCTCCTGGAAGGGCTGGCACTGGCCAGGATGGGCAGCAGCAGGCAGGGAGCAGCCCAGGGATGCACAGAGTTCTGTCCATGGATGCAACGCTCGCCCCGAGAGACCCCCGAGCTCCCGGCCAGTTTGGGCACCCTGTTGCTGTCCCTGATGATAAACAAGAAGAAGCAAAGAGACGATGGAAAGAAGGAAACTTCAATGTCTACCTCAGTGATCTGATCCCTGTGGATCGAGCCATCGCAGACACCAGGCCTGCCGGGTAAGACCTGCTCCCCTTGCACAGACAAACCCCCGTGCTGCACCCTGGCAATGGGCTCCAGGCCTCTGGGGAGGGTTCCTGGGGGCACACCGAGCCCTCCGTGCTACCTGTCAGATGGCTTTTGCCTGTCCTGGCAGAGCAGCCTGTTGTTAAACATAGAACGGTTTGTGTAAGCCGCTGAGCCCGGCTGCCTCAAGGGGCCAGGACACCCAGCACAGGTGATGATGGGGCCCAGGCCTCTCTGAGCCTTAGAACCCTGCACCTGCTGGGTCAGGTGCAGCTCTGAGCGTTCAGAACCCGTGTGTTGGCTCCTGGAGCCTGCACCCCATCGGTGTGTGAGGGCAGCAGGAGCCCCGCTGCCCCGAGGGGCTCTCACACCTCGGGCTGCCATGGCCCTTCCCTCCAAGAGGTGACACCAAACCCCGGAGCCACAGGAACCTGATATGGCTCCACAACCCCCTGCAGGAGAGGAGCTGAGTGCTGGCACCATCCCGGGGTCACAGACTCAGAGGCAGTCTGGGGAACTCTGCTCTGTGGGCACTCGCAGGGAGGGATGTGCAGTTTGGGTTTGGAAAACTCTCACGGTTACAGCTGTCATCATGAGACGTGTAACTGGTCCTGCACGTCTCAGCACTGTGCTTCAAAAAGGTCAATCCCTGCCAGTAGAGCAGGACAAGGCAAGGGCAGTGCCTCGCCAGCAGAAGGGCAGGAGGCTGGGGAGCCCCGTCCTGTGCCAGGCAGGCTCGGCAGTCCTCAGTTGGTGCTTGGACTTGATGACCTTAAAGCTCTTTTTCAACCTAAGCCAACCTAATCTGTGGCTGTGACAGCTGCAGGGAGGACAGGGAAGGTGCCAGCTCGGGTCAGTGCCAGGTTCACCTCTTGCACTCAGCCCTTCCCAAAAAACATCTCTCAGTCCCCGGGCAAGCGAGAGACCTGCCCTGAGCAGGGACCCTCCCGTGCCCCACAGACCATGGGTACAGTGGGCTGGGAGCTGTGCCATGATTGTCCCCATGCCACAGGACAGTGCAGACATCCCCACCGTGCTGGTGGTGCTGGCTGAGGTGGGATCCTGCCCGGGAGGAATGGAGCAGGGAAGGGGGCAGACAGCTGGGGCTGCTTCCCAACGCCACCTGCAGAAGCCACCCGTGCCCAGGACCAGGGCCACGGTGGCACAAAGCCAGCTTTGGGTTTGGTCTGGAGCTGAGCCCCGGGGCTGCAGAGCAGGAAGCACCTCCGGGGAGTGACGCAGCTGCCCGGGAGGAGACGCTTTGCCCTCTCAGGGAACACCTTGGCCAAACAGGGCGTGTCCCTGGGCGTGTGAGCTGCTGCCGCGGGGCACGGAGCTGCCCTGGGCACCCCGGTTCTGGCAGGAGCCTGTGCAGGCTCTGCCCCCGGGCTGTTGGCACAACAGATATCAGGATGTAAGGGCCAGCTCAGGGCAGTGGCTGTGGGCAGCTCTTGGCAGCCAACAATTCTTTTTTTGGTGTATTCCACTCTCCCAGTTTAGACTCCAGTTCCTGTTGTGATTCTTCTTGGAGTGCTGGACTAGAGCACTGAAGTGGCCAATCCAGGCCTCTCTGTGCACAGTGCTCGCTGCTTTGGGAGCTTTACTGGCAGTGCTGGTGCCCACTGGCACTGTGTCCCCGCAGCTGCTGTGAGGGACAGGGCTGAGGAGGAGTGTGATGGGCAGGAGGATGGTGGGGAGCACTCCATGCAGAGCCCGGCTCAGGAGTCCTGGGGCTGAGAGAGTAAGGGAATAGAAGGCTCCAGGGAGACCTTACAGCCCCTTCCAGTGCATAAGGGGGCTCCAAGAGAGATGACGAGGGATTTTGGACAAGGGATGAAGTGCCAGGACTGGAGAAGTGGTTTCCCACTGCCAGGGGCCAGGGTTAGATGGGATACCGGGAGGGAATTGTTCCCTGGGAGGGTGGGGAGGCCCTGGCACAGGGTGCCCGGAGAAGCTGTGTCTGCCCTGTCCCTGGAAGTTTGAGGCCAGGCTGGATGGGCTTCTGAGCAACCTGGTTTAGTGGAAGGTGTCCCTGCCCTTGGGGGTGGTTGGAAGGAGACGGGCTTTAAATTCCCTTCCAAGCCAAACTGTTCCAGGATTCTATGGCAGAGGACAAAGGGGGCATAACCCAGTTCTGCTCACCAGCTGCCCAGAAAGGTGAGGCAGGACTGGATCCAAAATGGACTTTTTGGAAAGACACATCTCAAGGATTGTGACACAGAGTAATTCTGGGGTGAATTTCACTTAGCCAGAGCACTTCTGATTAACCGTGGAGCCCTGAAATACCTCTAGATTTCCTTCAGAAGAGGTTCACTTGTCAGAACCAAGTAAGCCCATCCTGTCCCATGGGGCTGGCCATGAGAGGGGCCCTGGGGCTTTGTGTGGGGTTCCCCTCTCACCCCTCTGTTCCCCTCCCAGCGCTGCAGGGCTTTCCCTCCATATTTCACGTCGGGCATTTCCCCCTTCCCCGCACATTTTCCCAGGAACACCAAATCTGCAGGTTTTCGGGAGTGTGGCTGGCCATCACCTGTGAGCCCGTGTTGCTGTTGCAGGTGCTCTGAGCAGCAGGTCCACGACGACCTCCCGACCACCACCATCATCATGTGCTTTGTGGACGAGGTGTGGTCCACCCTGCTGCGCTCCGTGCACAGCGTCCTCAGCCGCTCTCCTCCCCACCTCATCCAGGAGATCATTCTGGTGGACGACTTCAGCACCAAGGGTAGGTCACCCTCCTGCTGCCTTTATGAAACTAATATAACTTGAGGGCAAAATGCAATTTGTTCCCTGTAATTCAATTCCAAGTAGGAGAGAAATCACATTTTCTCCTTCCGCTGTATTGAAGCGCATCCCTGGCCTGCACTGGGGCTGAGGGGGAGCAGAGGACAGGGGGGTGCTGGGGCAGGCTGGGGGGATGAAGGCAGAGGCTGCCAGCGGCTGTGGGGGATGAAGGCAGAGGCTGCCAGAGGCTCTGGGAGCAGCAGGGAGCTGTGTCCTGCCCAGCCCGTTCATCTTTGGGGCGTCCTGGCTCAAGGGCTTGTACAATCAGGAGATGCTCTCCCCCCTCAGTGTCCAGCTCCCAGGCAGGTGCCCCGTGTTCCCAGAGTGGGGGACACGCTGTGGGGTGGCCCAGAGGACAGGGAGCTGCCGTGGTGAGCCGGCATGTGCCCTGCACAAAGCCTTCCATCAGCATTCCAGCTGGCACCCAACCCCTGCCTTGTGAGGCCTCCACTCTCTGCTGAGTTCAGCCCATGGCAGCAGCTGGAAGGAGATGGGCTTTAAATTCCCTTCCACTCCAAACTATTCCAGGATTCTATGGCAGAGGACAGAGGGGGCAGTTCTGCTCACCAGCTGCCCAGCAAGGCGAGGCAGGACTGGATCCAAAATGGACTTTTTGGTGTTTTCTGCCCGCTGACCTCCCTGAGACATAAAGACACATCACAATGATGTGTCTTAAAAATCTCCATGATGTCCCTAAAAATTTAGGAATGACGTAGTTTCCCCACTGCTGGGTCTCCAGGGGAAGTGCTGTCTCAGATGGGCCCCAGAGCTCACACCAGGCACACAAGGAGCCGCGCCCTGTGCCCAGGTGTTCACACCCCAGACCTGAGGTGTGCCTGAGGTGCTTCCAGGGAAAATCTGCTTGTGGGTTTTCAGCCCGTCAGAGGGTGGCAGTGGGTCAGTCAGATCGCTCTGTGATCGCTCTGTGCCCTCTGCAGAGTACCTGAAGGAGCAGCTGGACACGTACATGGCACAGTTCCCCAAGGTGAAGATCCTGCGCCTCAAGGAGAGGCACGGACTGATCCGGGCCAGGCTGGCGGGAGCCCGGATCGCCAAAGGTGGGACAGGAGCTGTGTTCCAGCCCTGTGGGGACCCCGCAGTGCTGGGCATCTGCCTTGGTTTGAAGGACAGGTGTCTGCCAGGGAAAGCTGGAGCTTCCCTTGGAATGGAGAATGTAAACCCCACCTTCCGCATTATTATAATTTTGCTATTAAGGGGCTTTCAGGCAAAGATATGGGAACAGGAATAACAGTTCTTTACTACAAAAATTAAAATAAAAATATAGTAATACATAAAAAGCAAACAAACAGAAGAAAAGAAAACACAGGGTTAGAACACTCCTGACCCCGTGTTGGTCAGGGTGTTGGTGTCAGTCCAGCCCAGCCCTCCTGCAGTGCCAGGTGTGGTTCTGTTGGAGCAGAGATGATCCTGGAGAAGGGTCCAGTGGTGCTGGGATGGGTCTGGGCTCCCTCTGGAATCCAGTGCAGACAGGCTGTGCTGCTGTTCTGAATGCCAGCTTTGATCCAGGTGGGAATGCTGGGCTCCTCCCTCTGGGTGGAGCCTCTCCCCGTGGGATGATGGAATTGTCTCAGCCCTGCAGTGAGCCTGGATGGCCCATGGACAGCAGATCTCCCCTGCAGGGAGGACGGGTCCTGGAAGGGGTAGAGAACACAAAGATCACTGCCCCTGGCCCATGGACAGCAGATCTCCCCTGGAGGGAGGATGGATCCTGGAAGGGATAGAGAACACAACACTGCCCCTGGCCCATGGACAGCAGATCTCCTCTGGAGGGAGGATGGGTCCTGGAAGGGATAAAGAACACAACACTGCCCCTGGCCCATGGACAGCAGATCTCCTCTGGAGGGAGGATGAGTCCTGGAAGGGATAAAGAACACAACACTGCCCCTGGCCCATGGACAGCAGATCTCCCCTGCAGGGAGGATGGGTCCTGGAAGGGATAGAGAACACGGCCCCACCTGGTTTGAACAGCTGACCCTTGACAGAACACACTTTCCCCCTTTCCCCTGGAGTCACCAGGAATGGGTCAGAGAAGAGAAAAAAAAATCCCACTTCCCCAACTGGCTTCAACAGAGAGTAATAGGATACATGCTTTCAGTTACATCTTGCATTGCAACCCAGGACAGCATCCCTCCCCAGCACTGTTTGTCCCTCCTAATGCACCAGGGGTGTCCTTTTGCCAGGATCTCCAGCCCCAGCTCCACCACCTGCCCCAGCCGGGCTGTGTCAGCCCCAAAATGGCCATTTCTGTCAGGAGCTGCCCTGCCAAGCAGGGGGAAAATGCTCTTGGCTGTGTCTGGGCGGGTCTGGGGAGCCCAGGAAGGCTGTGGCACAGCAGTGTAGGAGATCAGACATTTGGATACACAATCAATATGATTGAGTAGAAGCTATTTATTGTTTACATTAAGCTACAGTTATAGAATTTTTTTGTTTACGTGGTTAAGCATTATTTTATTGGATTTTTTGTCTTCTCTATGCATTTAGCACTCACTTTTTAGGACACTTAATTGTTTAAAGTTTATTGTTACGTTGGGCCTCTTTTATTTAGGTTTTGCATTTTCGATTTTTGGTTTCTCAGGTTTTTTGGTTTTAATTTAGTCTTGTTTTTGTTTTAGTAACTTTGATGAATTTTTGAGAGTTTTGATAACAACTACAGGTGGTTTGATAAAAATATTTCCAAACAGTTTGGTTGGTAGACAGAATGGCTTAAGTTATGCAGGTACACTGCTACACAGCAGCAGCCTGGGCCCACAGGGTGCCCGGGGAGCTGCTCACAAGGCCTGGGTTGGAGCTGATCCTCCCCAACCTGTGCCACAGGTGCTGTGCTGACCTTCCTGGACTCGCACGTGGAGTGCAACGTGGGATGGCTGGAGCCACTGCTGGACAGGGTCCGCCTGCGCCGGACCAAGGTGGCCTGCCCCGTCATCGAGGTCATCAGTGACAAGGACATGAGGTGAGGCAGCTCATCCTGGCGAGGCAGCCTGTCCCTGGTGAGGCAGCTCATCCCTGGTGAGGCAGCCTGTCCCTGGTGAGGCAGCCTGTCCCTGGTGAGGCAGCCTGTCCCTGGTGAGGCAGCCTGTCCCTGGTGAGGCAATCCATCCCTGGTGAGGCAGCTCATCCCTGGTGAGGCAATCCATCCCTGGTGAGGCAGCCTGTCCCTGGTGAGGCAGTCTGTCCCTGGTGGGACAGCCCATCCCTGTCAGTCCCACAGCCCAGGCTGGTGTCCTGAGCAAAACCTGAGTGGGACCCCCAGTGCATCCATTACAGGCAGTGAATCCATGGCTCCAGACCCCCTCACTGGCCCCCAGCAGCTTTCCACAGGAGACAGAGGATATCAGTGTACACCAGAAATGAACATTAGCTGTGGATGTGGCCCGTGTTCATCACACACCATTTCAATTTTTCACAACTTTTAGTACATGAAGAAGATTCCTGATGAAATTTGTTAAAATCCTGGTTTAATTACCTACAGATATTCATCTTCACTCATTAGGGGTGACATTTCAATCAGGAATGTGACTCAGAATTAGTCAGCCCAATCTTTCCTCTGTTTAGTTACATGACCGTGGACAACTTCCAGCGTGGGATTTTTACTTGGCCAATGAATTTTGGATGGAGGCAGATTCCACAAGAGGTCATTGAGAAAAATAAAATCAAGGAGACTGATATAATAAGGTAAAAAAAAAAANAAAAAAAAAAGCGAGAGCTTCGCAAACCGTCCTGTTCCTTTTGTAATAATTTAGCAGCAAAGGCTCCTTTGAGGCCAGATGTTGTTCTTTTGTGGCCAAAGCTGTGGTTTCCAGGATGGCTGAGGCACGGGAATGCCCCCATCAGGCATGGGCAAAGCCCAGGAAGCCTTTCCCCCCATGCATGGCACTGCTGGCATGTCAGCCAGGAGGGCACCCCACTGCCTTTCTCCCTTCCCTGCCCCACTCCAGCTCTCAGAGCACACAGAGCCATCCAAACGGCCTCTCTGTCACAGCCACTGACCCTCCGTGTGGCCTCTCTGTTCCCAGGTGCCCTGTCATGGCAGGTGGCCTGTTCTCCATCGATAAGAAGTATTTTTTTGAGTTGGGAATGTACGACCCGGGACTGGATGTCTGGGGAGGGGAAAACATGGAGATTTCATTCAAGGTAGGTCACTGTCACACCGCTGCACCCCTGCCAGCCTGGGTGAGCGCTGGGGCTCAGGCAGGGGCTCCCTGGGGATGGCTCCACGCTGGACACCCCACCTCCCCGAGCTGCTGCTCCTCTCTTGGCTGGCACAAGGCCAGGGCCACCATCAGCTGGTGTCTCTGTCAGTGCCCTCTGTTTCTAGGTCTGGATGTGCGGGGGAGAGATCGAGATCGTCCCGTGCTCCAGGGTCGGGCACATCTTCAGGAATGACAATCCTTACTCCTTCCCAAAAGACCGCGTGAGGACAGTGGAGAGGAACCTGGCCCGCGTGGCAGAGGTGTGGCTGGACGAGTACAAGGAGCTGTTCTACGGGCACGCCTACCACCTGGTCCTGGGCAGGGTGGACGTGGGAGACCTGGGCCAGCAGATCCAGCTGAGGAACAGGCTCCAGTGCAAAAGCTTCCGGTGGTACCTGGAGAACGTCTACCCCGACCTGGAAGCTCCCCTGGTCAAAGCCAGTGGGCTGGTGGGTACCCAAGGGCTCAGGGGGTGGCTGTGCCCTGGGCAGCATCCCCCACACTGCTGCTGCTGCTGCTGCTGCTGCTGCTGCTGCTGCACAGCTTCCTGGCCTGTGGCAGCATCCTGGATATCTGATATGGCACAGAGGTCACAGTATTCTCGATAGCTGATAGGGCACAGAGGTCACAGCATCCTGGATATCTGATATGGCACAGAGGTCACAGTATTCTCAATAGCTGATAGGGCACAGAGGTCACAGCACTCTGGATATCTGATACAGAGGTCACAGCATGCTAGGTACCTGATAGGGCACAGAGGTCACAGTATTCTGGATGTCTGATAGGGCACAGTAGTCACAGCACTCTGGATAGCTGACAGGCACAGAGGTCACAGTGTTTTGGATATCTGATACAGAGGTCACAGCAGTCTGGGTATCTGATGTGGCACAGAGGTCTGGATTCCAGAGCTGGCTGAGTCTCAGATGGTTGAGAGGGCACACGGCAGTGCTGGGACAGGATGTGTCACTGGGATAGGATGTGCCCCAGGGTCTGTAGGGTCGGGGTCTATAGGTGCAGGCTCTGTAGGGTCGGGGTCTATAGGGCCGGGGTCTATAGGTGCAGGCTCTGTAGGGTCGGAGTCTATAGGGCCGGAGTCTGTAAGTGAAGGCTCTGTAGGTGTAGGGTCTGTAGGGTCGGGGTCTGCAGGTGGAGGCTCTGTAGGTGCACGCTCTGTAGGGTCAGGGTCTGTAGGGTCGGGGTCTGCAGGTGCAGGCTCTGTCGGTGCAGGCTCTGTAGGTGCAGGCTCTGTAGGTGTAGGCTCTGTAGGTGTAGGCTCTGTAGGTGCAGGCTCTGTAGGTGTAGGCCCTGCAGGTGCAGGCTCTGTCGGTGCAGGCTCTGTAGCACGGCTCCGCTGCCAGCAGAGCGCAGCAGCCGCTCGCGTTCCCGGCGCCGCGGGGCCGGGAGGAGGGACCGGCACCGCTCCGGGCACGGAACCCGCGCCTCGCCGGGGGCGGTGAGCAGAGAAGACTTTAAAGTCGTTTTGGATTCAATGCTGCCTCCACAAGCCCCTTGCTTGGCGCCTGGTGTGAGAAACCGGGTCAGGTTCCTCTTCTCCTCCACCCCAAAATTCCAGAATGGTTTACATGGAAAGAGACCTTAAAGCTCAGCTTATTCCATCCCCTGCCACGGGCTGGGGCACCTTTCACTGGACCACGTTGCTCCAGGCCCCGTCCAACCTGGCCTGGAACACTCTTTTCTGCCTCCCTTAGTTATGTGAACAGTGTTAGTCAGAGTGCTGTGAACCCAGCAGGTTCAGTGCCCTGTAACATCCTCTCCCCTTCCTGGGAATGTCTGTCTAAATCTGCGTTTTGTTGCCGTTTCCCAGCTGGTGAACGCGGCCCTGGCAGGGTGCATCGCTGTGGAAGGGACCACCCTGGCTTTTGAGGAGTGTGATGTTAACAACACGGTAAGGACTCACCCCGGGTGTGTCACACTGCCTGTGACGCTCCCCTTGGAGCTCCTGTGCCTCCCGGAGGTGGCCTGTCCCCTCCCCGGGGGCCAACACAGCCCTTCCCACCCGGGGACACGGCCAGGCACGCCTGGGAGCAGCCAGGGGCAGGAATCGCCTGCTGGCACAGCCTGTGGGCAAGAAACAGTGTCAGAAACAGCGAATCCAGCAGATTAGGAAGGCTTGATAAAGCTGTGAGTGCGCACAGGGAAACAGAGAAACGTTTAAATACCAGCCTGGGGGTTGTGGGCAGGTGCTGAACATCCTTATGTACCTTACAGCCCTTCCAGTGCCTCGGCTCCAAGAGGGCCACAGAAGGACCCAGAGGGGCAGGACACAGGGAACGGCTTCCCACTGCCAGAGGGCAGGCTGGGTGGGATTTTGGGAAGGAATTCCTGGCTGGGAGGCGGTGAAGCCCTGGCCCCAGCCAGCCCTGCCACAGAGCCTGACAGGGCTGTGTCTCTCCCCGCTCCCTCCCCACAGAACCAGCACTTCAACTACACCTGGCTGCGGCTGATCCAGCACGGGGAGCTCTGCCTGGCCCCGACCGGCGTCCTGGGAGCCCTGGGCCTGCGCCACTGCCAGGGCAGGAGCCGCAGCCTGGCCTGGCTGCACAGGGCACTGGCCACCAGCGTCCAGCCAGGGCTGGTGAGTGATGCAGGAGGGCTCAGGGATCAGCCCTGCCCTCCCGGGATGGGTCACTGTGTCAGGAGGGCACTGATAGGGGGAGAGCCTGGCACTCTCAGCCTGGCCTGGCTGCACAGGGCACTGGTCATTGTCCAGCCAGGGCTGGTGAGTGATGCAGGAGGGCTCAGGGATCAGCCCTGCCCTCCCGGGATGGGTCACTGTGCCAGGAGAGCACTAACAGGGCTGCACAGCCTGGCCTGGCTGCACAGGGCACTGGCCATTGTCCAGCCAGGGCTGGTGAATGATGCAGGAGGGCTCAGGGATCAGCCCTGCCCTCCCGGGATGGGTCACTGTGCCAGGGAGGCACCAACTGGGGGACAGCCCAGCCCTGCCCTCTGCTGCCCCTTTGCCACGGCCACCTGCCCACCTAGAGAGGTACTGGTGCCCAGTCCCCCCACATCCCTCGTGCCCCTCTGCCAGGGGTTGTGTCTGTCCCAGTGCCCAGCACTGCTGCCAGGCTGGGGACACTGGGGACACGTCAGGCATTGCCACTGCAGCAGCAGCAGCAGGAAAACAGCCTGGTTTGACACAGAAACCATCAATAGCACTTAGAGGGAGATGAGGCAGCATCGATTGGCTCTCGGCTCACAGGGGGGTTAAAGGCAGCATCTATGGAAAGGACAGGAGTGGATACTTACACTAATTGCCTGCTCTGCACAAAGAGTCATGGTTGTACCTCTCTCAGCCTGGTGGAAGTAGCTGTCCAAAATGCTCTGAAATGGCACAGTTTATTGTTGAGGAAAAAACACTCTTCAGTTAAGAAAGAAAAAATGTAGTTGAATTGCACATTCAATATACAGACAATTTCCTGTTCCTCTTTGGGTTTTTTACCCTAAAGTGTTGAATGCCAGAATGCCATAGTCTCACCTTGGGTATTTAGGGAAAAATACGGGAAAATTTTTATTCACTTACTGAAACTTGTGAAATTGTCATTTCACTTTGTGCAAAATATGCAGAAATGCCCAGGGGGCCGTATGGGGCACAGGCACAGCTGATTTCTCAGCTGGGGGAGAGATGGATTTGGTGGTGCTCTTTTACTGGTGCCAGCAACAGGAGTCTGAGGAGAGCTCAGTGGCTGCTGCCTGAAGGAGGCCCAGTGCCTTGTCCTCTCCTGACATCTGGCATTGTGTGTCCAAGGATGTGCAGTGCAGTTCCTGTCGGCACAAAGATGCAGCTTCTGCCCAGACCCCCCTCCACACGTCACATCAGCAGTGTTCCACCTCGGGGTTAGTGAGCTGCTCCTGAGAATCACTGCAGTGCAGGGAGGGGCACAGAAATGTCCCTTGCCTGTGGCAGCCCCTGCAGCATCACCTGGCTGGGGTTAGGGAGGTTAATTCAGGCAGATGTGAAAAGCAAAAGGATGGAGATCATGCAGACTCTTCCTTCTTTCAGTGCCCGATGTACTGCCCCAGCACCAGAGTTACCCAATGTCCTTTCCAGTGCAGTAACTGTGAGTCCATGAGCCAACAAATTAAAACACACAAATCAGTCTCCTGCTGTACAGTCCCTGTACAGCAAATCCCATCCCAGTGACCCCCTCCACATGGCCATTGCCACCCAGACAGTGAGAGAGCTCATCCCTGCTCCCAGAGAAGGGGAAGCCAGGAGGCACAGCTGGTGTGGTGACCCTGGCTCAGGGGTAGCTGCAGGCTTGGATCCCACACCAAAGTCCCTGTAAGCCAGCAGAGAGATCTCAGGTATTGGGGACGAGCCAAGAAAGGGCACATCATGGGGAGCTGGGCTTCCTCAGGGGGAAAGTAGGGCTGCTGCTGCTGCTGCAGGAACCCTAAAGCCTCAACACCCCTGAGCCTGAGTCCCCCAAAGCCAGGCCCCCCTAAGCCTGAGCCCCCCATAGCTGGCTCCCCCTAAGCCTGAGCCCCCCTAAGCCTGAGCCCCCCAAAGCCAGGCCCCCCTAAGGCTGAGCCCCCCATAGCTGGCTCCCCCTAAGCCTGAGCCCCCCTAAGCCTGAGCCCCCCAAAGCCAGGCCCCCCTAAGCCCTGCCTGTCTCTCTGCAGACCGAGCACCTCATCTCAGAGCACCAGCACCTCCCGCGGCCGGCGTGCCTGGAAGTGGATCCCTCGTACAGAGCCCTGCGGGTGAGGGGCTGTGACCCCACAAACCCCCATCAGAAGTGGCAGTTTGGCAGCTACCACGCAGACTGAGGGCAGCCCAGCTGTGCCAGCACTGCCCCGGTGTCACCGTGGGCTCAGCCAGGACACGGCTGTGGCTGACGGCAGCTGCCAAAGGGGGAGTGCGTTTCCAGAGCAGGACTGAAATCTGTGATTTGGTACCAGCGCACTGAGGGATCCACACACTGAGAGCAGCACGTCTGGTGTGACAGTGCCTGACAGACCAGCATTGTTTTCCCTCGCCATAGGAGACTTTGGGAAAAACTCGTTTTCTCTGTTATTAAATGGAAATATTTTTTCAAGTCCCCATCCTACTGCAAGCAAACATCCCTCAGTTCCCCTTGACAGCAGCACAACCTGAAGAAATTCTTCTAGGGCCCTGTAAGTCTGTAAGCAGCAAATTGGGCTGCTAATTTCTCCACAGAGACTGGAGCATCAAAAAAAATCAAATGCATCAAAAAAATCCAACAGCATGTCCAGAGTGGATGTGGCCACAGGATCCCTCCCTGTGGGACCTGTTGTGTGACAGGTGAGGGTCAGGGTTCTGTGAGGAGTCAATTGCACGTCAGTAAAGCCCACATTTTGTAGTGGGAGGTGGATGGGGGTCGGCCCCACGCAGGGGCTGCGGGACAGGCCTGGAGCAGTCCCTCCCTGTGCCAGGATAACCGGGACACAGGTGCCGTGCTTTGGTTGGGACAGGAGCTGCTGGAGCAGGGAAACAGAACTTCTTCTCCTGCTTCTTGCCAGAGGCACACTCCAGGGGCCAGCCTGGAAGGTCCTCGTCCCAGGGCAGCCAGGCTGTCCCATCCCGGGGTGCCCTGTGGCTTTCTGGGGGCTCTGCAGGAGCACTGCTGCTCCCCTCAGCCCAGGCTGCAGGGCACAGCCGGGCTCTGCACACCAAATTCCCTCTGGACTCACTGCCACGGGCAAATGCTCTCTGTACTGTGAAGTTCTTCATCCCCAGAATGCATCACCAGTCACCGATGGGATGGATTTGAGGGCAGAATAAATTCCGTGTGCCGAGGCTGTGAGATCCAGAGTGTGTAACAGCAGGCAGAGTTTCTACCCCATTCCCACTGGGAATTCCTGCTGTGGGGTGCTGCTCCCTGTAGCCTGCAGGGTTGCAGTGGGAGGCAGTGCTGGGCTTTGGGGCCTGTGCCGGGCTCTGGGGCTGCTCCAGCACAAGCCCTGGTGTCCGTGGGCTGAGCAGGGCACTCGGTGCTCCCCGGTGAGCACAGCCCAGCCCTGCCTCACTCCCCCCCTCTCCTTTGGGAGTGCAGCAGGCCCCGGCATAACACTGCCTCTGACGTGGTGCATCAGTGCTGACAGCATCTGACAGGCTCAGTCTGCCAAAATATTGACTGGCCCAACAGATTTTCCCAGTTGACTCCTATTCCAACTGTCTCCCTGATTTTCTCTCCCTCCTTCAGCGCAGCTAGCCCGCAGTCACCATCAGAAAAAATGACACAGACGTTGTTTGGGCAGTCAGCTCGTATCAGGAGCATGAATTTCATCAAATTCTGTTTGCTGACATTCAATCACTTGTCACCGAGCAGGCACCAGGCAGTCATATGTCACGGTCACATCCCATCGGCAGCGCTGTCACTCGCAGCCGCTGCCCCGCTCGTGTAAATGCTCACTTCCCTGTTGGATCTTTGCTCAGAGACCCGAGGGTGCCTGGGGGCTGCTGGCAGTGAGCTGGGGCCCCGCTGCTGCTCGGTACTGAGAACATTCCGACGGCACCAGTCAGCCCAGTCTTCCAGAAACGAGAGCATTTTTCCGGCAGGCTCGGCAGCCGCTCCTCCCCACGGACACCGGGCGGGCAGCGCACCCCGGGCGGCGGCTCCGGGAGCAGCAGGGTCGGGGAGCGAGGCTCCACGGCTGGAAAAACCCATTCGGGATGGGGGCAGGGGTCCCTGATGTCCCCGGTGTTAAATTGGGGAAGAAAAAAAAAAAGGGAATAAATAATAATAGATGAAGCTGCTTGCTCCGAGCACAGTGTGTTAAAGCTGGACCCTCCCTAGGGGCTCCTCCCGAGTTTACAGGCTGAGCCGTAAAGCATCACCCCAGGAGGAGCCTTCAAAGCGCCCGTTCCCCTGGTTTCTGCCCGTGTTGGCTCCTCGTTGGGCGCAGGGAGGGGCAATAGCTGAGCCACGGCTGCCGCAGGTGTGGTGACAACTGTCCCCAACACCCTCCACAAGGCTCCGCCTCTTACTCACCTGCCATCAGCCCCCGGCACGGCAGAAACGGAGAAAAAGCATTTTCGGGCTGTGATTGCCGTGCCCTGGTCAGCACCTGCCTGGAAGTGTCTCTGCTCCAAGGGACAGTTCCAGACCTCTCCTCGGCGTGTCCCTTGCCCGCACACGCCGCGCTGGCGGCTCCCTGCCCGGCCCTCCCCGTCCCACCCGCTGCCCAGGGCGATGGCCGGAGGTCCAGCAGCTCACCTCCGTCCCCTCACTGAACCCCGCGCTGCTCACAGCACACCCACCCGCGGGGTCAGACACGGGGGGAAGGGCTCTCGGCCCCCCGAGCGCCCCGGCACTTTTATTTTTGCACTTTGTCGCCCAGGAAAGCAGGAGAGGGCGCTGCGGGTCTCAGCTGAGCCAGCGCGGCTTTGCAAGGAGGGGGAAAAGCGAGCCCAGGATTTCTGAAAGCCTTGGGGGGCCTTTCCCTCCGAAAGCCCCGGGAATGGTCACAAAGTGGCAGAATCTGAGTGGTTTGGGTTAGAATCTTATGTTAGAAGGGACCTTAAAGCTCCTCCCGTTCCAGCCCTCTGCCCTGGGCAGGGACTCCTCCACTGTCCCAGGCTGCTCCCAGCCCTGCCCAGGGTGGCCCCGGCGGGGACACCGTCCCCAGGAGGGACGTGCCACCCCCAGGGCAGCTGCCCGCGGGAACAGACCCGCAGTATAAGTTGGTACAAGCGAAGCTCAGAACTTCCCCAGGCCAAGGAGCAAACAAACAAGTGTGAATGGCACAATGAGGGCTATGTCTGCCGGCACAATGCAGAATTGCCCTGTATTATTATCACGGTGCCAATAAATAATTGCCTTTATGTGGAACAAGAAAAGTCAAAGCGATATTCAGTGCTGCTGGAGATGTAAAACTAATCCTTCAAAAGGCACTTATGGCTGCAGGAGGCCCCTGTATAACTCCACCCTTATGTCCTCTCCCTTCCCAGCTGTTCTCAGCTTTCCCAGATGTTTTCTGGGATGAGAAGTGCAAAGCTGAGTCCCAGCTCCAGACAAATCTGACTGTAAAACGGTTTAAAAGGTTTGCCACCACTGCATGGCGGTTACACAAAGGTCTTTTAAAATGGAGAAGGATAATATCCAGGTGAGGCAAAAAAATAATGCATTAAAACTCAACTGGTTTGGACAAAATAATCTTTAAAATTTTGCATCTAAACTAAGGACAAAAATCAAGAGGACACCTAAGAGAGTCTGACGTGGTGGCACTGGGACAGTAGCTGTTCCTGTGGTAGCCAGGCTCACCAGCTGCACACAGGCACAGGCAGGGAGGTGCCACGGCCTCAACACGGTTATAAAGGCAGAGAGAAAACAAGAGGATAACCTTAAAACCCAGCGGGTGTGTATTTAGCAAACTGATTATTTATTTTCCTGCGCTATGGATGCCTCTGCCCCTGTCAAAGCCAAGATGTTAAATTTTCACGGTGTATTATAAATCATATACAAAAAGAAGAAAAGCAGTGACCTTGTGTGGTGTGAAGAGACACGTTCTGGGGGAATGAAGTGAAACCGAGCGCAGAGCCGAGGCTCGGTGCGTTAGGCACTCCCCCCTCAGTTCATAAGTGCATCATGGACTCAAACTCGTCGATCCGCTGTTTGGTGTTTCCTTTACGGATCCTCCGGTAGGAGATTGTGTTGTATCGGGAATAGCTGTGTCTGGAGATGTCGTTCTTTTTCCCGGGGCCGGGCTGCTGCGCCGCTTTCTCCAGCGGGGAGTTGCAGCCCGGGCTGGCCAGGGGCGATGGTGGCTTGCCGCTGTCCCGCTGCTGCGGGCGGGACGCCTCGCTGTTCTCCTTCTTGATCTCAATCACCTGAACTTCGTCCTCCTCCGTGTCCTCCTCCTCCTCCGCCTCCTCCTCCTCCGCCTCCTCGGCCGCGTTCCCTCTGGGGTGGGCGCTGCCTGGCAGGGTCACCTCGCTGCCGGGAGCGGCCGCCGTGGCTGTCCCCGCTGTGCCACCCGGCCCTGCGCGACACGGGGGGACACGGGGAAACCACCTGAGGGGGGCCCGCCGGGGGAACCACCGGCTCCTGACCCCAAATTCGCCATCCCCGGGGTGACACGGGGAGCCTCGCACGGCCAGGCCGGACCCCAACACCGGGGGACACTCTGGGGAGACTCCCTGTGCTCCTGAAGGGGAGGGGAAGGGAAGGGAAGGGAAGGGAAGGGAAGGGAAGGGAAGGGAAGGGAAGGGAAGGGAGCCATCCTGCCCAGCCCCTCAGCAGAGGCCACCCCGGCTGCGATGACCATCTCCAATTTGCCCTGTTTGGCACGTCTCTGCGGTTAATGATGCTTTACTGTCGCAACAAATGGTCTATTCAAGGTTTTGCCTGTGGGGTCCGGAGTATTAATTAGACTAAATTGGTTGGGTACTAAAAAGCTGCCTGCAATTTGGAGATAAAGTGCTGCGGTTGCAGGGCGGGTGCAGGGGGCCCATAAGAGATCCTTTAATAGGTTTTATTGTGTGCTCCTAAAGCAGCACAGCTGGAATATGGATGTCAGCTCTAAGTGGGAAAGCCTCCACCACTGTTCCCCTCCTCAGAGCCTAGGCAGCTGCTATGAAATATTAATTTGCCCATGACAAATGTTCGGATATTTTCCCTTTTGTTAATGGAAGCAGCTTTTGCTTGCAGGGCACAGCCCGTGGCTCAGTTTGAGCCCATTTCAAAGCTCAGGGCAGAGCATCACCAGCAGCTCCCGGGCCAGACACCCTTGTCCCACCACTGCCAAAGCCAACGGGACAGGAGGAGCCTGTGGTGGGAGATGAGGAAAGGAATAATGCCTGGAGCCCCCTTGGAGAGACATGGCTGTTCTCTAGTAACACACCACGAATTACCCCTCCTTGGGAGAGGTGGCTGCAGTTTGCATAGGGAATTAAATACCTTCATTTCTGTATATACTCTGTACATTTTTAACTCAGGACCAGGAGGGGCAGTGCCCCCCCTGCTCACCACAGGAGGTGGCTGAGGCTCCAGCTTTGGCTCCTGCTCATTTCCACCATTTTCACCCAGAAATGAGCAGAGCGAGACCCAGGAGCAGGTGCTTAGGAGAACAATTTTCTGTGGGTACTTTGGCATTGGGGGATTCAACACTTGGTGAACCAGGCAGGAAAAGGACCCCCGGCAGCCTCACGAGGGTCTCCCCTGAGCATGGAGCAGAGGACGGAGCATCCCCCAACCTCATGAGGCTGCTGGGGACCTCCTGGCTGAAGACCCCACAATGCTGGAATACCCCACGGTCAGTGAGATATGCAAAACCTCTGGAAGGAAGATATCAGCTGTGATTTCCAAGGTGCAGCAACTCACAGGTGAGAAATGAGCCACTGCTCTCCAGAATAGAGGGTCTGACCCAATTAAAAAAAAAATAATAACCACCTACATCCATTGTGTGTTTGCTGCACATCAGGGAAAGCCTACATCAGATGGATTTGCATTACCTTCCCCTGATCCCTGGCCACTGGTCCCTGTGTCCTGGGTATCCGCTGGTCCCTGCTGTAGTGTCCCAACGTTCTCCTCTCGCTTTTCTTTGGGAAACACAAAGCACAAGACATGGGCTGATGGAGCAATCAGTGATGGCACTCGGGTTTTAATGGCTGCAGATCGGCAGATTTTCAGAGCAGATTTAGAATTGCTCGTTTCTTTAGTTACAAGCTTTTCATTGCACCCCTCAAATGTGTCCCAGGTTCTGAAATACTCCACTCTCACAGCTACCACAGATTAGGAATTTTGACTAACACACAGCATGTCCCACGTTATTCATCAGGCTATAGATAAAACAGAACTTTTCTCTCCCAACACTTAGAGACAGGCCGCCCCGTTCCATACCTTGGCATCGCTTCTCTCCAGCAAAATTCTCAGGAATTATGTCCTCTGCCAACGAATTTCTATTTTCCTCCGGATTTTCCTTTGCAGGTGAAGTGTCAGGGCTCGTTTCCGCATTCGCATACGGGACTGTCCCAACGGATTTTGCGATTTCTTCGATGCCGCCGATGACCTGGAGCGGGCCGTCCTCCAGGGGAACGCTCCCGTTGCAGGCCGGCACGGTGGCAGCTGCGGGGATTTCTTCCGTCATGCTGAGAGCCGTGCCGGGCCGGGCCGTGCCCGCCGACTGGGGCCCTGCTCCTCCGGGGCTCCTGCCCCGGGGTGGGCAGCTGCTCCTCACCCCTTCGCCCCGGGGTCTGGTCCCCTGCGAGTGGCCCTGGCGCGTCTCCTGCGCCGAGCCCGCACCATCCGCCGTGCCCGGGGCTTGCCAGCCCAATCAGCGCCTCCCTTGTGGCCCGGGCTCTGCCCGTTGCATAATTAAACGCACCATCACAATTTACATAAACAAACAATCTGAAGCAAGGAAGCTTTTGTGCTGGCCCGGGGAGCGGGGCTGCGGGCATGTCAGCCCCGCGGGAATAAACAGGAGTTTGTGCTCCGGGCACAATGGCTCTTTGTGTCCCCGCCGGTCACAGGCACGGCCATTGTTCTGGCCCCTAATCCCCGCAGGGTGACCACCTTCCCCGGCGCCTGCCACCTAACCCGCTTAACATTCCCCATCGGGTTTGCGCCCGGGAAACCTGTGGATGGAACTCGCATGGGTGAACCTCGCGTGGATGAACCTCACTGTGGAGGAACCTCACTGTGGATGATCCTCACTGTGGATGAACCTCACTGTGGATGATCCTCACTGTGGATGATCCTCACTGCAGACAAACCTCACCGTAGATGAACCTTACCATGGATGAATCTTGCATGGATGAAACTCTCCTGGATGAACCTCGCCATGGATGGACCTCACCGTGAATGAACCTCACTGTGGATGATCCTCACTGTGGATGAACCTCACTGTGGATGATCCTCACTGTGGATGAACCTCGCTGTGGATGATCCTCACTGTGGATGATCCTCACTGTGGATGGACCTCACTGTGGATGATCCTCACTGTGGATGATCCTCACCGTGGATGATCCTCACCGTGGATGATCCTCACCGTGGATGATCCTCACTGTGGATGATCCTCACCGTGGATGATCCTCACTGTGGATGATCCTCGCTGTGGATGATCCTCACGGCAGACAAACCTCACCTAGATGAACCTTACCATGGATGAACCTTGCATGGATGAAACTCTCCTGGATGAATCTCACCATGGATGAACCTCACCATGGATGAACCTCACCATAAATGAACCTCACCGTGCCCTGGGGCACAATGGGTACACTTTGCCCTCTGGGGAGCAGCCCCAGCAGTGGGACGGGCACAGGCCCCATGGATGAACCTGGCTGTGGATGAATTGAATCTTATAATGGATGAACCTCACCATGGATGAACATCACCCACCATGGATGAACCTCGCGTGGATAAACCTCATGTGGATGAACCTCACCATGGATGAATGTCACTCACCATGGATGAACTTTTGTGGATGAACCTTGTGTGAAGGAACCTTGCCATGGATGAACCTTGTGTGGATGAACCTCACCATGGATGAATGTCACCCACCATGGACGAACCTCACGTGGATGAAACTTGTGTGAAGGAACCTTGCCATGGATGAGCCTTGTGTGGATGAACCTCACCGTGGATGAACCTCAGGTGGATGAATTTCACAGTGTGAATCTTGCCATTGGATGAACCTCACGTGGATGAGCCTCCCCATGGATGAACCTCACCGTGCCCTGGGGCACAATGGCCACACTGTGCCCTCTGGGGAGCAGCCCCAGCAGTGGGACGGGCACAGGCCCCATATACAGCATGGGGTCACACTGTCCACTCACACCTGACCACACACCCTGGACAGGCAGCCCTGCTCAGAGGGGCCGTGGCTGCCCCTGGAACCCTGGAAGTGTCCAAGGCCAGGTTGGACATTGGGGTTTGGAGCACCCTGGGATAGTAGGAGGTGTCCCTGCCCGTGGCAGGGGGTGGAACTGGGAGAGCTTTAAGGCTCCTTCCAACCCAAGACATTCCATGATTCTCTCAGTAACCCTCAGTCAGACCTCTCAGGCTGGCAGGATTGAGTGGAGCGTTTTGCAGAGGGAAGCTGGAGAGTCACCAGAGCAGCACTGGGGCATTTCTGACCGCAGCTGAACTCGTCTCAACCCTGGTGCCCAAAGCCAGGTTTACATAACAGTGTAATCTCCTGCTGTGAATGACATTCTGTGTTTGCACAATGCAAACCGTTTCTGGTATCTTTGGGCTTTAGGGTTTGGAAATCCTCTTGTCGAGTTCAGCCCCTGATTAGAAATGGACCCAAAGACTTTGCACTGCTTCTATTCATCTCTTGAGTTTGTGCCTTTAAATCAACAAGTTTTCATTATTGTTTTAAAATGAGTTTGATGTGATCGATTTACAAAATCCATCCTTTGCTGGAAAGTTTTGTCCAAGAAAAGTGAATGATAAGGTTTGAACGTGAGCTGACAACACGCAGGGGTTGGTGCCCTCAGGAGGAGAGGCTGAGTACCCAGCAAAGTCTGATGGCTGGAGAGGAGAGGGCTCCTTTCTGGAACCACGGAGCCATTTGGGCTGCCCCAGCACCCCGCAGGACTGCAGAAGGAAAAGGCAGCTGTGGGTTCTCCCCACCACAGGCAGCTGTTTGTAAACAGCTGGGCAAAACCACCTCTCAAGGGCAGGGAAACATCCCTCCTGCACAAGCCCCATGGGGTGGATTTCTGCCTCTTCAAGCTGTTAAAAATGAAAGAGCTTTATTCTGTCCAGTCTGGCGTGGCACGGCCGCAGCTGGATGTGACACCACTAACAGCACCCGGTCCCTGCCAGGAGCACCGGGCTCACTCCCGGCTCTGCCTGTGGATAAAGTGAGAGTCCCCTTTGCCCTGAGGCGCTGCCGGGACAGGCCCAGCTGCCCTCGATAACCCCGTGTGCGATCTGCTCAGAGCCCCGAGAGCGGGGTGTGACCAGCGGCCGCGGGGAACGCGGCCCCGGCGGCTGGGAAAGGAAGTGCTGGGTGTGGCCGCGGGAACCGGCCCTGCAGGGCAGCGGGAGGGACCAGCACCGCCATCCCTGGCTGTGGGGCAGGATGGCACTCAGGAGGCAGGACCAGGTGGAAGGGTCAGGGCAGAGGGCAACACTCAGCTGAGCAGTTAAGTTGCCTTAGGAGGGTCATAAAATTAATTGAAATGTTCAATTTAAAATCCAGCTGCATTCATTGAGGACCGGCTGCACTTTCCTCTGCAGTGAACTTGTGTTACCCCCTCAGCCCCTGGGGGATGAGCAGAGAAAAGGTTGCATTGGCTGTTGGGAGCCCTCCAATCCCTCCAAGGCCCCTGTGATCAGTGACAACACCTCTGCTGCCAGAGCCCCAGGGCACACGGAGCCAAACCCCAACCCCTGGTGTCACTGTCCCATGCTGCCTGTACACCCACCCTCCTCCTGCCCCACTCCCAGGAGGCAGAGCAGGACCCACCCAAAGTGCTCTCTGCAAGGAGAAATGCCATTTTAAAAAAGCTGTTGCAGTTGTTTTCTTTCTGAGCAGTTTGGCTGGGCTGTGAGCTCCTTCCTCCCCCACAGGCTGGGGCACAGCAGAGCTCAGGGCTTGTCACCCACATCCTGTTTGTGATGGTGGCTGGGAACGTGTCATGCTGTCATCTCACAGCACCCAAAGCGTGCTCTCACCCTGCTGGGAGGGCATCACTTGTCCCCTCTGTCTGGAGTCTGTGGGGTGTACAGGCTCCCCCAGCCTTTCCACACTCACAGCACGTGCCTGTGTCCCAAACTGTGGCAAATTAACCTTCCATACCAAAAAGAATCACACCTTTGGACTGTAAATCTGCAATAATTTAGAGTCCCTTTCCCAGTGCTGGAGCTGTCCATTCCCTTTGGGCATTACAACAACTCTCACCAGATGTTCTGGTTTTTCTGCCCCTGGTTGCTTTTGGACACCCCAACATCTGCCTTTAACTCAATATTTTGGCCAAATAGAACCAATCTCTGATTTATTTTCTCCTTTCAGCTGGGGCTACTGGCAATGAAAAGTAGAACTCTATTTTTGACACAGCAATCATGGGCAAAAATATTGGTGCCTAGTGACAAGCTCCAGAGCCCAGAGCAGCACCTGAAATGCCCCAGCCTGGACTGGGGATGGGCTTCAACTCCACATGGGTGTTGGAGCAGAACCTGCTCCAGCACAGGGGCTGGACCCACAGCAGAGGGGCTCCCGGGCTGGACTGCAGGCACTCAGTGCAGCAGCCTGGGCAGGACATCACCCCCATGCACAAACCATGTGAGTTCCTCTCATGACTGTGCTCCAGCTCCCCTGATCATCCTCAGCTCCCCTGATCATCCTCAGCTCCTCTGACCATCCTCAGCTCGCCTGATCATCCTCCAGCTCCTCTGATTGTCCTCCAGGTCCCCTGATCATCCTCCAGCTCTCCTGATTTCCCTCCACCCCCCTTGACTTCCCTCTAGGTCCCCTGATCATCCTCCAGCTCCCCTGATCGTCCTCCAGCTCCCCAACCATCCTCCAGCTCCCCTGACTTCCCCCCAGGTCCCCTGAGTGGCCCTCATCTTTCCCAGAGATGTGCCATATTTCCTTAATCCTTTCCACAGAAATTGCAGGGGCCAGCACTGACTCTCCTGTCTTAGCGATGCCCGTGAATTGGAGAAGTTTTGGGGACAGATTGTTTTTGTTTGGAGCTCATCTCGGAGGGAAGCTATTGGGTTTAGCCTGTGGTCTGTGAGAAGCCCAGAGAAGCCTGGCACAGCAGTACCCGAGGGCACAACTGCACAGGCTGCCCGGGCAACAGGAGAATGAGTCACACAGGGCCTTCGAATTATATTTAAAATGCTTCCAGTTGCATTTGAAAAACATCATTAGGCTGCTCAGGCTGAACAAACAGCCTGTTTCTATGTACTGAGAGGGAGAGAAAAATATCTCTTCTTCCTCACATCTGTGCCCATGGTTATTAAACCCCACTTCACACATGCTCTGGTGTGATCCTTACTGCCTGAAGCCTCTGCTCCTGGAGGAATGTGAGCTGGTGTGGAGTGCTGGGAGCACTGGGAACATGGGACCAGGGGGCAGCTCCTGCAGCCCCCGGGGCACTGGTGGACAGGGACCCCAGCACAGCACCTTAGGGGAGTCCCTGAATGTCACCAACCTGCCAGGGCAGAGCAATCCTGCTCAGCCCTGCAGGACAACCCTCTGCCTTTCTTCCCTCTTGCCTCAGAGAGGTCAGATCTGTGGGACACACAGAGCTGCTCTGGGCAGTGTCAGACCCCACTGTCTCCCCCAGCACTGGCTCTGCAGGAGAGTCTGGGGACATGTGCATGCTCAGGAGGGACCTTTCCAGCCCAAGTCCCCTGGAATGAGACAGCCTGGCAAGACATGGAATATCAGCACCTGGCAGGGACTGCAGCTGGTCAGATCAAACCAGTCCTGGGTTATCAGACAGTTTGTAAAACTGCTGCCAGGATGCAAACCTGCCATTCCAGAACACCCTTGCCCAGGGTCTCTGCCACAAGCTCCAGGCTCTGTCCTCTTCCCAACGGGACTCTGCAACTGGTTTTAGTAGAAGCACTCATTTATTAAAGACCTTTGGAAGACATTGACTCCGGTAACAGGAAATAAATAGCTATCAGTTTTGCATTCAATTAAAACCTGTTATTAACAGTAAAGTTCGCTGAGGAAGTTCTGCAAAGGTTCTTCACATTTTGGAGTCACTCATTTTTCACGTTAATGAAGAGGTCCTCAGCGTGCTCTGATTAAAAATGAAAATGATTAAAGGCCCAGAGCTGTGTGAGTCTCATCAGCGCTGCTGTCTGGGGCAGTGCCCTGCGGTGCCACCACGCTGCACCCAGGGTGTGCCCCAGAGAGGGCCGCCTCAGGCGACACCGAGGGTGACACGTGTGACATCAGACCCGACTTTCTTCCTCTTCCACTGCCCGGTGAAAGCCTGGAATGAACCTCAGAAGGTGCTTCCGAACACTGCCTCTCCTGCTCTTCCGTGGGAGGGTGCCAAAGCTGCAGGAGTGGGAGCTGCTCTCCCAGAGCGGGGACATGGAGCCGCTGCTGGCCAGGCTGATGCTGCGGTGCCTGCGCAGGGAGCTCCTGGCCGCGGCCCCCTCCCCGTCCCTGGGGAACACACAATCGTCATCCATGCTGCTCTGGCGGCTCAGGCTCTCCGCACCCGAGTCCTCGAAGGCGCCGCCCTGGTAGAAGCTGTCCTCGCTGCCCACGGTCATGGAGCTGAGCCGGCTGCGGGAGCTGCTCTCGCTGGAGAACCGGGGCTTGGCCGGCCCGAAGGGCCCCGGTGAGCCGCAGCCACCGCCCGGGCTGGGCTCCTCCAGCTCCAGCGTGCCCAGCACGGCGTTGTCGTTCATCTCCCCTGGAAGCAGGAGGCAGAGAGCGGCGCTGGGTCAGGGCTGCCCGTGGCAGGGAGCAGGACGCCTGTGCCGCGGCAGCATCCTGCCCGCCCGGCCTCTCGGCACAGGGAGCAGCCCCTGCCCACACGGGTGGTGAGGTGCTCCCTGCCCCCTGGGCAGCCCATAAAAATCCCAACCCAGGCTCCTCGCCAGTAAGACCAAAATACAGATGGAAAAACAATTCACCACCCACATAAACTCATATCCCAGGACTGATGCACGGAGCCCCGGGTGCGCACTGGGCAAGCAGCGGCCAGGTTCATTACCCTCGGGACAAAAGCGTTCCCAGGCCCAGCCCCTCGCCTTCATTAGAGGGGAAAGGAAGCAGGAGGCAGTGAGATTGCAGCAGCGCCGTTTCCGGGCCGGCGGGGCCCCACACGTACCGTGCAGCAGCCGCCGCTCTCGGGCCAGCAGCGCCCGCAGCTCCCCCCACCGCTGGTGCAGCTCCTGCTGTGGGGACAGGGAAGGGCTCTGTCACCCCATGGAAACCACAGCACTTGGAGAGGAAACAGCCTCTAAAAGTGCAGGTCACCCACGGGAAACACTCACGACTGAAGGTGTCCCACTTTTACTCAGACAATTTTCCCAGAGTTTAGCAAATTGCTTCCAGAAAGCACGAGACCGCTCATGCCCGAGGGTGCACTGGCCAAAGCACTGGGTGCATCCAGTTTGGGAAAAGAGCAGCCTGAAACCTGGGGAGCCTGCAGCCTGGGGAGCCTGCAGCCTGGAGAGCCTGCAGTCTGGGGAGCCTGCAGCCTGGGGAGCCTGCAGCCTGGGGAGCCTGCAGCCTGGGGAGCCTGCAGCCTGGAGAGCATGCAGCCTGGAGAGCATGCAGCCTGGAGAGCATGCAGCCTGGACAGCATGCAGCCTGGGGAGCCTGCAGACAGGAGAGCATGCAAACAGGAGAGCATGCAGCCCGGAGGACATCCCACCTGGCTGTGGCAATACCAGCACTCTCCTGCAGCCCCGCCCAGCTCTGGACCAGCCACCAGGACCAGGCACTCCACTCCTCCTCCCCAGGTGTGGACTGGCACCGCCACCATCCCTGCCCACACTGGGAACACACCACCTGCACATCCTGGCAGTCCCCAGAGCCACAGGCCACCCAGCAACCTTTCCTTCCTCTGCTGCAGGTCAGCTCTTGGGGCAAAATAAACTACTGCAGAGTTGATTAAAAATACCAAACGGGTGAGGCTCTGTCTGGGGACAGCCACAGGAGGCACCTCCCCAGCAGCCCAATGAACTCTGTGCAGCTGGACATTCCTACACCCAAACTGCCCAGCCTAAGCTCACCTGGCCACTCCTGGGATTGTGACAGCATTTCTCCTCTAGTCCAGCTTTCCAAAAGATAATATCAGAGGGACCAGGGCTGGGGTGGCTGCGGTGCTGGGGGTGCTGGCAGCAGGGAACCCACGGGTGTCAGCCCTTGCCAGGACCCCCTGTCCCACGGACACCCACCTGCCCCCATCAGCAGTGAACCCACAGCAGCCACCTCCATTTGACAGCGGAACAGCTAATTAATCAAATTACCTTGAGAGCCTGCAGTTTGGTCTCCAGCTCCATTTTCCTCAGGAACAAGGCCCCATTGACGGTCTCTAACCTGTGGGAACAGGTGATGCTGGCCCTGGAGCAGAGGCTTTCCCCAGCCCTCAGGGTTCCTGCCTCAGGCAGTGCAGGGCTGCGGGGCAGCACCATCCTGCCCTCAGTGGGAGAGGATTTCAGGCCAAACCCCATCTGAGGGAGAGACCCCCACCTCAAATAGTTCCCTGAAGACTTTATCAAGTCCACTATCTGCTTGTGAGCAAACCCCTCGATGTTCACGCCGTTGATGCTGGAGAGGATGTCACCTGTCAGAGGGACACAGAGTGAGCTTCAGCAGGTGTGCACACCTTCCACCCTCCACCACAGCCTGTGCACACCCTCCACCACAGCCTGTGCACACCTTCCACCCTCCACCACAGCCTGTGCACACCCTCCACCACAGCCTGTGCACACCTTCCACCCTCCATCACAGCCTGTGCACACCTTCCACCCTCCATCACAGCCTGTGCACACCCTCCATCCTCCATCACAGCCTGTGCACACC
>VZDJ01000019.1:460467-481759 GCA_008694505.1 Cyanoderma ruficeps | reverse complement strand
AGCAACAGGCACAAAGGAGGGTCAGGCCCCCCAGGACAGGAAACCCCATGGATAGTTACCAGTCTGGAGGCCGGAGAGATGGGCAGGGCTTTCCTCTTGGATTCTGCAGACACAAGTGCACACCTCCAGGGAGAAATCATTTTGGCGTGGAAACCTAATAGTCTGTTAACACAAAGGGGCAGAGTCACCAATCCCAGAGCCATGAAAGGTGTTTGAAATTCAGTACTTTTTCAATGAGAAGGCTGTGAGGAGCAGAGCACATTACATGCACGTGAGATCGAAATGCTGTAACCCAACAATTAAAAATGCATTTGTACAGCAGAAAACAATAGACACCTGACAGGTGCCTGTACACTGGGTTTGGGGGAAAAAACCCCAAATAAACCTAGTTTTAAAGCAAGCTGGTTCTTCAGTATTAAAAACTCTGTAACTTCAACCAAGAATATGTCAGCATGGTGGGAATGGCTTTCTGGAAAGATGTCTCATGTTCCCAGGGGACCATGGCAGGATGGGACTGGGGCTTTTCAAGGGATTGACTCCTATTCACTGGGAATGCTGTGTGGAATGCTGCTACCAGACAGCTCAGTTTGCATGGGAACTGAAAAGACAGAAGATTTAAACTTACTTTTGCTCTTCTGGCCTCTGAAACTCACCATCCACACACACCCCCACACTCCTCAAAGTGCTTTTTATTCTTGATTTACACATTTAACTAAACGTTAAGTAACTCAAATTACTCTAAATCCCTCCTGTGGTTATGGGTGCTGACATGAATTCAGAAAAATGCAAAACCCGGTGCCGCAGCCTGTCCGGATCCTGCGACAGCAGAAAACATTTTCTGGTGACATGCAAATACCAGATCTGTTTCCTGGAAACCTGCAACTGCCACTTCTAACCCGGAGAGAGCTCACGTGGGATTCCCAAATTTCTCAGCCGGTGTGGAACAAAGGGATGGGGATGTCCAGAGCTCATCTGGCCAAATCCCCCCAGGGCAGTAAAATTCGTGCTTAAACCAAGAGCGAAGCATGGGCTCCCTGCAGATGTAGACCTGAAGTTTCACATCATCTTCTTGTGCCTTGCCTAAATTTATCTCTCAGTGATGGAACTACAGCTCCTCAGTGGCTGACAGATGCTGCCTTTCTGCCGCCCGGACTTTCTATGAAGTGCTCATGCTGAATGTATGTTCAGGAAGAGAACGTGCCAAGAACAATTATTTTTAATCAGAATGCCGCATATAATGAAAATCTGCCCTGACAATTTACACAAAAGCCCAATAATTGACTCAATTATTCTCCCTTCTGAAAGCTCTCCTCTGTTCAGGGGCTGAGCGCTGACCCGCTCATTAGTCACAGACCCAAATTGGGCAAAGTTAAGCTTTTCCTAATACACTAATTTCACAGAAAATACTTTTTCCCTTTGTGTGCAGAGAGAGAGGAAAGCACTTTGAAAGTGCCCTGCTGCTGGCAGGCTGATCCCTCTGCTCCCAAACTACATCCCTTTATTCCTGGGATCATTTTTTAACTATAGCCAGGATTTTAGCAGAGCTGCTGATTAGGAGTTACCTTTCCCACAAAAACCCACAAATATAAAATCTCCCACTAGCAGCACTCCTGGTAACATTCCGGTTTTCCTGCTTGATGACTAACTGACTTGCACAGCAAACACAATCTCTTCCTATATGATTTAGGTCCTGCCCCAAAAGTCATGCCAAGCAGGTATTTATGGAAAGATACACCACCATTGTACATTTTCTCAACAGTACATATCTCTCTGCACATATTAAAGGGGGTGGCAAAAAGCCACTATAAGGTAATTTTTAAAGAGAGTTCTCTGCTCTCATTTGAAAATTTTCTCATATAAAATTCTCCCAAAAATACCCACTTACGGAGGTAAGAAGGCACTGTCACTGCCTCTGATTTGGATTTGGATGGGATTTCTCCTACATTCAACACTCTGACTTGTGAGCAGGCCAGAAATCCTCATCTGTGACCTTCGCTGTGAAAAAATCCTCGGAGGAGCATCCCTGTCCCGTATGAGTGCTGTAAGCTCTTCAGACCTCACAGGCTCTGACAGACACCCTCCTCTGCTCTGGCCTGCCTGGACCTGATTTTGAGGATGTGACACTTCAGACTCTGACTGATATGACGCTTCTGACTGTCTCAAAATGGCCACATTTTGTTTTTAATGAATGAACTTGTCATTTCAGCCTTACCTGGATTTCAAACCCAAACGTCTCTTTATCTTCTTTCAATATAGCCACGTGGTGCCTGCAGGAGGAGACACAGAATTCCATGTCAGTGTGGGGTGCTGCCCTTCGTGGGCCTCGTTTCCACCCTAAACTGTGCTGTGTCCCCAGTGCTCCTTCCCGTGCCCACGGGGTGTCACCACACCATGGGGTGTCACCATGCCATGGGATGTCACCACACCATGGGATGTCACCGTGCTGTGGGATGCCACCACGCCATGGAGTATCACCACGCCATGGGGTGTCACCATGCCATGGGATGTCACCACACCATGGACTGTCACCATGCCATGGACTGTCACCATGCCATAGAGTGTCACCATGCCATGGACTGTCACCACGCCATGGGATGTCACCATGCCATGGACTGTCACCATGCCGTGGGATGTCACCATGCCGTGGGGTGTCACCATGCCATGGGATGTCACCACACCATGGAGTATCACCACGCCATGGGGTGTCACCATGCCATGGGATGTCACCATGCCATGGGATGTCACCACGCTGTCCCTCCCACAGTGGTGCTGCCTCTTCCCTGGCTGAAGCCAGAGGTCATCACGGCACCTGCACGTCCCAGGTTTTGGGTACCACTCCCTGCCTTGCACCCCAATCCCACTCGGGTTGGCACAATTCCCAGGACACACATTTCATGCAGAATAAGCC
Organism: Cyanoderma ruficeps; assembly: GCA_008694505.1. Classification (NCBI taxonomy): domain Eukaryota; kingdom Metazoa; phylum Chordata; class Aves; order Passeriformes; family Timaliidae; genus Cyanoderma; species Cyanoderma ruficeps. Next base: position 478,851 of record VZDJ01000019.1, on the reverse strand, counting down.
AGGGACAGTGACTCTAGGATCCCAGAATCCCAGAATCCCAGAATCATACCTCTGTGGCTTGGAGGAGTCACCTGAGGAGCTGGATCTGGCCAAGGCGAGCTGTGACCAGAAACAGGAGAGGAAAGGTGTCAGGAGGTTTGTGTCTCTTTGGGGCACACGGATAAAACCAGCCGTTTAGAGAAGAGCTAACAGCAGCTGGTGCCACCAGCACCTTGCTCTAACATGGCCTCTTTGCCTCTGTCAAAAGAGAGCTTGAACTTTCCAACCAGGAGGAAAAGCAATCCGGAGGTCAAATCCTCCTGTCAGATGCTGGTGGTGAGCTCAGAGCACAAATCACATCCCTGTTGTGCCAAGAGCTCATCTCAGTTTTATCCCTCCCCTCTAAAGATCTGAACTGAACCCTGCCAGGAGAGGCACGAAGCCGCCCCAGCAGAGGGGAGTGCAGCAGCGAGCCCTGCAGTGTCTGCACAGCATCTCCCAGCCGAGCACAGGCACCCAGCCCTGCCCCAGGCTGGGGACTCCTGTGCCTGCAGAGCTCTCTGGCAAGGGCCAGGTCGGTGTTAAACGTGGATTTTTCCCAATAAAGTGAACCACGAATAAGGAGTTGCGTTATCAGTGAGGTGTTTGCAGTCAATGCAGCTGATGTCTGGGGCTGCAGCAGGACAAAATGGTGCCACGGCACGGCCTCCTACAGAAACAGCGACTTCATGGACGTGCATTCACTTGCGGAGGGACAAGGGGAGGAGAGAGAGGCCGTGTACAATCCCCCTGGGTGGAGAGCAGAGCGCCGATAGCAGGGCCACGCCTCGGCCAGGGACCCCTGCTCTGGGGACGGGGCCTGCAGCGTGACCTCGGCGCTGCTGTAACTCAGCTTTACCAGCACGGCCACATCACGGCCGCCACCGTCACCCTCCGCCTGGCCCCGCCACCGTCACCCTCAGCCTGGCCCCGCCACCGCCGCAGCGAGGGCGGCTCCGCACGCCGAGGGCTCCGGCACGGCCGCGGCAGCTGGGGACAGCCGGCAACAGCGCTCACGGCTGGCTCTGCCTTCCCCTTACCCCCCGACACACGGACCAAGGACATGCAAAGTGCCCCTCTGCAGCCGGACAAAGCAAAGCCTGAAGCGCACGGACATCGCAGGCGATTTTTTTTCTGGTTATACTTTCACATTGTCACGTCCCACAGACACTTTCTGTTCAGGCTCCGTCATGTCAGACAAACAGTCCGGAGCTGGAACTGCTCAGAAGATGTACAATTTATGGTGCAGTTCTGTGGGAATCCCTGTCTGGGGGAGAAGCCCAGCGACAGAGAAGCCCCAGCACCCCCAGCTCCACAGAAACATTCCCAAATCCACATGGAAGTGGTGTCATTTCAGTCAGCTTTGCAGGCGGAGGGCAGCCAGGCCACCTGACTGAGGTAAATGCACATCTGAAGGAGCACCCAGAGAGAACAAACCCTTCCTGGCCCCCAGCACGGCTGGGAACGGAGAGGAGCTCAGCCGGGGCCGGACCTCAGCCGCCGCCGCCCTCACAGCCCGAGCATCGCCCGCTCCTCGCAGCGCTCCCCGCCCCGCCAGCGCCGCCGAAATTCCGCTGCCGTCCCCAAAAGCAGCCCGGCTGAGGTGTCCCGGCGGTCTGTCTCCCAGCACCGCCCCCCAGGAGCACGGAGAAGCCCGGGTGGGTCCCGGAGCTGCGCCCGGCGCGTACCTGCCTGCGGCCGCGGGGCAGAGTCCCCACCGTGCCGGCCAAGTGCTGCATCCTCCCGCCGTCCGTGGGCAGCGCCGGCTCCCCGCCCGCGGGGCCGCTGCCCGGGCCGTGCTGCAGGAACCGCCGCAGGGCCATGGCCGGGCCGGGGGCTCGGGCCGGGGCTCAGGGCGAGCGCGGTGCCATGGCCCCGGGGATGACACGGCCCTGGAGCTGTCACGGCCCTGGGGCTGTCACGGCCCCGGGGATGCCACGGTCCTGGAGCTGTCACGGTCCTGGAGCTGTCACGGCCCTGGAGCTGTCACGGTCCTGGGGCTGTCACGGCCCTGGAGCTGTCACGGTCCTGGGGCTGTCACGATCCTGGGGCTGTCACGGCCCCGGGGCTGTGTCACGGTCCCGGGGCTGCCACACTCCGCGAGGGCGGAAGGGCCTCCACGTGATCTGTGGTTTAGGTGCGAGTTACACAAATCCCTCCCAGCACAGCCCCGGCTCTCAGTGCGCCTTGTGCTCACACGGGGGTTAAGAATCGGGCTTGGCAGTTACAGAAATCTGCTTAATTTTTCCGTTCCTGCACGCAGTTCTCACCAGCAGCTGCTGCCCTGCCAGGATTTGTCCTTACAGCCCTGCCTGCCTCGGGCACTCACCTGACCTCGGTCTGTTCATACTCTGACTTGCTCGGCATCCCTGGCATCCCTCAAGTCACCTTTTGGTAAAGATGGGGAAATAACTCTGCCTTTGGCTGATGGTGCCAGTGCAGGAGCTCCAGCTGCAGAGAGGGAAACAAGAGCCGAAGGCCAAGAGCAGAAGCTGGAAGGGTGGCAGAGCAGGCAGGACAATGCCCTCAGCACTCGGCCTCAGTGGGGACCAAGGACTTCCCGGGGACAGCAGGTCTGGGGACACACAGCAAAGTCCAGGCAAAGTCTCCAGGAGAGGGCACAAGGGGCTGCTGTGGCACAGCTGGGACAGGCCAGGGAGGGCTGTGGCCTGATGTCATCCCTGCACCTTTCCTGGATGGCCAGAGCTCAAGGAAGGTTCATGACCCTGAGAACTTTTGGCTAGGTTGGTTTTTCTCTCCAGTTACCACCTGGCCTGCTGTTATTTCAGCGTGGCTTTGAGTAGCCGTCAGATTTCCTGCTCCTGGATGTGATGGAGCAGCACAGGAAGGAGCCCTGGGCCTGGGGGGGTCACTGGAGTGGGTGCCTGTCCTTGCTGCCCCTCAGTCACAGGTCAGCAGTGCAGGAGGACGGGTGAGCAGTGGGTGAGCCATGGGCAGAGCAGTGGGTGAGCCATGGGCAGAGCAGTTTGCCAGCTCCAGGCAGAGCAGTTTGCCAGCCCCGGGCAGAGCAGTTTGCCAGCCCCGGGCAGAGCAGTGGGTGAGCCCTGGGCAGAGCAGTTTGCCAGCCCTGGGCAGAGCAGTTTGCCAGCCCTGGGCAGAGCAATGGGTGAGCCCTGGGCAGAGCAGTTTGCCAGCCCCGGGCAGAGCAGTTTGCCAGCCCTGGCAGCCACCCAGCCAAGCCCTAAACACCCATGGAGCAGGGGCTACCCCCAGCACCAGCCCTGCAGCCGTGTCTGGAGCCCTGTGTCGCAGCAGCTGGCACTGCCGGCTGTCAGTGACATGCAGCAGCTGCTGCCACAGGCTGGACATCCCAACAGGCCCTTCTGAAACACACTGGGACAGTTTTTGTTGAGACCTCAGGACAAATATCAGGGACAGTAACTGCACAGAGCAGCCAGACTTGGACACAATTAACCCTGGTTGGGATGTGAGCCTGCAAGGGGAAAAGCAGGGGCCACGCTATCAAAAGAGAGAAGTAATAAAAGCACACGAGTTGCAGCCATTTTTCTGAGTAGAGACCTTTTATGCACCTGGGACTGCCAGCCTTGAGAAGGAAAGGCTGGCAGGGGCACAGGCAGGAGATGGGGCAGCCAGGACTGTGGGGTGAGGCTGCTGGGTTGTGTCTGCCAGCTGTGTGGAGTTCAGTGCAGGCTGGCACGTGCTGTCACCACAGAACAAGGCAGAGCTGCCCTGCAGGCCTTTGGTAAGGGCCCTGCCTCTGCCAGCTGCAGCAGAGGAGCTGCAGGGATGGGTGTCAATGGAGGAGCTGCAGGGATGGGTGTCCATGGAGGGCACACAGGGATGGGTGTCCAAGGATGGGTGCAGGATGGGTGCCCAAACACCAACATTTTCTGGTGCAGATGAGCTCTTAGTCCCAGGGAAAGGTTGGCGTGGAGTTTCCCCCACTCCAGGGGATCCCCTCATTGCCCTGGTGGTTGAAATGTCAGTACATCCCATCCTGAATGTCCATCCCTCGAAAACCCGGCATCTCGTGACAGAGAAGGAGCCTGTCGGGAAACATCAGGTGCTCGCAGCCGGAGGAGGGGCGGTGGCTGGTGTGTGACAGTGCCTGCGGTCCCTGTGCCTCTCCTGGCGGGCAGACAGCGACAGGGAACTGTTGCACACCACAGCAGCGCCACGACGGATTTAGATCTCTGTCCTTCGCCTCCGAGTTACCTGGGAGAAGCCCTCCGGGTTAAGGGCAAGAAAAAAAGGTGTTTAAAAAGCACAGCAGGCAGGTGGGGAAGCACTCTCCCTTTTCCTGGGAAAACTATCTGCGCCCCTGGGTGTCATCGGCTCGCTTGCCGAGGCACACCGCGGGGAGCGGGTGACTCAAACCTCTTCCCCTTTTCCTGCTCACCGTCACCCCGCTGAGCGCTCGAAAACAAAGCGCGTTTCGGTTCCTCCGGCAGCCCCTTCTGACGTTCCTGAAACCCAGTGACTCATCCGCAAACAAGCTGAGCGCAGAAACAAGCGACACCTCTCATCAGAGAGCACAAAGCGGGATCGCTGTACGAGCTGCCCCAGCAGCCCCGGTACCCCCCGCCGCCCTGCGCCCCTCACCGGCCACGCACCCCACACCCTCGGCAGGCACCCCACAACCCCCAGAGGCACCCCTCACCCTCGGCAGGCACCCCACAACCCCGACAGGCACCCCACAACCCCGGCAAGCACCTCACACCTCCGACAGACACCCCTGACCCCCCTCATCCCCGACAGGCACCCCAACACGGCGCTGGGTCTGCGGCAGGGCTGCAGCGATGGGAGCCTTCCTCCAGACCAGCTGCTCCACGCCCTGCCCAAGCCGGCCTCGAGCGCTTCCAGGGATGGAGCAGTGACCCCTCCGGGGCTGCAGAGCCCGCAGGGTGTCTGCCCTCCGCCGCCTCCCCCGGACAGAGGGAAGGAGCCATCCTCTGTGGGACACGAACCCTCAGGGGCTCAGGAGCTGGCTGCTCTCAGCTGCCAAGGGTACCCGCCCGTGGCTTCTGGGGAGTTGATCGACTTAATGAGAACAAATCGAAGAATTAATTAGCCCTTTCACCCCAACCCCTCCCTTGAGCGGTGTGTCCCCAGGTGCCAGCCGGGTGCTCTGTGCAATGGGGCACAGCACCCAGGGACAGGAGCACCCAGGGGCAGGAGCACCCAGGGGCAGGAGCATTCATGGACAGGAGCACCCAGGGGCAGGAGCACNGTCTGCCCTCCGCCGCCTCCCCCGGACAGAGGGAAGGAGCCATCCTCTGTGGGACACGAACCCTCAGGGGCTCAGGAGCTGGCTGCTCTCAGCTGCCAAGGGTACACGCCTGTGGCTTCTGGGGAGTTGATTGACTTAATGAGAACAAATCGAAGAATTAATTAGCCCTTTCACCCCAACCCCTCCCTCGAGCGGTGTGTTCCCAGGTGCCAGCCGGGTGCTCTGTGCAATGGGGCACAGCACCCAGGGACAGGAGCACCCAGGGACAGGATCACCTATGGACAGGATCACCCAGAGACAGGAGCACCCAGGGACAGGAGCACCCAGGGACAGGAGCACCCACGGACAGGAGCACCCAGGGGCAGGAGCACATATGGACAGGATCACCTAGGGACACAGCACCCAGGGACAGGACCACCCAGGGACAGGAACACCCAGGGACGGGAGCACCCAGGGACGGGAGCACCCAGGGACAGGAGCACTCACGGACAGGAACACCCACCCGCCTCTCGGGGCAGCCAAGTGTGCCGGAACAGAACGTGTTCCGGGAGGCAGGAATTTCCCCGGCGGCTGGAAGAGCAGCTCTCCGTGCACAGACGCCCACCCGGCGCGGCGCTGGCCAGGGGATGGCAGCCGGTGTTCACCGATGAGCTCCCGGCTGCTGCTGCTCCATCGGACCCGCTCCGAGCCCCGACTGCCCGGCCACAGCCAGCCCCGGGGCAATGGCACCTTCCTGGAGATGTGCAGGGACCAGAGAGATGACGAGTCATTGCTATAATGCAAAGGTCTTTTTAAGAAAAAAAAAAAAAGCCCACAGTATCCTTCAAAAGCCACTGGAGTTTCTCGGGTCACAGCATGGCAGATTTAATTTCAACATGCCTTAAGTTAAAAACAAAGCCTGACTTAAATTCCCAGATTCTGGCTATGCCCAGGGAACTTTCAAGCATAAACACTCTAGAGCTGAGGTGCTCAGGGGGAGCTGGTCCCACTCAGATTCACACCACTGAAAATGTCAATAGCCGGAAGAGCAGGATCAGGGAGCCTGGTATGGAAGGGAGCTCAGTGAGAGCTCACACTGGTGTGGGTGCAGGAGCCACGAGTGAAGGTTGCTACAGGTTCAAACAGGCTCAGCCCTTCTCCCCTCACGATGAACACAAGAACAGTTTCAGGCCACAGGAACACGAGGGCAGAGTATGCTGAATTTATTAAAATTGCCACGTCTTCCCCAAATCCGCATACAAAATAAAACAGCCAAACCATTATTTACATCCAGGCAGCTGCAACACCAAGCAATAACTTTAGCAACAGTTTTAAAAATAACTCAGCAGTGTACATAGATCAGATATTTCACAACACGAGGGTTGAAGTTAACACTGCACTGCTATACTTAGTTCAGAAATATTACAGTGTTCCAGATAAAATACTAATGCTTCTTTTAAAAACAGACAACTCAGGAAGTGGTTTGTCGATTGACAAAACGTGACACATTTTTCTTAGGGACTGAGAATCACAGCAGGCTTAGACACAATGTCACAGCTACATTCAAAATACATCTGGTCCATTTATGCCAAAAATACATTCAGCGTAAAATTACAATTTATTGCACATTTCTTATATTCTGTAGAAATATATTGTACCTCAATGCTTATTCCCTGTACATTCATAAATATCGTTCTGCCCCTTAGGGCAGAACACGGACGTCTTTCCCTAAAAGCTTTGGGGTCCCACAGCCTGTGGGGACGATCCCTGCAGTCACAGACACACGGTTTGCACAGCCAAGGGCAGAGGACAGGAGGGGACGTTGCAGTGTTGCTGGGGGCACCCCGGGGCTGGCCCTGGGCTCCCCAAGGACACCCCAAGGGCACCCCAAGGGCACCCCAAGGACACCCTCACACACCCCACAGAACCCTAGCGGGGTTTGAGCCGTAACTTCCATCAACACAAAAGCGGGTTTGAGCCTCCCCAGCCGCGCAGCCGAAGGGGCAGAGGAGGAGCCTGTGCCCACCTGCCCTGCTCAGAGCCCTCAGTGCCACCCCTGTCCCCTCTGAGCCTGTCCCCAGGCTAAACCCAAACCCCTCCTTCCCCTGAGCCGGGGGGAGCTGGGGACAGCCTGGAGCCCACCCTTGGCACAGGAGCTCCGGGAGAGGGGGCTGAGGAGAACTTCTCCTGCTCCAAGTCCAGACCCATTGTGGGCACTGGGCATATTTATTTCTAAACTAATTTATTTGTAATTCCTGAATCTAGTACCAAGCAATGACTAAGAGAGTGTAGGATTCTTTACAGTGCCACGTGAGGGAATCAGCTTGATTAAGTGCAAATTATAAAAGCAGGGAAGTGCAGAGGAGATTACAACCTGAATTTCTAAAGGAGTGTCTGGGGGCAGCAGTTCAAGTAACACAAAAAAAATTCGGTGCTACAGGAAACATTAATTAACTTTCCCTTTCAGTGCATAATCCCTACATTAAACCTTAGATTGTTATTAGAAGCAAATTATAAAATATTGGTAACTCCGCCCAGTTAGAAGCATCAATTAGGAGAGGCTGAATGTGGTGACAGGTTTTGAGCATCCTTGACCTTGAAAATTTTCATGAGCTTAAGTGCTTGTGCTTTAAGTGAAGATTATCAGGAGCACTGTAACCTCTGAGGAAACCTAAGCCTCCCTAAACTGCACAGAAGTGTCTTGGCATAACCACTGTGCTTAAATTAGAACACAAACCCATACGGAGGGGAAAGGCCACTAAAACAAGGGTTCTTTGGAGTTTTTCTGGAGGAGTGTAGAGTTTACAAACATTTCAGAGCTCAAAACAACAACAACAGCCCCTTGGCTCAGTTACGTTCAGCTCTAGTTCATCAAAATGTACATTCACCCCTCAAAAACAAAAGAGAAAAGAAAAGCAGTGCAAAAATCCTGAGTTAGGTGAAAAGCCAGGGCAAACAGACCAAGACGTCTGATGCCAAGAGATATGTCCAGGGAAAAGGTTAAAGCACTTCTGGGGCTGGAGCTGTGACCTGTGTGAGGAGTAGCTGAGCCCGAGCATCCTCCACCCACACTTCCCAGCCAGGCACCAAAAGGATCTTGTTCAAATTTCCAGGCTGCTCAACAATTTTCAGAGACTCCAGGGGGGAAACTGAAAACTTAAACTCTTTTCCCACTTAAAAAAAATAAAGCTTTGATTCATCTTTTTTAAGATAAGGATTTTTTTTCTCTAAGCATGTTCTTGTACAGACTACAAAAACCGATGCCGGATCTTATGCTTGTGAATTTTTTTTAATAGTCAAGTCAGCACCAGGCTTTGGATCATGCAGTTGCCAAGATTATCCCTCAAGCAGCCTGCAAAGTCACATCACCGAGCTCCACGGGGTAGCTCATGCAGTTGAAGCACGTAAGAATTGAATCACAGAACCCCAGAATGGTTTGGGTTGGAAGAGACCTTAAAGCTTGTCCCATTTTCCCTCCCTGCCTTGGGCAGGACACCTTCCCCGGGACCAGGCTGCCGTGAATCTCTGAGACAACCTCAATTATACCGGAGACAGCACACAGAGGAAAACCTGCCAGCGGCCAGGGAAACGCCGCCTGCTCACAAAGCCCTGCACCCTTCAGGACCAGCGGGAGGGACTGAACGCTCTGCAAAGGGGTAAACTGCATCACAGCCTGTTCACGGGCAATTAGGGCAATTAACAGCCACCGAGATCCAGAATGCCCTGGAGATGAGTGCCCGCACCCCTGACCACCGCACTCAGTAAAAGTTTAACCATTCTTCCCCCAAAGGGCTCCAGTCAGGAGATTTTGCCCCAAAGACTGATCTTCACACCGCCCCGGAGCTGCCACATCAGGTTCTGCAAAGCTTTGCTATTCTGGAAACTTCTTTGGGATTAATTTCCACGGGCCAGCCGGATTGAGAATCATTTAAAGAACCATAAGACTATTAAATTTACAATTTTGCCTATTAAAAATATTCTAACACTGCATTCAAACATGTGGGCCACGGAGTGGGCCAAAATTCACAAAATGCCAGAACATTGTTGAATTTTAACACAACAGCTCACTTTGCTGGCTTGTGACGTTACGGAAACCTGGTCAGAAATGTTAATATCCGTCGCCAACCTGGTGCTGTTACAGAATTCTGTAAGAAACCTCTGAACAGGCTGCATTGGCTTTTGTTAAAGCTTCCCCCTAATACATCAAAAGGCACTAAAAAAAATGCTGCCAGTGATTGGAAAGACGTTGCTAAAAATCAATATTTTCTCAGTTTAGGTAGAATTTCTCCTATTCCATCCCTTCACAGCTAACAGAAAAGTATTGCCTCTATTATTTTTCCTACTAGCTGTTAAAAGGAAAAGCTGTCCCTTGATTGATCTGTTTGATGAACAAAAGACGGAGTAAAACAACTCAAAGTTTAACCGCGATATTGTATGTGAAATTGAGACAATAAAAATAAACCCTAATAGGGAACTGACTCAATGGTTTTGTTCACAGTGTACACACTTGGTGGAATTTCCATCTTTTCTAATTGCTTGGTTAATTATAAATATAGTAATTCAAAATGCATTTACTGACAATGTCTTTGTAGATCCCTGGGGGGGGAAAGGTAAAAAGCTGGGTTGATTTGGTCTTTCACTTGGTTTGAGGACAGAACATGAGGTTTCCCTCACAAACAGGCATTAACCAACACCAGACACTTCCAGGACGTTTGGGGCCTGACAAGGATGAAAAGCACAACAGCAAAAGCGATTTTTACACTGTCATGACGCTTTAAGCTCTTTCCTGCGATTCACTAGTGTCTGATTTACCAAAAAAAACCCCAAAGCAAGTCACGGACTCGCCGAACCCAACCCGAAATGCGGGTCCCGAGCTGCCCGGTCTCGCGGCCAGACACAGCGCTGGGGCCGGGGCTCCGCCTCGGGCACCGCAGCGCTGAACCGCAGGATCTGAGGTAGACCAGAAACGAAAACACGATCACACGTGGGAAGATGGGCAGCAGAACGCCTTCCCCTCTCGCCCCGCCGGGAGTTCTCTCAGGCTTTGGAGTCCTCGGGCACGCAGAGCTGCGAGATGGTTTTCTTGACGCGCAGCGCGGTGAGACGGGCGGCGCCGCTGGCACGCCAGCACTCCCGCATCAGCCGGCCCAGCACCCGCAGCGCCTGCGGGCACAAACACAGCGCTGCAGGGCACGGGACTGCACCTGGGTACGAACACGGGCTGCAGGGCACGGGACTGCACCTGGGTACAAACACGGGCTGTGGGACAGAAACGGCACCGGTACCGACAGGGGCTGCAGGGGATGGGACAGCACCCGGGTACAAACACGGGCTGCCGGAGAGAAACGGCACCGGTACCGACACGGGCTGCAGGGGATGGGACTGCACCTGGGTACAAACACGGGCTGTGGGACAGAAACGGCACCGGTACCGACAGGGGCTGTAGGGGGATAAAACAGCACCTGGGTACAAACAGGGGCTGCAGGGACAGAAATGTCACTGGTACAAACCGGGGCTGCAGAGGATGAAACAGCACCTGGGTACAAACTGGGGCTGTAGGGGATAAAAGAGCACCCAGGTACAAACGGAGTCTGCAGGGGGACAGACAACAGCCAGGGACACAACCACCACCCTCTGCTTTCCTGTTTCAACACAGGGAGACAAAGAGCAGCTCCCTGAAACTGTGACACAACAGCAGCAGCAGCAATTAAGACCTGCCTTGGACAGCACGGAGCAGTTGGTGCAAGGAGTTTTCTCTGCATTGATCTGAAGGAGAACTAGACGTCTGAAGCTTCTAAATTCAGGAGAAGCTGGCTTGAGTGCCATGCCTCTCATTGAAAAATTCTGTCTTAATTTAAACTTGCAAATATAAATAACGAAATAAAACTAGGGAGAAAAAAACCCCACAAAATAAACCTAGAATAAACTAGAAAACTGCTTTTACCTCACAGCTTTGCCACTGGTTTGGAATACTTGGTCTGAGCTTCTGTTCACAGACAACTCTTCTCATGTCTTCTATCGAAGGATCAGAAGGCACAAGGTCGTAGTAAGGCAACTGGTATTCCTCAGTGATTCCTGGGGAAGATTCATCGTGTCGGTGCCCATGGCAGGGGGTGGAAGGAGGAGAGCTTTAATGTCCCTCCCAAGGCAAACCAGCCTGGGACTGGATGAAAAGGCCAAAGCCTCACCTCCGACGGAGCACCTCCGGGCTATCTCCCAGTACACCAGCCCCAGGGAGTAAATGTCTGCACGCTTGAAGGACTCAAAGATGTTCGTGTTCATCGCATCCTCCAGGATCTCGGGGGCCATGTACCTGTGGGGCACACGGGGTCAGTTTGCTGGGGCAGCTCCTACAGAAGGCCACAGCTGTGCCAGGGGCCCATGACCCCTCGTGGTGCTGGCAGCTGTGCCCTGAGCACCAGGGGTGACCAGGTTGGCGTGGGGCAGAGAGCTCTACTCTGCAGCAGGGTCTGCAACCTCCTCCCACACCCACCCACCTGTGGAGGTGGATAAGCCTGCCAGGCCTCTGCCCTGGAGGGATGTCCCTTGAATGGAATGTGATAAACTCATCTCAACCCTCCCCGGGAGAGACGACCCTTAGGTGAGGCTTTTCTCCCTGGTCATGGCAAGTACCCACAACGCTCTGATATACCCACATAGATTCTTTCTAACCCGTTGGTTTTTCCCCCTTGGTACCACCTGCACTTTCCCTCATAAAATCCCCGGGTTCTGCCCAGTTCAGGAGGGAGCTGTCACCTCTGGCCCCCTTCACAGGGTGCTGGACAATAAAGGCCACCCTGTGGAATTGCCACACGGCTCTCCTGTCTCTCTGCGTCAGCCTGGGATCACCTCGCAAGGCAGAGCTGAAATCACTGCTGAGGGCTGATCACTTACAGCCACAGGCTGAGCCCACCTTGCTGAGGCTCTCTGGGCACTGGAGGACTGCCCAAGACCCCCGGAAGGTTGTCTCTTGTGAGACCTCTCTGTGGGAAGGCTGCAGCACCCCAGGTCAGGCCACAGAGCCCTGGGCCATCCTCACCCACCCACCCGCAGGGCTGCAGCCACCCCTGCCCGCTGCCAGGGCAGAGGGGACGTGGCTGCTGCCAGGAGCCACCCCCACAGGGCCAGGCCGGGCTGCAGGCACCTCACCCACCTCCTGGTGCCCACGCGGGGGTTCTGGGGGATGTCGATGGTGTTGAGCACCGAGTCGTGCTTCACCGCCAGCCCCAGGTCAGCGATGGCGCAGGTCTCATTCCTCTTCACCAGGATGTTCTTGGATTTCAGGTCCCGGTGGGCGATGGCCGGCTTCCCTGTTCACAGCAAGAGAAACCGCCTCCAATTTTGATAGCAACAGTGTGGGTTTTAATACAAGGAGCAAGGATGTAGAAACAGCTTTATTCACATTTGTTACTATACCCTACGGAAATATTAAAGACTATTTTGAACCAAGTAAAGCTCTGCTAAATGTCGTCGACTTCAAAAGCAAACTTTAAGGGCGTTCGTTTCAATATCTGTATTTCAGGAATAAAACACTAACAGAGAAACTGGAAGCTTACCCTCCAAATTAATTTAGAAAATTACAGAATCACTGAATGGATTGGGTCAGAAAAACCCTCTAAGACCACCGAGTCCCACCATTCCTCAGCACTGACAAGGCCACCACCAACCCACGTCCCCAAGTGCCACATCCACACAGCTTTTTAAGGGATGGTGACCCCACCACTGCCGGGAACAATCTGTGCCAGGGCTGGACAAATATTTCCATGAAGAAATTTTTCCAAATTTTTTTCATTAGCGCTCACTCCCCTTCAGCAGAGCTGTTTCTATAGGCATCTCTTTAAAGGCACGGGTGAAGTGCCGACAGTGGAAGTGGGAAGGGAACGTCCCTCTCCCCTGCCTGTACTGCATCACTCACACTCGCACTGTTCCCCCTGGTGTTGGCAGTCTGGAAAACACTTCACCGCACCACATCACCCACACACGTTTCTGAGAACACTGAAGCTCCTTAAAACACTTGAAGGAAAAGTGGGAGGGAAGACTTGCCTTGTGTGCCGACGATCTCCATGTGGAGGTGGGCCAGGCCACTGGCCACTGACAGGGCCAGCCTGACCATGCCCTCCACGGTCACCGTGCCTCTGTTCAGGTAGTCAAACAGGGAGCCCTGCTCGTGGTACTCCGAGACAAGCCACAGCTGAGTCCACGTCCCATTATCTAGCCAGAGGAAGCAAGAGAATAGAAAATATTAGCTGGGGAAAGCCTTCCCCTTTTTGGGGGAGTGCAAGCAAGCCAGCATGCCAGCTGTGGCTCCAGGAAGGAGCTCAGGGTGGCCACGCAGCTCAGGGTCGTGGTTCAGGTGGGGCTGAGACAGACACTCAGGATTTAGAGAGCCCCATCATTTGGGCTGGGCAGCACTCTGAGCTCAGGGTGCCCACACAGCTCAGGGCCATGGTTCAGGTGGGACTGAGACAGATATTCAGGATTTAGTGAGTGTCACCATTTGGGCAGGGCAGCACTCTGAGCTCAGGGTGCCCACGCAGCTCAGGGTAGTGGTTCAGGTGCAATGGGGGCTGAGACAGACACTCAGGATTTAGTGAGCCCCACCATTTGGGTTGGGCAGCCCTCTGAGCTCAGGATGCCCACGCAGCTCAGGGTAGTGGTTCAGGTGGAGCTGAGACAGACACTCAGGATTTAGTGAGCCCCACAATTTGGGCTGGGCAGCACTCTGAGCTCAGGGTGCCCACGCAGCTCAGGGTCGTGGTTCAGGTGGAGCTGAGACAGACACTCAGGATTTAGTGAGTGTCACCATTTGGGCAGGGCAGCACTCTGAGCTCAGGGTGCCCACACAGCTCAGGGTCGTGTTCCAGCTGGGGCTGAGACAGACACTCAGGATTTAGTGAGCCCCACCATTTGGGCTGGGCAGCCCTCTGAGCTCAGGGTGCCCACGCAGCTCAGGGTTGTGGTTCAGGTGCAATGGGGGCTGAGACAGACACTCAGGATTTAGAGAGCCCCATCATTTGGGCTGGGCAGCCCTCTGAGACCATTGAGCCCAACCATTACCCCAGCAGTGCCAAGGCCCCTGCACAGAATCAGGGAATTTTTTGGGTTGGAAAAGCGAGGCCAGGAGCCCGCGGAGCTGTGCTGGCCCTGCTGCTCACCCTTGTTGTCGGCAGCAATGAAGCCCAGGATGTTCTCGTGCCTCAGCATGACTGTCTGGTAAATCTCTGCCTCCCGGAACCAGGAGCGCTCGTCTCTGGAGGAGAAGATTTTCACAGCCACGTCCTCCCCGCACCATTTCCCGCGCCAGACTTCCCCGAATCGTCCTTTCCCCACAATTTCCTGCAGGACAATGGTCCTGGCGATGGTTCTCTGCACCAGCAGAGGCAGACCTGGTGAAAAACAGACAGAGACCTGTGAAATGCTCAGCTGGAACCTTCAAACCCCAGCACTGACCCTTCCCAGCGAGCTGCACTCACGGCTCTGCTTTTCAAGACTACCAAGGGAAAATCCTCTCCCAACCAATATCTCCTCAAATCAGACTTTTTGATGTTACTTCCCAGGGTCTGTACATAGGAAAAAAAAAAACCAGTAAAAAATCTAAAATTTGGCCCAAACTACTCCATTTGATTTGATGCTGACTGCAGTCAGTTAGTTGCTCTACTCTGGCTGAAATTTTTGAAAATAAAAATAAATTATTATAGCGGCTCCACTGTGCTTTGCCAGACACAAACCCTGCCTGGTTTGATTTAATTCTGTGTTTGTTGGGGACTTAAAACAAGCAATTATTCTTTTTTTATTATTATTTTTTAATAACTGCAACCTTGATTTTGGCTGAAGTCAGAACAAATCACCCCGGTGCATGGGGCTCCGGCTCTGCTCAAGCCCAGCCCTGTTCCTGGCTCAGGGATGGCTGGGAACACTTAAAAACTTCAGCACAAATAAAGCCAAAGTCTGCTCATTAGAGCTGTGAAAAAGCATTAGGGAAGAACAACAACTTAATCCTCAGAGGTATGCAGCTCACGGAAATAAATTAAATTAAGCACTATTTGTGAGTTTTTCGAAGGCAAGCATAGTTTACATAGTTTTCAATAGAAGTTCTAGTTAGAGAAAGTTGGGTTTCACATCCCAGAAGTGCCACTGGTCAAACGAGCTGGAATTTGTGAATTCCCACCTCATTTTTAGGTTTCTTTGGTTTAACAAGTTCTCAATAGTAATGGAGGCGTCACAGTAGGCAAGATACCAGAAATGGGAAAAACGTTAAAAAGATGAATGTTCTGCTCAAAACAAGAATTTGGAGGAACACTATTTTGCTATGACACACGAAAAACTTCAGCAGCAGCGTCCTGGCCCACTCAGGTGGGCTCAGCACCTTTCATCATCAGCTGGGCCGTGTCAGCGCTGGGTTTCACACCGGAGTCTGATTTCTGAACTTCTTTTTCCAACTCCTCCACTCCAACAAAGTGAATTGCTGCAGTTTGCGGCAGAAGAGCCCCCAGAGCCACAGCGAGGGGCGGCCGCGGCACAGACCCCGCGGGCGGGCCCCGCACGTACCGGAGCCGGAGCCCGAGGTGGTCATGTCGTAGATCAGATCCCGCAGCGTCTTCCCGGAGCCCACCAGGGCGCCCTCGCACAGCGGCTCCTCCGCGTTGGGCGGCTTGTCCCCTCGGCACCGCCAGCCCCGCGCCGCGCAGGCCGCCAGCACCGCCACCAGCGCCACCGCGGGCACCGCCACCGCCACCGCCAGCGCCACCGCCACCGCCGGGCGCCGCCCCGAGCGGCCCGCCGCCTCCGGCCCTGCGGGGACACACCGGGGACACTGTGAGACGGGGGACACACAGGGGACACTGGGGCACTCGGGACACACCGGGGACACTGTGACACTCGGGACACACAGGGGACACTGTGAGACTCGGGGACACACAGGGGACACTGTGAGATTCGGGGACACACTGGGGACACTGTGATACTCGGGGACACACAGGGGACACTGTGAGACGGGGGATACACAGGGGACACTGTGACACTCGGGACACACCAGGGACACTGTCACACATGGGACACACCGGGGACACTGTCACACACTGGGATGGGAGAAGGGCTGCGGGGCAATGTCACATTGAGTCACAGAGTACAGTCACTGAATCACAGAACCACAGAGTCAGAGTCAGAGAATCAGTGTCACAGAATCACGGAGTCACAGGTTGGAGGAGACCTCCAAGATCATCGAGTCCAACCCAGCCCCAGCACCTCAAACTAAACCACGGCACCGAGTGCCACATCCAGTCATTTTATAAACACATCCAGGGATGGTGAATCCAGCACCCCCTGGGCAGACCATTCCAGTACTTTATCACCCTTTCCGTAAAAACCTTTATCACCCTTTTGGTAAAAACCTTTTTCCTGCTATCCAACCTAAATTTCCCTTGGTGCAGCTTGAGGCTGTGTCCTCTCATCCTGTCAGTCGCTGCCTGGAGAAAGAGACCAACCCCCACCTGACCAAGCCACCCTTCAGGTCACTGTAGAGAGTGACAGGGACACCTCTGAGTCTCCTTTTCTCCACTCAATACCTTCCCACAATTGTCCAGGCCAGGAGACAGAACAGAGAGAGCAGCCCACGCCTGTGTAAGTCACAGAGCCTTTCCCCCACACACCTTCTGTGCAGGAAGCCTGGTCTCAGACCAGCATCCTGATCACCACCCAAGGAGCTCTATAACAAGAAGCTCTAGGCAAACACTGCTGAGGGATTCATTTGCACATGAACACGACTGATTCCTTTAATGTCCCCAAAATATGAAATGTTTGAAAAAAAAAATAACGAACCAGCACTTTGCCCCCAAATAAAACAAACCAGAAATATGACCCATTAAAAAACCCTCAACAGTCAGAGCCATGAGTACAAACAAGATCTCAGGGCTGCAGTGTAAGAGTCACCACCTCCACCCTTGCCAGGTCACTCCTTCCCTTCAGGGAGAAGCTGGACCACAAGCACACCATAACCTGGAGTTTGAGAGTGACCAAAGTGACGTGGGATCTCAAAAGCAGCAGCAAAGGGGCTCAGCACCCACTGGTACCTTTCTCCAGCCAATATGTATCTGTTCACCAGCACAACTCCAACCCTCCTGAACACAAAGCTGGTACATTTTGTTCACAGGTTTTTTCCTTTAACGACTCCAAGAGGCTGCTCCAGGGGTGACCCTGGAGGTTTGGAGGAGTCTTTATGAGCAGGATTCCTCCTTGGAACTGCTGCTTGTTAACCGACATGCCGGGATCTCCCAAACACTTTTCATTCTGTTTCCACAGGGCTGAGGTGTCCCTGAAACAGGGATGGAGTACAGTGTGGAGAGATCCCCTACCCCAGGAGCTCCAGTGCCTCGCTGAGCCAGCCCTGCACCCCAGACTCTGCAGGGGACAATGGGCAGGGCAGGACTGGCTCTGTGCAGGGCAGGACTGGCTCTGTGCAGGACTGGCTCTGTATAGGACTGGCTCTGTACAGTACAGGACTGTTTCTGTTTAGGGCAGGACTGGCTGTGTTTAGGACTGGCTCTGTGCCGGACTGGGGGCACAGGCTCACAGCAGGTACTGAGCACAGGGCATGAGCTGTCCCCTGGCTGTTCAGCACTTCCCCTGTGCCATCCAAACCAGCCTCCTCCTGCAGGGCTTGTCAGACTCATTCCGGGCAGGAATGAGGCTCATTCCTCCCCAGCAGGGGCTGGTGAAGACAAACACGCAGGGGACCACACCATGTCAGCTCCTCTCACCAACTGCTGGAAAACAACGTGACATGAAATTAACAAAGTAGGAGTTTATTGTTCTTAGGCCACCGCAAACAGTAACGAGAGGAAAATCATCAGGACGGGAGCAGCAGCAATTCCTGCAGTGACCTCCATGCCCAGGTGATGCCTTCAGTTTTCTCTCCCGTGTATTCCATGTTCTGTGGTGCCAGGGGGGCAGCTCTGAGCCCACAGTCAGTGTCACTCAGCTCTGCACACAGCAGGGACACAGAACAAATCCTTCTCCTGCCCCACACCAAGGACAACTGGGACAAGTGTTCAGGCCCAACAGCACAAACAAGGGTGGGCTGGAGGGAGGGACAAGAAGGATGGGACTGCATCACCTGCAGCTGGAATGGGACAATTCAACCCCAAGATGCAAATGGACCAAAACTGATAAAAGTGTGA
>VZDJ01000019.1:443045-457805 GCA_008694505.1 Cyanoderma ruficeps | reverse complement strand
GCTGGGGGTACAGCTGAGCTCGATGACCTTAGAGGGTTTTTCCAGCCTAAACCATTCCATGATTCTGCAGTCTCAGAGGAGCACAGAAGTCCTGACAGACATCAGCACGAATCTGATTTCTGCTTCTGTGTCACTCCAGCAATCTCCATCCTGTGCCACCCCTCTCAAACAACAGCTGGTGGTGTTTCTCTTCAGCTCAGGCCCAGGACAGCCTTCCCTGGCGGGGTGTGTCCGTGTCTGTCCTGGGTGAGGGTGTGCCAGGAGCTGCTGCCTCGGCACAGGAGAGAGCACCATCCATCCATCACACGCAGCACAGCAGGAAAATCTCTCCCTAAAGACATTACCCTGGGCCTAGAACTGCTGCCAGGAGCAAGACTCATCAGACCCTAATAAATTAGAGCTCTAGCAGAAGGAAAACAGGCACATCATCACCAAAACTGGAAAATAAAAGCATTATTGAGGAAATGAGTCTAAGATTGTTGCAAGTGTCTTCGGGGCTTTAGACACATCATTATGGTGTTTTTCTTCCTTTCTCACTGTCTAAAAATAAAATGGAAAATTATCTTTATTACGTCATCTGCAGTGGGTAACTGACAGATTTATCCATACTCTGTACTTGCAGATTACTTGAGAGCAGAGCTGATCAAAACTGTCCCTGCACATCCTGAGCAGCCCCAGGGGCCCCTCTGAGCCCCACAAACATGGGGCAGGTTGAGGATGGTCGAGGAGCTCTGTACCTCACCCTGAGCCCACTGAGCCACTGTCAGAGAGACAAGGGCTCTGCACCACCAGATCCTCTCACGGGGAAAAAATGGAAAACTGTACCTGGATCTGTTCAGAAACAAGATCAGAGTTGGAGTTTCAGGAAAGACAACACACTTTGATCACAGAAGACTTCCACAGACCACTTTTAAATATAATTCTACAAAAGCAGAAGCCTCAGGTTCCTCAAATATCTGCCTGTGCTGCTGGCTGACTTCTCATGTAGAAAAATTGATGGAAATCACAAACCAGGTACAAATCCCTGAGCCTGCCTTCAAGAGCATTTTTGTCCATCCAGAACCCTTTGTTAACAGAGCAGAAAGATGACTGAATACAACCATAAAAACACAGGGTTCTTGTACCTGTGCTACTTCAGCTGCCTCAGCTCTTGTGGGATCAGGGGAGAGCCTTTTGAACCTGCCTTGGGAAGATCCAGGCTGTTCCCACTCCCATCCCACTGGGCAGGGGAGGTGACAAACCCGGTGTCACTTCCCTGCTGTGCCTCACAGACACCTGTGCAACCACTGCTGCCCCAAGGAGCCTGTGTCCCCCCCCCGACACCCTCAGGGACAGCGCTCACCAGAGCTGGTGCTTTGTCTCTGCTGCACCAGGACAGCCCCAGGGCTGCTGCTGGTTATTCACAGCAGCTCCTTCCATTGGCAAGGACTGTCCCTGTCAGTTCCATAACCAGCCCAGCTGCAGCCACAACCCCACGTTCCACGTTACACATTGGGGTCATTTCTGCTCTGATTTGCCTGTGCTGCTGTCCCAGAGGAGCCAGCAAGGCGTTCCCCTCAGCCTGCAGACCAGAGGGATAACACAGGGATGGGAGGTCTTCCTCTCACTGCCCCTCTCACAGCACCACCCTGGAGCTGTTCCCTCTCCCACAGAGCCATTTCACAGCACAAGGCAAGAGGGAGAATTTGCAACCGCTGACTGAAATCCTACAGTCCCCATATGCAGCAAGGAATGCTTCCTCCCTCCCCAAACCTGTTCCTGAGGACAGTCCTGGCAGTGCCATTGGTGATGCTGTCTCAGGGAAAAAGTCAGGACTCCCACCACCCTGGAAACCCAGGGATGGAATAAGGTGACTGTCAAAGAGTTAAAGGATCAAAGAGTTAAAGGATCAAAGAGGCAGGAGGAAAATGTGCCCCCAAACTTTCAAAATAAGGCACGCTTTAATCTGGTAATGAACATGACTCCTTTATTTACTCAAGCACAGCAATTCCCTCAAAACATTCCATTCCCTGGTTGAGAAATCGGGAGAAAGTGAACAACCGAACCACGCCAGGGCTGCAGAGGGCAGCCAGGCATCCAAACCTGCCCACCAAGGGTCTGTCTCTGAGCGTGGAACTCTGCAGCAGCCCCTCCCAAACCTGCCCTGACCCTGCCCAAAGCNCCCTCCAGGGGCAGCTGGCACTGACGGGACCCAACAGCACCAGGAGGAGCCAAGAGGCAGCCCAGGGGCAGGGGAGATGCACAAACTGCACACAGGGAAAGCAGGTTTTGGGCACAGAGAACCCAGGGGCAGAGGTTTCCTGGGTTTGGCATTTTTAAGGTATTTTCCAGGACATTTTTCCTGCTGTTATTGCAGTAGGAGCTGGGACTACACACCAGATTCTTGGATGGGTCCCACCATGAAACAGGGGCAGGTGACTTGGTCTGCAGAGGAGGAAATAATCTGCCTGACTTGTCTAAAAAGTGACATTTCCTGCGTTTTAGTTTTCAGTGCCACTGCCAGAAAACACACAGGGCAGGCAGACGTGCCGTGCAATGAGCCTACAGAGCAGGAGGAAGCACCTGATTCCCAACAATCCAGCAGGAGATGGATTTTGTGCGCTTCCACCCCTCTGCCGGCAAGTGTCAGCATCAGGTACCTGAATCACTGGATTACCGAGGAACGAGTGAGATACTACACGGGAACAGGAGAGGGGAGACCAGAGTTTAAACACCAGCCTCGTGAAGACAGGGGGTGATTTAAACACGGGGATGGACAGTGCAACTTCAGAAGTTAAATGGGAGGAATTAACACCTAACACGAGCCCACTGATATGGAACTAAAGAACTAAAAGCTCTGGGGGAGCAAAGCCCAGAGCTGCCCTCTCTTAGGAACCACACAAGGTTCTACATTTCAGCACAGACCTTTTACTACACAGATTAACAGGGCAGTCACCTTCCACTGAGTCATAATCCATCGCTACTCGCCACAGTTAGCAGCAGAGCATTTCAAAATTAAATTGGAAAGCAAAGATCTGAGTGGCCTGATGGGAGGAAATGCTGAATATCCAGAGTGTTTCCATCCTTGATCACTCTGTACAGCCGTTGTCTGTTGTGCCCTTCTGGACACACTTTCATTTTATTTCCAAATAAGAGATCTGGGGCTCCCATGGCTGTGGGCTCTCCCCACTGCCTGAGGCACAGACCCCAGAGCCAGGACACAGCTGCCCCTGGGCCATCTCCATCCCTGGGATGTTTCCCCCCTGCAGGACACATACCTGGACCTGCCTGACGGGGCTCAGAAAGGTCCCAGGTGACAAAAGTTTCCCTGTGGGACAAAGGGGCTCAAAGGAGATCCTAAAAATCACAGACTGGCTGTTTGCCACTGTCCAGCCCCTTGCTGGTGATGGAGCCAGGACAAAAAGCAGAGCAGGTGGCAGTAAAGGTGCCGTGGGGTGGGTGTGGGTCTGGCACAGCCCCTGGTTCTGCAGCTGCACCATTGCTGGGAACTGACCCTGGCACAGAAACTCTGCTGGCCCCAGGCAGAGCTGCTGTGCTCCCCCCAGAGTCAGCCCGTTTGTCTGGCAGCAGCTGAGCTCTGAGGCAGAGGAGCAGCAGCAGGACACTGTGGACGGGAGCGTGGGCTGGGTGCTCTGGGAGCTGCACCGGGGAGCAGGAAAGGGGGAACGGGGGCTGCTGGGGGCAGGACTGACTCCAGAGCATTGCAAAACAATTTCACCACGGAATCACTGACTTGTTGGGATGGAAAAGCCCTCTGAGACCGAGTCCAACTGTTCCTCCATCACTGCCGAGGCCACTACTAACCCAGGTCCCCAGGTGCCACACCCAGGGCTGTCAGATCCCTCCAGGGATGGGGACTCCAGCACTGTCCCACGCTGAGGACAGGAACATCACACCGAAGGACAAACAGCCTCAGCTGTGCCCGAGCAGGAACCAGCACAGTCACCCCCACGGGGAACAGAGGGCTGTGCCTCCCCGGGGTGTGCTGGACAACTCCTCAGCCCAGGGTGACAGCACAGGCAGGAGGCAGCAGAGGATGCAGCCCTGCTCTGCCAGGCGGGATCAGATGCTGTCGCCCACCTCAAGGAGAAGTAGGAAGAGTTTCAGGGCAGCCAGCAAGGGGATCAGGCATAGATTGAGAAGCAGAGCTGTCATGTCAAAGGCTATCCTGGGGAGGTGAAGGTTCTATGGAGAAATCACAGATCTCACCTGGGAGACGAATGGGGTCGGGTACTCAGCATTTCACATTTACTCACAGCTCTGGGCAGCCCAGAGGTCACCGGCAGCAGAGGAGGAGGCTCTCTCCTCTGCTCTCCCCTCCCTCAGACGGCCTGGCCACCCTCCCCACAGCCCCGGGTGCCTGTGCAGGTGCCACTGCTGGGGACAGAGCCCCCAGTGTCCAACAGGCACAGCCAGCCCCACCTGGGACACGGCTGGACACTCACAGCCACTGCTGGGGACAGAGCGCCCGTGTGTCCAACAGGCACAGCCAGCCCCACCTGGGCCCACTGGACACTCACAGTCACTGCTGGGGACAGAGCCCCCAGTGTCCAACAGGCACAGCCAGCCCCACCTGGGACACGGCTGGACACTCACAGTCACTGCTGGGGACAGAGCACACACATGTCCAACAGGCACAGCCAGCCCCACCTGGGACACGGCTGGACACTCACAGTCACTGCTGGGGACAGAGGCAACAGCTCCCAGCCCAGAGCCCTGAACCCCACAGCTGCACCCCACGCTCCCTCCTCCAGCCCTGCTGGGCTGCCAGGGCCACCCCCAGCACAGCAGGGACAGACCCTGCCCCAGCCATGGCAGTGACACCCTGTCCCTGACAAATCTATTCTCTTGTAACTCCTTTCTTCAGAAGGCAAAAACCAGAATTTTGAGCGATGACAGGTCTTATAAGAACCAAACCTGCTTTTTGGACTGTTATGAAAAATATGGAGAAGTTCCCCATCTGGAGAGGGCTCTGAAAGAAAATAGTTGGAGTAAAAGCTCCCTATATAAACACACTGTAAAAAGAGCTGATACCAAACAGGACAAAAACTAGAAAGTTGTAGAAAAGAGAGGAAAAGTATTTGTTCTAGAATTGAGGAAAACGTGTTTGAATGAGAGACATCAGAGAGTTCCAGAGTTTTGATTTCTTAAATAAACATCTGGGGAGTGATTTTATAACTATTTGCAAATATCATCGTTTTGGAAGGAGGATACCAGATGCTCAAAATCCCCATTCTGGAAAAGCTCAGCAGCCAAGGCAAAACCCAGCAGGCAGGAGCTGAGTCCAGGCATTGAAACTAATATTAGCGGGGTAGGGAAAGGACTACAACACCCAGGGAAATTACTCCTGTTGGAATAAGCTGCCAAAGGACATTTTTGTGTTCCAACAGGCGAGGTATCCTTGGGGAGGTCGTGCTTTGTGGGACACGGGTGACACGGCAGAGCAGTGTCCGTGCAGGGGGTTTGTGCAATAACAGGCACAGAGCTGAGGATGAACCTGCTGGTCCCAGCCCGTGAGGGGCTGAGCTGAGGGCGGGTCCAGGGCTGGGGGTACAAACTCCATGGGGAGGCAGCTGAGACAACCCAGGTCTGACAGCCCTGATCCACTGCGGCTCCGGAGCTGCTTGCATAAGAGAGCCCCCAGCACTGAAAGCTCCTGAAGTCACATCCGAGCAGTCTGACCAGGAATTTTCCGTCCACACAGTCCCACTGACTGTCCCCTCTATTGCCACACATCTGTCTGCCCT
Source organism: Cyanoderma ruficeps (assembly GCA_008694505.1). NCBI lineage: Eukaryota > Metazoa > Chordata > Aves > Passeriformes > Timaliidae > Cyanoderma > Cyanoderma ruficeps. The sequence continues at coordinate 452,058 of VZDJ01000019.1, read as the reverse complement.
GTGCGCCCCCCGAGCCCGAGCCAGACTCTGGGACAGGGTGAGGAGAAGGGGATCCTGCGCTGCCCCTTTGGAGAGCAGAGCACTGCGGGGCTTTGACACACACAACACCAAAGGCAGCGCGATTCCTCAGTGCCCGGGGCGCGCTCCGGAGGGGAGGGACGGCTGCTGGCTATGCCCCGGTTTGGTTCGGACACACCGGGAACTGCACGGGGCTGTCTCGGGCCTTCACTCCCACACCTGGATAACACAGCTCGAGAGAAATAAGGAGAGGAGCTCTTGGCACAGGTTATACAGCCCGTGCAGGTACCAGAGATCACCAGATGTGCAGCGCTACACGGCAGTACTCCCCAGCCCCCAGCTGAGCCTTGTTCCTCCTCCCTGCCCCAAAGCAGGGAGCTGTGAGCAGCTGGATGTGCCGCTGGGCACGCTCCTTCCCCACTCCTGGGGCTGTCACCTCCCTCTCTGCGCGGCCCTAATGAGCATCACACAAGGAAACTGCCCTGCTGAAAACACCGAGGGAAAGGTAAAACCCAGCAAACCTGATAGAAAGACTGTAAAACACTCTGTGGCACTGTCCCGCTTGCCGCTGCCCTGCAGAGCGCTGCTGGAGAGCGCGGGTTTGGGCTCTAAAGGGACGATGGAGGGGAGGGAGCGACCCCAGCACCCGCCCCGTGACAGGAGCCGGTGTGGAAGGCCCCGGACACCTCGTGCTCCCGGAGCCCTGCGATGGGGCACGGCACGGCTCCGGGACAGTCCTGTCGCCGGCACCGGTGCCGCTCCACCCGAGGATCTGCCCCGAGCCGCTGCCGGATCCGCCCGGGATGGCGTGGGAAGCCCAGGGCTCAGGGATCCCGCTCCGGTAAATCCCCGCTGACCCAGTTCTGGTACGCGCGGCCGAGATTAAGGGCACCGAGAGCCCGAACCCCCCCGAGCGGCGCGGGGCGCACGGCCGGGACGGGCAAGCGGGGCTCTAGCGCAGCGCCCCGACCATCGCGCGTCCCGGCTCCCGGGGCCGCTCCCGGGGCCGCTCCCGGTGCTCCCGGTGGCTGTCCCGGTGTTCCCGTACCTGCACACAGGGACACGGCGGCGCCCAGCAGCGGCAGCGCCGCCCGCAGCGCGGAGCCGGGCGCGCCCCGCATGGCCCCGGGGCCGCTCCCGGGCCGGTGCCGCTCCGCCGCCGGTGCCGCTCCCCCGCCGGTGCCGCTCCCGGAGCCGGTGTCGCTCCCCGGCCCCGCCGCCCGCGGCTTTAGCGGCTTTAGCGGGGAGGGGCCCGTGCCGGCCCCGCCCGGACCCCCCGCCCCGCTCTGCCCCCGCTCCGCCGGGCCGGGCCGGGGCTCGGCTCTGCCGCCCCCGGGACGGGCAGCGGGGCCGGGCCGGGCGGATCCGGGGCAGCCCCGGGCGCGGGGAGCGGAGGGCGAGGGGCGTCCCCCGGGGCCACCCCCGGCCCGGCACACCGGGCCCGGCGCAGCCTTCGCGGCCTCTGCCTGCGGAGATGCGCGGACCAGCCCCGGACGAGGACGATTTTATATCTTGGGAGGTTTGGCCAAGGCCCCATCGGTGCCTTTGGGCACCTGCACCGGGGTGTCTCCACCGGGCTGCACCGAGTCAACCACCAGCAGCAACGTTTGAACAGGTTGCAGCGTTTCTGCAGTACCTTGGACGGGTTTAAACCAAAAGAGATCCAGACTGGACCTTAGGAAGAAAAGCCCTGGCACAGGCTGGCCAGAGAAGCCGTGGCTGCTCCATCCCTGAAGTGTCCCAGGACAGGCTGGCCCGGGCTTGGAGCAACCTGGGTCAGTGGAAAGTGTCCCTGCCCATGGCAGGGGGTGGCACTGCAGGAGCTTTAAGGTCCCTGTCAACCCAAACCGTTCTGGGATTCTGGGATTGCACCTTCACAGGCAAAAATCATCTGACTAAATTCTCTTTGCAAGAAAACAAATTCCCTTCCACCGTGGTACAGACACAGCAAAGATGAAACCCAAGTGCTCTGGGATCAAGTGGCAGTTGAACAGCACCAAAAAAAGCTGCTCTCGTACTTTCTTTCTTCTTTAAATTGCTGTTCAAACAGATCCCGGGAAGACACTCGGGACTTCCATGTCATCCCATCCTCAATTGACTGTGATGGGAATTGCAGCATCTTCATGAAGTCCAGCACGAGTCTCTCACAGCGATCCCTGTGGGTTGATGTCCTGTTCCAGTGAGTATTGCTCACCTCACTGCTGGGGAAATACTGCAGAGGGTCACAAAATACCTGCCAGGATCTAATAGAATAAATGAAGGTTTGGGTGCCAGAACAATAGAACAACAGAGGAAAATCTGCTCCTGTTTCCTTTGGGAAGGCCTGGAGCCGGTGCCTGCTCCCTGCCCACCCTCCCCTGTCCCTGCTCAGCCATCCACGACTTGCCAAGTACCTGTTAAGCCAGGTATTACTTTCCTGGAGATCCCAGCTGGCTCTGGGAACACCAGGAGAGAACACTGGATCCTCAGCAGCGCCCAGGCACTGCTGTCAGACCCCACCAACACAGGCTGCTCCTGCCACATCCCTGTTTGCTTCCACTCCTTCCCAAGTCTTACAAATAATTCACTTCATTTGCTCAGTGCTACTAGAAAATGTAAATATAACTCCTTCAGACTCTGTTTGGGTTCACAGCACAGAATTATTCTGCTTTTCCGTGTAAAGGAAGACATAAAAGTAGGAATCGTGTAATTAGTTTTTCTTCAGTTTAAGAAAGAAAATGTCTGTATAGAACATGTTTGCTCACACTTTGCAGAAGGGATGAAAAGAGCATCTCCTACACTTGTAAAGAAGGAGAATCAAAGCTTTTAGAAAATAAAATATTTATATACCCAGGGACCTCAAAGTTAGGGTCCTGGCTGTCCATCATCACCGAGCCTTCACCCTCTGCCTGATCTTCCTCAGGCCTTCGACACAGCAAACACCAGCAGAAACCAAAAGAACCACGAGAAAAGGGATGGGAGGGAACAGAACCCCAGCAGGCTTTGAGACTGTTGTGAGACAAACGTGCTCCCCAGTTCAGCTGTTTGCATGGCCTGGCCCACGGGGGACAGAAACAGCCTGTCCTGGGCAGTGAGGAGTCTTTGGACACAGGTAACGCCACAGAAACTTCGGCTGACTGGAGGCACTCACAGAGTTGGCCAAAAGCCAAGAATTTTGTTTTGTAATTTGTTTTGCTCCACGTCAGGACACAACGGAGTTCTACTGAAATTTTGTGCAAGAAAAACCAAAGGGAACCCACAGACACCCCAGCATGGGCAGCAGGGCAGCAGTTACCCCTCCCCTGGGTCCTCTGCCTCCCACATCAGTGTCCTGGCCAAAGAACAGCCTTGCACTTCCTTAGTCCCACTCTGCTCATCCAGAAATGCCATAAAACCATCAAAAATTCCAATCAGAATGATATATTCCAGAAAAAGCATTATATTGCTGACTGTGGCAATTAGAACAAGAGGTGAAAAATTCCCAAACTGTTCCAAGAAAACATTTTATAATTCTTTAGTCCCCCCCCTCCCCAGATGCTGCTTCGGGAGGCTCTGAAATGGAATAAACTCTCGTTGGGGTGGGCTGGGCCAACTGGCCAGTGGGGAAGGAATCTGGGGTAGATGGGCAATAGGGCTGCAGCCACGTGGGGAAGGTGTTTTCCCTCAGCCTAGGTCAGACCCTGCGGCGTATTCCTGCACACACCAGCCCACAAAGCCACCGAAAAGGACACATTACTGAGGGGACAAAGGACACACTACTGAGGGGACAAAGGACACACTACTGAGTGGGGCCTTTCTGCTGAGGAGGGGAGGGATGGGACTGCTTGGGGTATTTGAGCACCAGGTATGAGGGGTGTCCATCGAGCCAGCATCAGTGCAGTTAAAAGGTTATTTATCATGGAATGGGTTGGGCTGGAAGAGACCTCAAAGCCCATCCCAATCCACCCCCTGCCATGGCACGGACACCTTCCACTGGCCCAGGCTGCTCCAAGCCCCAGTGTCCAACCCAACCTGGGACATTTCCAGAGATCCAGGGACATTCTTTCTACCTAAATCCAGCCCACCTTATTTCCAGTGGGAAGTTTCCAGTGGCCCAGTTTGGAACCATCTCACAGGGGAGTGAGAGGAGATTTGGCAGCAACAGGGAAAGGGAACCATCCCCTGGTAATGGCTGCAGGCACAACACTGGGATACCATCTTAAGGCTCCAGGTTCTCCAGAACATTCCAAGAATGAAAAGAGATCTATGCCGTGAATCTGAAATATTTATAAAACCTGGGGAAAGGATTTTTGGGTGGTGAAGATAAGAGAAAACTGCTGCAGAGTCCCATGGGGGAGGAGACCGGGGAGATGCAGTCATTGACTCCAGCTGGCAGCACACTAAGGTGTCATCGTCATTTAAGATCCAAAGAAGAAGCTGACTGCAAGTTTTAATGTCTTTAACCAAAAATCCCTGGCCCTGTAGGTATGATTTCCTTCTGGCAGTTTTTCACAGTTGACACACGGCTTATCCCTGAGCTTGAACAGAAGGAGAACAATACACAGGGATGAGGGGAGGGCATGCATGGCCTTTTCCATGCTGTGAAAGCCACCAAAAATCCTTTTAAAAAATCTCTCCATGATACCCATGGGAAGAAGAAAAATCCAGGTGTTGAAGCTGAACACAGCATCAGCTTTTCAGTTTTTGAGAAGAAAAGGTTTTAGCAGAGAAACCAAGACCTGGACTTGCTGACACTGGTGCCAGTATCCAAATGCTGTTGATTTTAGGAGTTCAGGGTAATTTTGTGACAGCTTTGTGACAAGAGGACAGTCACAGCACTGGGGAAGGTGGTCAGTGTTTGGGCAGGGGCTGCAGTTGGAGACAAATTATTCATCACTGATGTTAGATAATGTTTAAAATCCACCTCAGAGGTTCAGACGTGGGGTGCAGAGCCCCGAGGAGGGGACGGGAGCCCCAGGGCTGCACTCTGGCTGTGACACAGAGCTGGGTGCCACACAGGGTGACACAGAGCAGCCACTGCGGTGCCAAGGGGGACACCGGGCTGCGTTTTGGTAAAAAACCAACCACCACCAACTGACATCCCCCAGGTCTGAGAGCTGGCAGACACTTTGGTGCTGTCCCACAGGCCACCATCCCCAGAGCCCTGAGCAGGTCCAGGGCAGGGTGAGCCAGGGATCAGGGGTCCCAAAGCCCTGGAAGATCCCTCCCACAGCTCCAGCACACAGGCTCAGGGGCTGCAGGAGAAGCCACACCCAGAGAAGGAGCAGCCTTGGGGCAGGTGCAGGCTCTGCTCCTGCAGCCCCTGTGGGCCCTGGGTGTGAGCTGTGCCCAGCAGCATCAGCCCTCCCTGGCAGCTCTGCCCCTGTCCTGCCACAGCTCCTGGGGCAGGGACTGAAGGCCGTGGGGTTTTCCCTTCTGACAGGGAATGGAAAGCCAAGGTGCTGCTCCCAGGTGAGAGCACCTGTCACAGCACCTCAGCATTGGATAAAACACTTTTGCCACACAAACCTTATCTTTAAAATGTATTCTGTGTTTGAGATTCTCTCTCTATAAATGGAACAGCACCTGGAATGTCTTTGCTTCCACTCTCCAGTGCCAACCACTGCGCCAAGGCTGAGCATTTTGTGCAGCAGACATTCTGCCTCACAGGGAAGAGAATTGTCCCTATCAAAACAGTTTAATCCAGGTGAATAAAATTCTGGAAGGCCTCACATGGATTTTTGATGGGTAATTCCAGCCCAGAAGGCCCACAAGGGAGGTTCCAGCTGAGGGGAGGAAGCCTTCAGTGACTTCCCTACAGCAACAGTAACTGGAGTGCCCGGCCTCAGGCTGCTCCAGCAGCTGTCCATGCCCAGGACACACTGGAGTGCCACACATCCCTGACCAGTAACAAACAAAAGCCTTCTGCAGGTAAAATCGTGGAATCACAGGATCCTTTGGGTTGGCAGGCCCATCCCATTCCTCTCCCTGCCATGGGCAGGGACACCTTCCACTGTCCCAAGTCCCATTGAACCTGGCCTTGGACACTGCCAGGGATGGAGCAGCCACAGCCTCCCTGGCCAACAGAGGAATTCAAACAAAAATCTACATTTCCTGCACTCCTCAAAATCTGACCCCCTTCTGGTTCCATCCCGTCTTCCTCCTGTAGCTGCTGGGGATTGTCCCCACCACCAGGACAGCTGAATCCCGCAGGCAGTGCTGCTCATTGGAGCTGTTTTTCCACGCAGGGCCCCCTCTCAGCGGGCTCTGATCCCCCTCTCAGCGGGCTCTGATCCCCCTCTCAGCGGGCTCTGAGCCCCAGCGAGGCACGGCTGGAGCAGCTCTGTCCTGGCTGGTGCAGCGCAAACCCGCCAGACACATGAATAATTCAGCTGCAGGAGGGAACTGCCTGTGCCATCGCCATAGTAATGAACGCAGCGACGCCCTCACTGCAGCAGATTATATATAACAATTCCAAATCTCTTTAGAAGATTAGATTTTTGTGGAGGTACTGGAGGAACACAGATTAATGAACAGGCTGCAAGAATAGCGTGGGAGGCTGGGGTGTTCCCTTCTCTGGGAACCTCCCCCATTGCCCCAGCCCTGACACCTCCAGGGAAAAGCAGCAACAAACGTTCTCCTGTGACTGTCCAGACAGGTGGAAACGAGGGTAAATCACGGACCAGAGATACTTCCCTGGCAGTCACTGAGTTTTCCCTTCTCTGCCACACTCCAGTTCCCAAGAGGGAGTCCAGGCTGGCTTTGGGCAGCACAGCCCCTGACTGTCCTCAACAGCAACTGGACATTAGGACAGCGCAGTGGTCAATGGCTTCTCCCAAGCCAAGGGACGAGAACTTGCCAACAAACAAGCCCCAATGATTACTTTCCTCTGTCTTGATTCACATTTGCCAAGCAGCGACCCAATTCCAACGCACACGGCTAGCTAACACTTCCAATAGTTCACACCATGCCTGGACTAAAAGTACTCCAGCAGCAGGGGGTGAAAGTGAACTATGTTTAAAATAAATCCTTTGCTATGCAGAAGGCAGTCCCCAGAGCAGCAGCAGTGACCTTGCCAGCACACCCAGGAGTGCCCAGGACTCCCAGCACTGACAGACTCTGTTATCCTGCCAGTGGCTTTTCTGGATAATCTTCTTTACCTAACACAGGATAGAGTATTAGTGGGGTGTTCTTATGGTTTGTGGGTTTATCCTTTAGTTGGTTATCCCCTGTGTGTTCAGAGAAGGGAATGGAGCTGGGGAAGGGGCTGGAGCCCCAGGAGCAGCTGAGGGAGCTGGGAAAGGGGCTCAGCCTGGAGAAAAGGAGGCTCAGGGGGGACCTTGCGGCTCTGCACAACTCCCTGACAGCAGGGTGGAGAGAAGTGTGGTGTTCTTGCTGCAGACCCCATATCCTGCAGCATCCCAAGCAGCCCCAGCACAGCTGACAGCCAGAACCCAACACTGGGGCCAGAAAATCCCAATGCAAAGGGACCAGTGTGGAGTACCCAGAGCAGCTCCCAGCCTGCAGTCAGTGCTGTTCTAGAACACAGCACAGTGCAAAGAGCCAGAGCAGGTGTTTAACAGGACCATGTTCCTAAAGCCCAGTAAGATGCTGACTCAGTGTGTCAGTGTTTGAGGGACACAGCCCAGCTTCCACCAGCACGGCCAGCGCTGTCACTAACCCTCAGCACAACACGTTGTCTCTCTCCTCCAAGCCCCGGCACTGGAACACACCAGAGAGGTGAAAACTCCAACCAAAACCCTGACCATGCCCTCCACACTCACACTGAACTGCCAGCTCTGCCTCTGTCCCCTTTCTGTCTGCAGTGCCACCTCCTGTCACCCCAGCCTGCCCAGGCATCCCGGCTGGGCTCACCCCCAGCCCCTCCACAAGAGCCTGCCTTGCCTCCCCCTCGGTTTAAATCCCGCTGCCTGTTCCAGGCGTCACTGCAGAGCTCCAGGCAGTGCCCACCGGTTTAAATCCTGCTGCCTGTTCCAGGTGTCACTGCAGAGCTCCAGGCAGTGCCCACCGTCACCTACCAGCAGTGCAGCTCCTCACCTGCAGCTGCACTTGTCACCAGGGACCTCCCCCTGCAGCAGCTCCAGCCCGACCCCCAGGTGCCGGTGCCATCCCTCCCTCCCGGGCTGCAGCAGTGTCCCAGCCAGCCCAGCACACAGCTCACACACACACCAATCTAAAGGAACCAAAACACATCCAGGCATTTGAATTCCTCTGACAAACTAAGAGAAAAACTCATTGAATCCGCTTTTCCCAGTTTTCTCCCATCACATATAGTTGGAGAGCTGGCAGGTGGTGGCAGGTCAGGCTGCTCTGCAGAGCTCCTCACCCTGCTGTCTCTCAGCCCCAGGCAGCACTCACCCCACATGTGGCTCCTGCTGCTACACCAGCAATGTGGGATGAGGCATCCCCCAGGCTGGAATGGGACAAGGAGGACGGGGTTGAGAAGGGAAAGGTACCGGGGCATCAGAGCAGAAGCTGACAGATTTGAAGGGCTGAGGGAAACCTCAGAGAAGTGTTTTATCCCAGAGGGGAAGCGTGAAGAGGCTGATCACTGCCCAGAGCCTTGGATCACCGGGGTAATCCCAATGAATAAAGGAGCTCTTTTTCCAGGATGAGAGGGTGCTGCCATTCCTGAGCTCCTCCACGTGGTGTAAGGAAGGAGAGGAGTGTCTGGGGACGGTCAGCCACGGGGAACCCTTGGGTGCCCACAGAGCTGACCCCCGTGGGCTGGGGATCCTGGACCAGGGACGGCTGGGGGACAGGGACGGGGACGCAGCCGGGGCAGGGACGTGGCCGAGACAAGGATGGGGACAGAGACACAGCTGGGACAGGGACAGGGATGTGGCAGGGACAGGGACGGGGACAGGGTGAGCCCAGCACCTCCTGCTGCACCTCTGCAGCCTCAGCACCTTGGAGGGGCACCAGCCCAGGGTCCCCAGGGTCCCCTGGTCACCGACAGCAGTAACACAACTAAAACACTCCGACGTTTGACTCGAAAACATTCTATTTAATTTAT
>VZDJ01000019.1:430051-442224 GCA_008694505.1 Cyanoderma ruficeps | reverse complement strand
GGAAAAAAAAAAAAAAGAAGCTGTTCAAAGCCATTGTTTAATGCCCTGATCTTGTCTTAGGATTTCTCTGTCTTCCTTCAGGCCACTAGCTCAGCCAGGGCAGAGGCAGCCGAGTGTCGGCGCTCGCCCAGGCGCGGTGGGAGCAGCCGGACAGCCCGGGGTGCCCCCGCTGCTCCCCAGAGCCCCGAGCAGCCCCCGGGGCATGAACTGCCTGGCCAGAGCCCCCGGGGCCAGCCAAGTGCCTTCCCGCCCGGACAGCACCGCCAGGAGAGAGAGGGTCAACAGTCAGCCTTCAGTTTGTCTAAGGAATTGTCAATTTTGGTCAGAGTCTTTTTGATGCGCAGGGCTGTCAGTCTGGCCGAGGGGTTCTGGTACCAGCACTCCTTCATCAGCTTGGCAAGGGACGTCAACGTCTGGGAAAGAGCAGAAACCACAGCACAGGGTCAGGCACAAATAACAAGCCAGGGGAGCACTGGCTGGGGCCAAGCACTCACACAGAGAGGTTTCACTGCCTGATCAACACTCCGTTTTCAGAGTTTCCCACTATCAAATACAGAGCTTTCATGTTTTGAAAAGCTCCTGAAGTCTGATAACTCGATTAAACCAAGAGCACAAGTGGCCCGTGGGCTGACTGGAGGGACCAGCTAGTGTGACTTTAAACAATGGAGTGTGGGGGGTTTTACCAATTAAACAATGGTGTGTGTGGGTTTTTTCCAATTAAACAATGGAGTTTGGGTTTTTTTCTAATTAAGCAAACGCTACACAGAATTTCTCTTCAATGAAACCAACTCCTGCCGACCCATGAAGGCAGCTGAGAAGGTACAGAAGTTCTGCCTGTGATTTCATCATGCCCAGCACGATTTAACTGGCTGGGCTCCCAGCACAGGGCACAGCTCCACACCCAAACCTCAGAGATGGGCCCTCTGCCCTGCCCTACAGATTTCAGACTGACTTCCACAGCTCCAGGGGTAAGGACAAAACAGCTGGGCAGCCTGGAGAGGCCAGACTGATACTGATGGAGGAAAATAAACTTGAGCATCAGTCTTTCAAAAAGAACAACAGCCCCATGCCTGTAGGCAGGAGAGGTCAGCATTCTGCTGTGAGTGCTGTGAGCCACAGAAAGCCCTGGACTGGCTTCCCTCCCCGTCACTTCCCACAGAGGGAGAACAGCCACCAGGAAAAGCAGCTGTAAGATTTTGCTAACTCATGTTCCTAAAGGCTGATCTGTGACCAGCTCAGGACTTGGCAGTGGTCAGTTTGCCAGGCCAGCACATCCCAAGCCCTGCACAGGTGACAAGGCCCATCCAGACCATCCCCCCAGCCAGTGACAGCTGAAAAAGCTTCCATGGCTGTGTCAGAGAAACACCAGCACCACACTGACCGGGTCTGAGAACCATCTGTTGGGAATGTTGGGCCTCTGCTGATCCACACAGACCACTTTCCTCATGTCTTCAAAACTGGGATCGTTGGGAACCAAGTCATAGAAAGGTGGTTTGTAGTCTTCCACGATACCTGTGAGACACAAACAGACAGGGCTCAGCGACTGAGTGAACAGCATTTCTGCAGGCATAGAGGGAACATATAACACACCTGCCTAAGAGGCACAAAAATCCTTCAGAAGTCAACCCTACAGAGTCATGCAGCCTCTGAACAACAGAACAGCACTCACTGCCCCAGAACAACTTATTCTACTCAAAATGTTAATTAATTAGCTCATATTGCAAGTCCACAAAGTATGAGCTATACCCACTTTGCAGATGCTGGAGCTGAAAGGATGAGAAGTAAATCCCTTGCCCAAAAGGCCATGTTTTGTAACAGATACAGCTTTCCTGCCTACCCAAAACCGGGATTTCTACCAGCAAATGCAAAAATGTAATGTCTGCACTGGGGTTTCTAACAGGGCCAACACACACTTAGGTGCTTTTGTAATTCCTGAAAGAGTCCAGTAAGTATGTCAGCATCCACAGAGCCTCAGACTGGTGCTTCAAAGCATTTCATTCCTTGCTATGAAAACAGTGAAATCCCCAGTGTAACTGGCACCACATGCCATCACACAGCCAAACACTGAGAGACCATGGCACCCAGGAGCTCAGTGCATCTTCATAAAATCCCAGACTGGTTTGGGAGGGACCTTACAGCCCATCCCATTCCACCCCTGCAATGGGGAGGGACACCTTCCACTATCCCAGGCTGCTCCAAGCCCATCCAGCCTGGTCTGAGACCAACAATGTGGTCATGTCCTGGGGTTTGGCACTGCAGCCAGAGTCAGTGTGTGTGTGCTCCCCCAGCCCGTCACCCACCGACAGAGCACGGCCGGGCTGGAGCCCCTCTGCTGCTCCAGGACACTCCTGCAGCTCTGCCTCCTCACTGCACCAGGCTCACAAACCATCTCCAGGGAGCACAGCCTTCTCAGGAAGCCAATTTACAAACTGGTGTTCCAAGACAGGCATCTGGGTCAGCGGTGTGGGAAAAGCCAGAGCTGATGAGGCCCTCTGTGTCCAGCAGGAACATCACTGGCTGCTGCTGACAGCTGGGACCAACAGACTGAAATCTGCTGTCCCACAGCCAGACATGAAACCCAGGAGGATCTCTGCTGCTTTGGACACTCTGAAGCTGAAAAGAGGTTCTCAATCTTTCCTACAGCAGTTGAATTTTAGTTTTCCTATCCTATTGGAGATGAAGATCAAAGTCCCACAGATATTCCTGTGCACACTCTGCAAAAATCTGTAAACCCCTGTCTGCGATGACTAGTCAAAAAGGGAAACAGTCTTCAGGAAATCCAAGTGTCTTGGAGCACAGTAGGTGATTTGGAGATCTGGTACCCGAGCAAGCTCCCACCAGCAGCACTGGGCAGCCTGCAGAGTTTGCCTGGTGCTATCCCAGCATGGACACAGGACAAATGACATGTGCTGTGTAAAGCAGCATCACCCACCCTCCTGCTCAGAGCAATTCCCAACTGCATTTACCAAACATCACCTGCCGGGCTGAATTCCTGTCTTCACCCTTCTCCTGCCTCACCCCAGAACCCAGCTTGCTGTGAGACCTCAGGAACACAACCCCTCTGTGTCCTTGCTGTCCTTGCTGCCACACCTGTCCTGCAGGTAAAGCCAGGGCTTTGCAGGAAACAAATACCCAAACCCAGCTGTGTCACAGCCCTGAACACACTCCCCAGGCCATGAGGATATTACAGATGAACTTTATCACTGCAGAGAGCGTCTGGCTCTAACTCACCATTGTCATGTGGTCTTTCCCAAGCACAGGGCACAGAACTGCCACAGAAGACACACAGTACTGAAGACAAAGGAAGCAGGGCTGGCCTTTACTCCAGTAGTGCCTGTGGAGTGCTCTGAGCTGCTGTCCAGCCCCAGGGGAGCCCCAGGCTCTGCAGCAGCCCTCAGTGGTGCCAGGAGCCACTCACCCTCTGTCCCACAGCGTGGCACTGACCCGTGACACGCTGCCCTCGCCCACTGCCCGGGGACACCCAGGTCCTGCTGCACAGCCCTCAGCCTGTGCTCCCTGCACAGCCTGCAGGTGACTTCTGTCACCCCTGTCACCACTGCTCTGCTGGGGCCGCTGGCCTTCTGCCCTACAGTCAGCTACAACTCACAGGTACTGCAGTGGCTTCTTACCTTCACTGCACAGACTCCCAGAATGGTTTGAGAGGGAAGGGACCTTAAATCCCATCCCAATCCACCCCCTGCCATGGCAGGGACACCTCCCACTGTCCCAGGCTGCTCCAAGCCCCAGTGTCCAACCTGGCCTTGGACACTTCCAGGGATTCTGGGGCAGCCTCAGCTGCTCTGGGCACCTGTGCCAGGATCTCACCTCCCTCACAGCCAAGAAGAACTTCTTCCCCATCTTCCACCCAGCCCTGCCCTCTGGCAGTGGGAAGCCATTCCCTGTGTCCTGTCCCTCCATTCCTTGTCCCCAGTCCCTCTCCAGCTCTCCTGGAGCCCCTTTGGGCCCTGCCAGGGGCTCTGAGCTCTCCCTGGATCCTTCTCTCCATGTGAACATTCCCAGCTCTCCCAGCCTGGCTCCAGAGCAGAGGGGCTCCAGCCCTGGGAGCAGCTCCATGGCCCTCAGCTGACCAAGTCCAGCTTGTCCTGTGCACACACAGATCTCACTGCTCCACCCAACACAAAGCACAGCAGCAGCTCCAGCCTCGCACAGGACAACAACCACACACCAGAGCTCCTTGGAATAGGAACCACCTCTGAGCTTCTGGTGTTACTGTCATCGTGGAACAAGACCAGAGCCCTGGGAACAACCCTGACAATTCCCAATGATCTGAGCTGTGAGTTCCAGGCACCAGGCAAGCACCAAACCAAGGGAGCACGTTCCAAGAGCAGGGGACACTCTCCAGGGAACCAGCACTGCTCTGCTTGAAGAGAGGCAAACACGGCTTTGGGGACTGAAATCACATTCTGAGTACTGAGAAAATGTTGGCTGGCTCCTACTGCAGCACACAGACAACACCACACAAGTACTTGTTTGTGCCAAAGGAGCTTCCTATCACATTTTCCTCCTCATACTAAACAAGAAAATACCAAGAACCACTGTGTCACCTGGAGGATAGTTGGGTAAATTTTTTAAAATAAAAAAAAATAAAAGAGAACAAATAAATAAATAAAAATTAAGAACTACCAGACTTAGTAGTCATGTTAGAGCAAGTTCAAGGTGTCTGTGAGCTGAGGCACTGAACCAGGCTGAGCCATTGGAAGGCTGTCCACAGGCCCAGGAAAGCACAGGGAGCTGATGAGTGCCTCTGCCCCCCCAGACACCACCCCACCCCTCTCCTGCAGCCTCACTCCCCATGCCAAAGTCTCACTGCAAAGCAAACAGGGTTATCAGTGACCACCTGACTAGCAATGATTCCCACAGCTCAATGCACAGAGGTGAGGGAAGATGTTTACTCCATCCCAACCAGTGCCAGGGCATGGAACACTGACAGCAACAGCCAGGAGTACAGTGCAGCTGTACTGTGCAATTAGCAGCACCAGCACCTGAAACTTCAGACTGTCCCAACGTGACCAGTGCAGAGACAGATCTGCATCACCTTCAGCTCCTCCATGGTGGCACTGAGCTCAGTCAGAATGAAATTCCCAGAGCGTGTACCTACGAGCAGGTGGGTCTGCAGTCCCATGAGCTCCAACCTGGTGAAGCTGCCAGCACCATCCACCCTTGCTTGTGCAACAGCAGCTCAGGTAAAGCCTATTGCTGCAGCAATATCTGTGTCCAGTACCAGGACTGTACCTGTGCACAGGCCAGTGCTGCATTCCAACTGGGGAAAGTAAAAGCAGTCCTGAATTCTGATACCTTCTGCACTTCCTCTATGTTTTCTTCCTGTCCTTTAGAGTGTGTCATGAGAAACAGACACCTACAAATATTTACTGTGGTTTAATGACACAAGGAAGAATAGAGACTTCGTGATCTAAAATTTTAACTAGGCTATTTGGTATGAATTAGGTCTCGCCAGGACTTAGAATGAGCAGGGGACTCTGTTCTGTGCCTTAACAGGAACGGCCACAGGACTCAGTCAGCGGGGTACTCAGTGTGTACCCAACACACCCAGAGGTTCCTCAGTGTCTCAGGAATCAAACCACTGTGGAGGCCCAGCGTGTTCCTGTGCCACGAATCACCCCTCGCTCACCTGTCCCAGAGGCAGGGGAAGGAGCCCCAGGCACTCACCGTTGCTGACCATACGCCTGGCCACCTCCCAGAGCACCAGGCCAAAGGCCCAGATGTCCACACGCTTGTAGGAGTCGAAGCAGTCTGCCTGGATGGTCTCGTCCAGCACTTCTGGGGCCATGTAGCGCTTGGTGCCCACGCGGGGATTGTTCCCCACGTCCAGCTGGTTTGTGCTTTGGGAATGCATGACTGCAAGGCCTGAAGGACACCAAAAAAAAAAAGAGACTGTTAAGCCCCCTTCAAGTGTACCAGCACACACTTAAAGGCCCCAGGAGCAGTGACCCCATCAGATGGTTTCTGGAAGAGGAGTCAAGGGCCCAACTGTCCAAAGACCAACGGGGTCAGCTCCAAACTGGCCAGCAAAACCAGCCCCTGAGGCCACAGACAGGCCCATTATCTCCTAAGGGATTATCATCAAGCATTTTATTGCACTCTTGCAAAACACTGTCATGAAGTGTTTTGCAGCCACTGGATGTCCCCAGCACTCTGGGCACGGACGCGCAGAGGCCAAACAGCTGCTGCTTGGAAGAAAACAATTTTACACGGCATTCAAATTTATTTATAGACCTTTTGGGTAGGTGGATACACCCGAACTGTGGGGAAGGGAGGGGAAAAACACTGCACCAAGGATACACACAAGTTAAAAAAATAAAGCTGGAAAACAAAAAACACCGTATTTGCAGCAGCTTGAAAAATAAACATCCTCAAGCAGATCTAAAATGAGTCAGACAAAACCACTCTACCTGGTTTCTACTAATTACTAAACATTTAAGCAGGGAACATTACGTGAGGGACTAAATTACTGTAAATTTGGAGACACACAGAGCACTCACTTGGCCACAGTAAACAGAGAGCACTGCAAATTGAGCAGCAGTGGGTGCACGGCAGAGCCCAGCGACAGAGCGGGCGACGCAAACTCTCCTCAATTTCCTCAGCAAATCTAAGAATGACATACACTATTTGCATTTAACAGGAGTTTATTTTAGGTGAACCTTTAAAGGCTTTTTACCTCAGTCCCACAAAAACGAACCTATCCCCAGATCATTCATTTGCTTTTCTTTCCAAAGAACAGTCTGTTCTTTAACGTAACAAAAATTTGGAAAATACTTTTCTACGATTCAAGTGCACTTCGAGATATTTCAAGCTGATAAGAATATGCTTATGAGACCTCTAGAAAGATCACAGAATACTTTGGGTTGGAAGGGATCTTAAAGTTCATTCAGTCCCACCCTTCCACGGGCAGGGACACCTTCCACTGTCCCAGGGAGCTCCAAGCCCCATCCAGCCTGGCCTTGGGCAGCTCCAGGGATCCAGGGGCAGCCACAGCTGCTCTGGGCACCCTGTGCCAGGGCCTCGCCTTCCTCACTTCTTATATTTAATGTTAATTAACCCTCTTTCAGTTTCAAACCACCTCCTTTTGTCCTATTACAACAAGCCCTGCTAAAATGGTTGTCCCCATCCTTTTTAGGGACACCTGATGTACCATCTCATGACCCCAGAATGATGAGATGTCTGCTCCCAGATCCAAGTACTTCTATCAAATATTGACACACACACATATACTTCTATGTACTATTTTAAATTCATATTAGACTATATTGTACACTAAGTATGGTTTACAATTTTTTTTAAAAAAAGCTTGCAATGGCAAAAAAAGGTTAGAAACCATATTTCCTGGCCAACTCCGAAAATGTCAAGACCTCGGACAACACTTCAATAAAAACCATAAAACTTCATCCAAACCGAGCAAAACAGATTCCAGAGGCCGACAGGTCAAGGTTTACAGCTGGGGGAGGCAAGTCAGCATCCCACACACCACAGACCAAGGAGGTGGGGCAATGGGGTCAGGGGACAGAGTGTGGTAACCTGTTCCCATCCCAGAGGCATCCCAGCAGTTTGGGAGTTGGGAAGCAGATCCTGCTCCACTCCAGGGCCTCTCAAAGCACAAGGAACTGAGGGGCACTGAGTGCATGGCAGAGCAGCTCCTGCTCTAAGATACCAGTTCCTAAAAAGGAACACCCTGGTTTGACAAGCCCCTTTTAGCCCACTGCAGGATCTGCTGCTTTGGCACAGCCCCACGGGCTGTCCGCTCTGAGTGAGAGTTGCTCAACCCAGACCCAGCACCAGGCACGTGCTCTGCTTTGGAAGGACAAAGGCACAACTTCTCCCCAGCTGACAGACTGAGCAGCAATGACATCCATCCCTGGACTTTGTCACCCAGAGCAAGTCTGAGGCAGCCACTGCTGGTGCTGCAGCTCCTGGTCCGGGGGTGCCATGGGCCAGAGCAGCTCCCAGCTCCACGTCCTGAGAGAAGAGACCAGAGGTGGAAACAAGACACAGCCTCACAGAATGCATGGGCCCGAATGCATTCCAGAAGCAACAAATTCTTTGGTGAATTTCCCTTACAGAGGAGGGACATAGGAAAAATGTGACAGATACATGTCTGAGGAGCACACATGTAGAAAAATAACTATTTAACCACTATGAAAACTAATCAGGAAGTGTTTACTGCTGTGCTCTCTTGGAAAAATCTCTCAATCATCTGAAACCCCTAGATAAATAGTGTAATAGATTTCACTGTACCAGTGCCATGTCAGTCAATGCCAGGATGTGCTGCCCCTCCTCAGAGTGAACTACAAATTTATTTAAAAGCCAGTCTCTGATGCTTTGTATTTTCAATTTACTGCTCCATTTGTTACTATTCCCACAGCAATTTTCCAGAGGCCCAAGTACGTGGCTTTCATGTTTTCCCTGTCTCTATCTCAAATCTCTCAGGCACAAGTGACAGAAACTATGCAGTAGGATTATTATTTTAAAAATTCCCATCTCCTGATACACTTTTTGCCTAGGCAATAGTGCCCCAATACTGTTCTACCACTCTCTTCTTCCTTGTCTTCAGAGGAAAGAAAAAGAGTTGCTGTCAGACATGCCTCCAAGGTGTGAAGAAGCCACAGTGCCGTGACTGCCCGTCAGCACCTGTGCATGGTGCTTCAATTCCAAACCAGCCGGCCCCAGGGAAGCCTGGCTCACAGAATGCTCTGCACTACTCCAGCTGGAGAGGGCTACAGCACCGGGACAGCAGGCACACGGCTCAGACCGTGTGTGGGAGGGAGGACAGACATTATTCCAGAAATGAAGTCTGGTCACGGCACCCCCCGGGACCCGGAGATGGGATCGAACGGCGGGACCCGGGACAGGGCCCCGAGCCCGGCTGGGCCGCAGGCGCCGCCTGGCGGCCGCGGCGGGAACTGCAGGGAGCAGCAGCCAGGGAGGGGCAGCGCGGGGTCACCGGCATTCCCGGGGTCACGGACACTCCCGGGGTCACTGCAGGGTCACGGACACTCCCAGGGTCACGGGGGGGTCCCTATGGCTCAGGACATCCCACTCCCAGGGCACAGCTCCCCATAGGGTCACTATGGCTCAGGATACCCGAGGGGGTCACTATGGCTCAGGGACACCCCACAGAGTCCCTATGGCTCACAGACACCCCACAGGGTCACTATGGCTCAGGACACCCTGCAGGGTCCCTCTGGGTCAGGGACATCCCACTCCCAGGGCACAGCACCCCATGGGGTCACTATGGCTCAGGACACCCCGCTCCCAGGGCACAGCACCCCACACAGGGCCACTATGGCTCAGGATATCCCATGGGTCACTACCGCCCAGGACATCCCGCTCCCAGGGCACAGCAGCCCAGGCCTCTCCAGCCACAGCCCCCCAGGCCTGGCTCTGTGCACTCCCCCGGGGCTGGGCTCTGTGTGGGGCTGGGCTCCGTGCAGCCCCCCGGGCCCGGCTCTGGCCCTGTGCAGGGCAGGGGCAGGGCTCACCCAGGTCGGCGATGCAGCACTGCCCGTTCTTCTTGACCAGGATGTTCTTGCTCTTGAGGTCACGGTGGGAGATGGCGGGCTTGCCCTGCGTGCCGAAGATCTCGATGTGCAGGTGCGCCAGGCCGCTGGCGATGGACAGCACGATGCGCAGGCAGCTCACCGTGTCCAGCGTGGTCAGCTGCAGGTAGTCGTACAGAGAGCCCATCTCGTGGTAGTGTGTGATCAGCCACAGCTGCGTGCTCGAGTTCCTGGAGGTCATGTCTGATGCGATGAAACCTAAAGGGAGAGGAAGGAGGAGAAATGAGAAAATGAACGGACAGAGCTCCCTCAAGACTCCCCGGGGAAAGCAGCTCAGTTAGTCAGAGCAGGGTGCTGATAAGGCCAAGATAATTGTGATAATTGTGGGTTTGACCCCGTACAGACCATCCACTCAGGAGTGGGACTCAACCCTTGGGGTCCCTTCCAGCCCTGAGTATCCTGTGGTCAGGTGAATCAGGACTGCTGGCCCCTCCTGCAATGCACAGCTTGTTCAATCAGAGCTGCACTGCAGACCACTGCAGTTATCACTGTGATGAAAACAAAGCCAATGAATGCTGGAAATCTAACTCACATCTATTCACAAGAACCCATTTATATATTTGTCAGTCACACCAAAAAAACTACTTGTTAGCACCACACACTTCAAAAATATTTTTATTTTTCCTTCTTTTTGGAGGACTTGGGGGTGGGGAAGTTCCCAGTCAAAAAGAAAGACCTCAAGTCTGTAGCATATTGTTTGCTGCCCACTTCAGAAGGAAAGCAGAAACACCTCCAACATCAAGCCATGAACAACCATTTTAGAGCCCACAGACAGCCAGTTCAGGCTGCCAAGAAAAGGGTTAAATGTGTAGCCCAACCACAACGACCCTCTACAAAGAAACAGAAAAAATTTTCTGTTCAAAATTCATGAAACTCCAGAAGCATCTTCAAAAATGTCATGTCTTAAAACTGAACCCCAAATTCAGGGGAAACTCCCTTCCTGTCACCTCCGCATATATCCACATAGTGACCTCAACAAAACAACAAAAATTTTATTCCCAAACCAAAGGAACAAATCATGTTTATGTAAAGCTCACATACATTTGTCAGAAAGAACACCCACTGCTTTCTCTCCTAAAGCCAGACTTGTGCACAATGTGACATTTCTCTAATCTGTGATATTGTTTAATATTACACCTAAAAAAGTCTCTAAAACAGGCAACAAATGTGACAGTTATCAAGAAAGACTAAACACAGGCAGAGCACCAAGGGAAATATGCAATGTAATTTCAGCCAAGTCACTTGCTCCCTTGGGAAGTTCAATAATTCACATTTCAGGAGGCCACCAAATTATTTTTGTAGTAACAAAGGAACTGCTTCAGGAAACACAAATGTCTAGCAGGGTGAGCTACAGAGCCAGAGAACATTCTCTGACAGGAAACAAGAATAAGGAGCTGAAGGAAAACTGATTAAAGACAGATTTTGGGTGAGGCCGTGTCAGCACTCAGAAAATGTGCTGCTGCTTTTATGTGCAGAGGTGGCACACCAGTGACAGAAGGGCACGTCTATCATGAATCAAAGGGCTGCTTAAACCTCAGACATGGCCCATCACAACAAAGCCACTTTCCCAGTTCTCAGAACCAAACACATGAGGTATGAGCAATGCACAAGGTTCATTTACTTTCCTACTTACAGGGGAAAAGACACATCATGCAGCTATAGCTGAAGTTTAAACACCTAAAGAGCTTACTCTCACCCTGAGCAGAACAGTTAAACAGAAGAGAATACTGGATTTATATTACACTTTACTTAGCCATAAGGAGAAGTATTCAAATCCCTAAATCTCATTATAAACTCCTCCTCACCTTTTCTCCCTCCATTTCTGCAGGGAAACTGAGATCATAACCCAACCCAGATCCACCAGAGCTTCCTGACACACTGTGCAGGACTCTGCAATGAGAGCTGCACGAGCCAGTCCCTTCCACAGGGGTCTGTGGCCCCTCCACTGCTTTCTGTGCCCAGCTGCCAACACCTGATTTATCTGGTTGAATAACTGCTTCCTGCTGGAATATTGCAGAGCAACAAGTCACAGCTGCTAGGACACATTCCCTACTTGAAACTCAGCCCCTCCTGCAAGTCTCTTCTTGAAAATTTCTCTTCAGCTATTTATCACAACACAAGAACTAGAGACAGTGAGCTGCCTGGTGAGTGTGCAGTGCTTCACAGGTGACCTGTCCAGGTAACTCACCTTTACACCAGGATACACAACGCGCTTGTCCTACTTACCTAAAATATTCTCATGCCGCAGCAGCACAGTGTTGTACAGCTCAGTTTCCCTGAACCAGGACTTCTCATCCCTAGAAGAGAAGATCTTCACAGCGACATTTTCTCCTTGCCACTGACCCCTCCAAACTTCTCCGTAACGGCCCTTTCCTGGTGGGGGAAAAACACGGGAGAAGCTGTCAGCTAACAAACAGCCTTCAGCAGGCAGAACTGGACTGTCATGAACCAGCTATCACACCAGCTGGTCTGGTCACCCCTGCGTGCACCTCTTACCAACTGGGGACACACTGTGCCTCAGCATCCCTCACTCTCTCTGCTCGCTTTGACTGCGAGAGTGAGTGAGTGAGTGAGTGAGTG
>VZDJ01000019.1:292587-429937 GCA_008694505.1 Cyanoderma ruficeps | reverse complement strand
ACTGAGTGAGTGACTGACTGACTGAGTGACGGACTGACGGACTGAGTGATGGACTGAGTGACGGACTGAGTGACGGACTGAGTGACGGACTGAGTGACGGACTGAGTGACTGAGACCTCCTCTCCCTGCACACCAGTGCAGCACAGAGGGTTTGAACTGGGAGGTGTCACCATCCAACCACCAGCAATGGAAGTGCTTGTGCAGCTGAAGTGATTTAGGCAGCACATGGCAAGGTCAGCGTGCACAACACAAAGCTGTGAATTCTGCAGTGAGTAGGGCAGGAAGGAAATGTAATGTTGGGGATAGAGCCTTTACATTTCTATTCCATTATCAGCCCTTGCAGAAACACAAAATGATGATTTAAAAAAAACCAAAAACTCAAACCCATCCACAAACAAAAAAGGATTAAAAAAACCACCAACCCCGTCAAAACCAAGTCCTGTCCTGTGGAGACCAGGACACACTGTCTGCAAGCCAAGCTTTTTATCCCAATACTTCCTCACCTCTTCAGTGCCTGCACAGCATCTTGGCTCAATGTCAATGCCTCCAGGCATCCTCAACCCAAATGCTTCCTAAACTCAAATTTAACACTGCTCAATTATTAATAAAAATATGATGAAGAAAAATTTAATGAATCCTTAAAATTAATACTAAAGTCCTACAAAAAACTAAATGCCCAGAAGACACTGACCTACACACTCCACAAGTGTGATCTGGCGAGCCACTGTTCTTTGCACCAAGAAAGGAAGTCCAGAGCCACTTCCAGATGTGCAGGAATGGTCCAACAGATCCTGCTCAGAAGGAAAAACAGAAGTTTAGAACCTGGGAGAAGCCCCATTTTTCCCTGTTCACATGCACAAAGGACAGGTTACATTAAAGCTCGGAGGTATCTGTGGCTCTGGGGGTGCCCTTTGGTCACTCAGGGTCAAAGAGCATACGTTTAGTAAGTCATTATTTGTTAATAAGTGTAGTAAATACATGACAATAGATGTCTGTGCACTGGAAGCCCACTCCTGGCCTACCAGCTATCCTCTCTCATGAGATCTCACCCTTTTTCAGCACTTCACTCTTCTTTTACTTACCTTATATGCTCTCAGTTCTGTTTCTGATACCTGTTCAAGCTTGATGCAGGTATTTAAAACCAAAACCAGTTTTCATATAAACAAGGTGAGGAGATTTACCAGCATCACCTACACAAGATTTGCCATTGATACTTCAGAAAAATTTCTGTAACAAATCTTTCTTAAAAGCTTTATCAGTTTCTGGTATCAGTTTTTAGTGCATAGAAAGCAGACATTGAGCTGTAAGCTTATAGTAAACATGAGAGAGATCCTGATTGAATGCTAAAATCCCATTAGCCTTGTAAAATGCTAATGCCCAGCCACTTTTACAGGAGTTTTGTATTAGCTCAAAGCATTAACAACTATTGCCCGACTCTTTCTTTACAAAGGAAAATAGGATAAAAAAGCCTAACTATAGTCAACTTTCTACTACTTCCAGAAAACTGCACTGCTGTGCTTGAACCAGACATCCATGAAATCTTATTTCTTCCAGAAACCTCTTAACAAGTGCTCAAGAAAAAGATAATCTAGGAGTGACAGAGACTACCTTACTTCTTAACATGAACTGAGGGCTCATTTTCCTTCACGCCTGCATCAGAGACAGAACAAAAGCAACAAAAACAAAACAACACTCCCAAACTTATCTACAGCAACTGTGCAAACAAGATTTGAAGAGGCCAGAGCTCCTTCCAGGCCCACTAAGCAGCTTAGGGCTTTAAGCACTTGCTAGACTGCAGAGACTAATCCTAAATGTAAACCTACCTAATGTGTGACAAAACCAGTGACTTAAAACACAATGGAGAAGAAAAATCTGGCATCTCGAAGACTTGCTGTTCAGACGAACATTTAGGCACAGGAACTACCAATTAATTACACTTTGTGCATCAGCCACACCGGGAGACAGAGCAGCAGCACTGACACCATCGCTCAGAGGCTCTGACTGCTCCACCAGACCAAGCCCTCACAGCTCATCACAGCTCTCTGAAACAGAATTTGGATTTATTCCTTGCAGGTTTTGTCACCATTTCCAAGTAACCCTAAATAACTGGAAGTACAGGTGGTTTGCAAATGGCTTGAAATGATCTTGCACAGAGAAGACAGAAGAGCTGGTAAAAGCTGGAAGTCAGTGCTTAAGGACAGATCACCAGCTGCACATGTGCCTGGGCCATGGTGGATACACCAAGACTGGCCCTTTTAAACCAGTAACAAGGAATCAAGCCCTGTGGGCTGATTAAAGAGAGCCAATGGCATCACAAAAAGGAAAAAAATATTAACAGACATAGGCCACTCTTCAACCCTGCAGTGAAAGCACATTATGGTGGGACAGCACCAAAACAGAAAATGCTTTCCAGCCTCTAAATGTTGGGGACATTTTTATCTCAGCAATGCCAGAAGAAAACTCTGCACTGCTTAAGAACAAACACTCCATCTGCCTGAAGCTTTACTTGCTCTGCTCAGATAAAGTGAGGGACAGCTGCTGGGACATTTGTGCTCTGGCCTCAGGGAAGGGGGAAGGGACAGTCACCCTGCAGACAGGGAACACTTCCCAGCTCATTGTATTTTCTACAGACCTCATGAGCAAGAGCATATTTTGAAAACTGAGCTTTGAGTAAGCATTGAATCTTTCTTAGAACTCCCACTGCTCTTCCATCAACAAAATGTCACTGATACCCCAAAGCCCTGCTACAGAGATCATGGCAGTCAGGTCTGAAGGTTTTAAACATCAAAATTTTCTGTATTTTCTTTCTCACCTAGCATCACATCTTTTCCAACCCTTCAGGTTGTTGTGTATCAAACATGCAGCACAGTTCTCCACCTCTCCCATTACTTCAGGCCAACCAACAGTCAGGCACAGTCTGTCTTGATGTGCTGACATCGCTTCCAGGAACATGAACAGTTCAGAGTGATTCTCCAGATCAAAGGCCCTACACTTGCCAATCCCATCTTTTGGTGAAAATTCATTAATTCTACAGTTTTGGGAGCGCAGGAACTGCACCACTCAAGTCCTGAGGCCAAGTGGCAGCCCCTGGCAGCAAAACATGCTCTTAGTGACGTGGCCACACAAAAGGAAGAGAGGGGGGTTTGGAAATGAGGGAAATCACACCCTGCACACAGAAAAGTCACTTACTGCCAACGTGCTGTCCCCCACGTTGGAGGCAATGAGGCCCTCGATTGTGCCATACTCTGCATCCCTAGAATTGAGCCTCTCCATGTGGTTTTTCTGTATTCTCCGTATGATCAGCACAGCTACTGCAGAAAAAACTATCAACACTACCACAGGAGCCAGGATAACGATGATTAGTGTTTCCATGCTGTAACCTGCAGCTTCTCCTTGAAAGGTTTGCCCTTGGAAAAGAGGAAGGAAGGGGAAAAGTGTGAAGAGAGAAAAAAATTAATTTGCAGATTCCCCAGAGGAAGTCTTTAAACCTCCTGGCACCGACACCAACCCTTACCTGGTACCCACGCAGCGTGACAGAGGCCGTGTCACAGCCAGGTGTGAGCACACCTGCAGGGAGGATGCTCCCTGTGGACCAGCACAGCCCCCACCTGCACCATTTTTGTCACCATTTCCAAGTAACATTAAATAACTGGAAGTACAGGTGGTTTGCAAATGGCTTGAAATGATCTTGCAGAGAGAAGACAGAAGAGCTGGTAAAAGCTGGAAGTCAGTGCTCAAGGACAGATCACCAGCTGCACATGTGCCTGGGCCATGGTGGATACACCAAGACTGGCCCTTTTAAACCAGTAACAAGGAATCAAGCCTTCTTCCTTGATTGACTTCACTTCTCACAGGCAGCGCCTCCATCCTGACCCCAGCCACACACAGCAGCCCCCTCAGTGCCCCAGCCACAGGGACCAGTCCACCCCTGGGCATCAGATGTGTGCCCCAGGCTGGGGACCAGGGCACGAAGGGCATCCTGTGCCTGTGAAACCCTTCCTTCAGCCAGCCCTGGAACCATCCCTCTCCCAGCACAGCAGACCAAAGCCAAGCCCCTGCTCTCTCTCCAGAAGCACCAGTGATGAATGAAGCCCTCACCTTTGGAAGAGGGCAGCTGTGCAGTGATGTTCATGTTGCACAGGTGTCCCTGGCAGCACTCCACGGCCTGGTTGGGGGATGGAGGTGTTTTGCACGTCATTTTCCGTTGCTCGTAGACCTGGAAGCAGCCCTTCTGGTAAACCTTAGCCCCATCGTTAATGCTCAGGGAAGAAAAGCAGCGCTGGCCCTGGCACCGGTCCCCGTTCCCACAGGACGTGCCTTCACACACACATTCGTAGGGGACCATCTTGAGCTTCCGTTCATCATCTGCAAAAGGGAAGAGTTCAGGAAAAAACATCACCCTGCTCTTAATAGCTTCAGTTAGAGGTAACAAACTCGTAAGACAATAAAATCTGCTCAAGGGAAGTGACATTGTTTTCAGGTAGTGCTGAAGACCCACTAAGTAGGAGGTAACGATTCTAATTCAGCTATTTCAGCATGACAAAGATGCCACAGCAGACACAAGACACCTCTCTCAAGTAAGTTAAAATTTGAAACTGAGAAAACCAAGTCACCCCCAGAAACATTTTATTCAATGTTTTCCAAAGGCTGTTTGTGAAGTAGCAAAGTAGCGAGCACACACATCTTCCAGGAGCTCATCTCTCAAAATATCCAAGAGATCTTCAAATGAACCATTCCTGCATTTCCATGGCAGTGGAAATACTATTCCCCCTTTTCTGAGGCAAACCTTAAATACGCTGCGTGCCAGAAAAGCTTCACGTGCACGCAGCTGTGTAAACCAGCGTCAGAATTCACTGCAAACTCAATGCCCTCACTGGAGCAGTCCTGGAAGAGCCACCAAACACCACACTGGAAACTCTGACCCCACACAACACTCACCTTGCCAGCTCGGAGATGGGAACGCCATCACCATCAGCACAGGGAGAATCATAACTCCATCAACCACCCTGGAGCTGCAGAAAGGAGAGATGTGAGAGTCCTGGATGCTTCCACTGCTGTCTAAAAATGCAAGCATCCCAAAAACAGCATTCAGCAACGTCTTTCACCAATTCCTTATACAAAACACAACCCAAGGTTGATTGGTCTCCTTTTTAACTCTGTCTTGTTTCCTAAATACTTCCCTTCACTTATAAAATCCATGCATTTACTGCAACATCTTTTTAGATCCAGAGACATCACATGCAACTACCGTGTAGATACAGAGGCTTGTAGCAGGGAAATATGAACCCTCCCAGTACCAAGCAGGATGTAATACAGATGACACATTCTTTGAACCAGTTATTAAAAAGCTAAATTACTGTGAACTGAGAAGGCGGTCTGTAAAACTGTATTATCTGGGCTTTGAGGGGAAACAGAAAAGATTTCCACCAGAAAACCCAGAATAACTTCCATCAACTGGCAAAAGTCATTGCTGGATGGCAAAAAAAAGGATCAAGATGTATTTAAGGAAGATGCTACTCTCCAAAGAGTAATTTCCCAGTTTAAGTTGCTTGTCCAAGGATTTTCCTTTCCACAGCCCAAGTCCATTTCCCTGCTGCTGAAGACAGGTAACCACACCTTGTGCAACAGTTCAGGCTGACACCAGTATAATGCAGAGGCACACGCTCCCTCTAAAACAGGAAATAAAGGAGTGAGTTTGCCTTTGTATCTCCAATCTTTGCCAAGATACTTGGTCTTTACAAGAAAATAACAGACCACTCTTTACTTTTTACCATGAAACAAGATTCTGAATAGAAACTTTTCTGCAGCTTCTTAGGATTTAACCCAACAGACAGGGCTGGTGACTCAGAATGGTTCATCTGTCCTGTGCTGGTCGGTTCCTACAGGGACTCTCTGGTCACATGGAACAAAATTCCAGTCAAAAACAGCAGCAAGCAGTAGGTGCAAACCAAAGTTCTCCTTGACAAGCCACTGAGCCATTACCATGCTCCTTATGTGCGGGTATTTGTCTTCATTTTTTCAGATTTATTTCTAATTGAAACAGATGAAAATTGAAGATAAATCTGATATTGCCATTTTCCTTTCAGATCTCTTCTGTTGTGCCTTTTCAAATCATTAGCACTTCTTAAGTGCTCAGTGATGAAAGCCAAGCCATTACTTCTGTATTTATTTCCTGACATGGATTTGTTTTCGGTAATTGATTCGTCATCAGTTAAAATGATCATAAATTTCTGACTCAAGTATTCAGTTTTTGCCTTCACAGAAAGGCCCAGGCAGCACTGACCACATCACCTCCCAGAGCAACACTCCCTTCCAAAGATCCATTCCCCAAGGAAGCTTCCCTAACTTGCCCCTGATATACAAGTGTATTTGTACACATGAGCCCCTGCCCTGTATTTCCCAGGGGAGGATGGGGATGGAAATCAGAGCCAAGTCCCCAAAGAGGCAAACAAACCATATTGGACTTTTGACAGATTTTATGCATTTCGCAGCACGCGTGGCCCTCCCAAGGAAAAGAACCCCAATACTCCAGTTTGAACCCTGCCTCTACGAAGCTGCTCTTGCAGCCATTCATTTTCCCAAAAGCCCCAGGGAACATCTGTCTGCCTTTGCTGACAAGAGCCGTGCACACTGGCAGCAGCCTGTGACACACCCGCCCTGTCCTCAGCACCACAGCACGGCCTGCCCCGTGCCTGTGCAGCCCAGGACACTCTGGGGTTTTTGGCAGGGGCTCCCAGCCCTGGGCACGGCCCAGCCACTCCACCCCAACAGGGTCAGCTGCCGTGGGAGACTGCAGGAGGGGAGGAGCTGGGAGGGAGCCTCTGACCTTTACAAAATACTCATTTTCCCTCAAAAATTATTTGAGAGCATGAGTTCAAAGGTGTTGTTCCCACTGCTTTAAAAAAATTACTTTTTTCAAATGAACTAATGCATATACACAGGCACCAGAGCCTGGTTCTAGTGACACCAGCAAGCACACACACCCCTTCCAGTTACTGCCTGCTTATAGGGAAAGAAAACATACACTTCAACATAAGGAACAAAACATTCTTTCGTAAATCCCCACGGAAAATTGCTATGGATTTAAAGATCCATGAGATATCCAGTTACTATCTGGTGGCTGAATTCACAAGAACCCTTTTCCCAAGGGAATGGTTGGGACTTAACCCATATAAATAAAGAGGAATTAACGTGCAACCAGCAAAAATACACAAAAGATATTCTCCTCTCTAAACACAAGATCTTTGCCGTTTGATCGGAGCTGCAGGCCGTGCCCCACGGAACCACTAGAGGGCCTTGGGAACACGGGCAGGGATCCCAGCGCTCGGGAAGCGGGGATCCAGCGATCCCGGGGCTCCACGACGCGCTCCACACACACGGATGGAGGTTCCAGCGCTCCGTGACACACTGCACACACAGGGATCTCAAAGATCCCTGTGCCACACTCCATACCCACAGAGGCAGGGATCCTAGGAATCCCAGCGATCCCTGTGCCACACTCCATACACACAGAGGCAGAGATCCCAGGGATCCCAGTGCCCTGTGCCACACTCCATACACACAGAGGCAGGGATCCCAGGGATCCCAGGGATCCCAGTGCCCTGTGCCACACCCCATACCCACAGAGGCAGGGATCCCAGCACCCCATGCCATAATCCAGATGCAGCAGTACTGAACACCACAGGGCAGAGCTGGAGGCAGGACACTGTGTCTGAGCTCCAGCCACATATAGGGCAAAGTGGATCATTTGGGTCCTGCAAAAGCACAGTATCATTGGACAACCAGAACTTGCTATCGATGGAAAAGTCTCTTTCAAAGTGACAGGTCTCAGATTTCCAAACAAACCTGCCATGCAGTGCAGGCAAGGAAGGGAGGGACTCTGGCCCCTGGGCAGGCCAGCATCTGCTCCAAGGCCAGGTTTGGATCCCAAAGGAATCCTTTAAACTGGCTTTGGAAGCCCAAATTAACAACAAGCCAAGCGCAAGGCAGATCAAACATGTGGTGAAGACACCCAACATAACACAGACATAACAACTGCTTCAGGTAACAGAGTCAATAGAATCCTCATGGTTTGTAGTCACAAAGTCCCAGCATTGCAAAATCCACCCTGAAACCCCAATGCCTGTTCCACTTTCACAGCTGATATTGCTCTCTCCTTTCTTCCTAAGAAAACTGTGTCCTGCCAAATCATTGCTGTACGGCCTGACAGCAACGTGAGGTGAAGTTCTGTACTGGGACTGTCAGAACTGCAAGAAGCCACAGGGGAGAGAAGAACCAGTTGAGACAGGCTGAAACACCACAAGGACCCCTGCAGGCACAGGCTGCTGGGAAGTGGCCTTTAGCCCCCAGTGCCACCACTGAGCACAGACTGGGGCAGACAGAGGGAGCCCATTACTGCAGAAACTTCAGGCTGCATTTCATCTCCATATGACACAGACATGGGAACACGAACCACGAGAGCAGCTCAGACTTCCCGGATGAGATCAGAAGCACCCAGATATCGCTGACAGTCCCAGTGGCCCCCTGCCAAGAGCCCAAGGGCTGTACATATTTTGCATGTACCTCACCAGATTCCTATCAAAAGAAAACATCCATAATACTGGATCGCAGTTGTGCCATCCACAACAGCCACACACGAGCTGAATTCATCCACAGCTGTGTCTTCAGAAGGAGAAATGTGCATTTAAAAGCAATAATTCACAGCTTGCTCTTTAATTGAAGCTCACACAAAGGAGGTGCAACCCCCAAGCAGCCCCACAAAGGCATTCCCTGCGTCAGAGAGCGACAACCTTGGGCAGTCCTTTCTTATGCTCTAAACTTGGTTGCCAGAATTCAGAAGATGGAAGCCAGCCACCAACTCCATTTGGTACCCACCTGCAAATGCACAAGGCACACATCCACACTGCGGCTCCGAAAACGTGTCCAAGTGCCACCCAGAAAGACCAAATGTGTCGGATTCAAGTGACCGCAAACACAGAAAGAGTGAAGGATGGGATACGGGTTCTTCTGTACTCATGTACAAAAATCACAGCACTGCTGAGCAAGAGTAAAACCACCACACGAAAGGCAACTACACAGTGTAAAGCTCCCTGGAAGTTTCTCCCAATCAGTAACACTAACATCTCACAAAGAGCCAACCCCTCGGTTCTTAAAAGAAAAGGAGAAGATAGCAAAGCACAAGTGTCATATAAAAATAAATACAACCTGTTTCCAGAGAACAGGGACAGAACAAGAGGAAACAACATCAAGCTGTACCAGGGCAGGTTCAGGTTGCATAGTGGGGAAAATTCCTTCATGGAAAGGGTTGTCCAGCCTTGGCACAGGCTGCCTGGCACTGTCCAGGGCACTGGTGGAGTCCCCAACCCTGGAGGGATTTAAAAGTTGTACAGATGTGGCACATTGGGTTAGTGGTGGCCTTGGCCCTGCTGGAAGAATGGTTTGACTTCACGATCTTAGAGGGCTTTTCCAAACAAACCATTCAGTGATTCCACGTGGGGAGCACGGAATCAGAACCTCCTTGTGGCTGCAGGAGGCAGAACACCGAAGGCACTTGCCCCAGAGTAAAAGCTCAGGCTGTGTGCAGGTATTGCATCAGCTCAGGGGTCTTAGGCAACACACCGACAGACGCCTTACTCAAACAATGAAGCAAGCACAGACACTTTTAAATCGATCTGCAACTTCCCAGTGCCTTTGAAGACACATATGTATCTTTCCATATCATTTGTTGCCCTGCAGGGTAAATAAACTCACCGGGAGGCAACTATCAAGGATTAGCACTGCCCCATGGAACAGCCTTCCCCGGCAGAGCCCGCACACAGCAACACCGCTCAAAGCCCTCATTCACCAGTCTCTGTCCATGGTTCAGTGACCACGCCAGCACCAGGAGCAGCTGGAAAGGGAGGTGTGCAATTCCACGTGTGCAGGGAAGCAGCACACAATGAACACGGAGGGGTTTGCGGCCCGTGAGTGCTCAGGGGAATGCTCAGGGTCAGGTTTCACCTCACACCAACGTGCCCGAGGCTCCGCACAGGTATCTGCTCAAGAGACTTGGATACACGAGTTACTGTGGCTTCTCACACATTCCACATATAAACAAAGGTGTTAATTGATTATGCTGCACATGTACAGGTATCCCTAAATGGCACACAGCTCCTACCAGAGGGGACACTGCACTCTGTAACTATCAGGAAAAAGGCTCCACAGCACAGCTCCAAAGCTCCTCAGACACTTTCCCTGTTAGACACGAGTCACAGCTATAGACAACCTTTAACAGCACTCCTCCAAGGCCATTCTAGCGGCCCACAAAGTGAGGAAAATCCCCATCAGAGCCTGGGGCTGAGCCTTGGGCTGAGGAGGCAGGGAGAGCACCCCTGCACATCCTGCAGCCAGACTGATGCACTTTTCCCCCTGGAACGGTTCTCTCTCCAAAGACAGTATACTCTCACATCTCAGCACAAAACTACCAATGAAGACACAAACTCTATCCAAACAGAACACCTGGATTTAGCCAGCAGCTGTGATTAAGTCCCAAAACACAAATATTTTCAACCGTGAGATTATCGGGAATTGCCTGTAAAAGCTGTTTCTGAACAGTTTCAGTAAAAAGGATTAAAATAGCCACAAAACCCAAAATGCACCCAGTAGTAAGTGACTTACTTTGAACTTACTCAAAGCCGTGACTCCGAGCCTTGGCCTGCTTCCCTCCAGCCAGTCAGTGTGTTTATTCCGGATGTTATCAGTGCAGTGTGTGATGAAGGAGCTCAGGCAGGAACACAACTCCGGGCGTTTTGGGGCTGCCCATCACACACTGCTCCTGCTGTATCCTGGTCTGTCCTGACAGGGGGAAAACCAGGCACACACACTCGGCCCCGCTGCCATGTGCACAGCGAGGGCACAGCACCAGCCAGTGCCACCAGGATATGGCTCTGCCATGGCCCCGAGCAGCTCCTGCCCCCAAAGCCACCACCCCACAGTGCAAACACAGCGCCAGCCCCCCGGGGAACCCTGCATCACCCCCTGCATCACCCCCTGCTCTCCAAATAAACATCCCTCTGCCCCAGAGCTGCGCCATAATCTCAGCGAGAAGCCGAGACAGTTGAACTCACAGTCTAAATGAGATCACTGACTGCTAATCATTTTCAAATGCTTTTCAGTAACTAGTTAAATATTACACAGCTCGCCTGTTCGGAGTTTCTGCAGAACACTCCAGCCAACCAAAACAAACATTTCCAAAAACAAATCTTTGGCTTGGTTATCACCAACAAAAGTCCTATTTTTTCCTTTAAAAAAAAAAACCAACAAAAAACCCTGTTTTTTTTTCTTCCTGGTTTTCCCTATTTTTCTTTACACAAATTTTAAATACTCATTTCTTTATTTTGTGTTGCAGAGAAGCCTGGGTCTGATGATGTGCACAGCAGCTTTTCGAGACCATCTCTCACTGGGGCACACCCTGCTGCAAGATAATGTCGTCTAGTTCCTACAAACGCATTAATTAAGCAGCATCCCCCTACAGTCTCTGTGTTCTCACACATGCAGGGACCCAGAGAGGTGCAAATGCTTTTTATTTGCAGTCCCTGACGCTATCAGGCCGGATCACTCAGAGCCAAACTGAGAGTGAGGTGAAGGCATTGTTGGAAGCTCCCTCGGCCACAGCACTCTCCAGGTGACCCCTCAGCTGGGTTGATATTCCGCTCCAGTGAGGACCCTCATTTGCACTTCAATAATCCCAGCGAGATTTTGCAGATTTACCCCGAGTAAACCCGAACCTCAGTTATTTTCACAGGGTCATCACTGCAAGAATATTCTGCTTCTGCCCTTTAGCGAAAGCATCCCACCCTGAGTGCAGTTTGGGGTATTTTGATAAATTAAGAAAACTTTTTTTTTAAAATCCATTTCATTGCGTTGTCAGAATAATACAATGGCAACATGACACAGCAAACACAGCCACTAGTTAAAACAGAACCATCAAAGCTGGAAATACTATAAACATATATGGGAGATTTTTTGTGTATATATATAAATCTATAAACCCGAGCAGGAGAGGCACAGAGGAACACAGTACCATGGCAGGGGTACCAAGGAGAGACAGGAGAGCCTGGCTTCACACCTCTGCCTCACTGCTGAGGGATTACACTGGGATTAGAGCAGCATTCTTCTGCAGTCATGGGCTGCTACAAAGTTAGAAAGGTTAAGGGACATGGAAAAGTCAGGTGCTCATTCTGCACCCCACTTACAGCTTAACTGCTCCTAGCCTCAGCCAGCCAAAGAAAATCAACCAACATTTACAGGGCAATCGGACTGAGAACAGCAGTGCCTGACACTCCATAGGCACAAGCCATGGAACAGCATTTCCGCTCAGCAGAGCATTTCACTAACTCTTACTCTGGAGTCCAGAAGACTGAATGCAGTTAGCAATCCCAAGAAGAAGGAAACACCCTGCTGCATGAGAAAGTCAAATCTTCAGAGATTATACTAGACCACCCCAGGATTTAAGCAGTACTGTTCCACAGTTCAGTCTTGCCTGTTTGGACAGGCCAGAGCCACATTATCTTGTCGTTAAATCCAAGGTACAAACAAAGCAGGTTCTATCCCAGCCCTGGAACACAGGGCTGGGGTCTCCCACTAGCATTGTGCAGATGGGACACTCGGGAGCAGGGGCGTACAGGGCCTCATGAAATCCAGGAACAGTGAGGGGCACTCATCACTAAGGACAATGCAACCCAAAGCTGCCTTCAAGAACATAGTAAGGCGAAGACCAGCTCAGGCTTTCCTCCATCCTTCAACCCTCCAGTGGTATTTCTGCTCTTCCCACATCAGCAACATTAACCTCAGTGGTGCAGTTCACAGCTTTACCCTGTTCTCTCCCTCCACCACGACCCTTTCCCCCAAGGCATCCTGCAAGTTGTCCCCCCTTCTCACCTGAGGCTTTGTAAGGTACCACAGCCTCCACCACAGGTCTCTGTTCTGCCCATATCTTACCTGTGGCGGTCTCACCTGGGACACTGATCCATCTAACATTCAAGTCTGTGTGCTAAAAACGGCTCGAGAACTTTACAAATCCCTTTGTCCTGGCATTCCTCAGTTGCTGTGTCTGCTTTGACCTCTCAGGCAAGCCCTTGTGTCCCTCCTCACGCATGGGCTCCCCATCACAGTCCCAACCCGTGTCCATCACTGCCTGCTCTGCACCCCTCAGTCCAACCATCAGGCACCTGGTCACCCCTCCAAACACCAAACACATCCCAGTTATACACAATTCTGACACTTCTTTCCAGAGCTGTTTCAAGTATTCCCTTCCCACCTGTTTAGCTGTATTCTGTCAAACTCGTGCATCTCACGTGGCCTTGCCAAACCCGACTGCAGATCTTCAGAAAACCATTCCACAGATTCATACAGACTTTTGGTTTAATTGCCGCTGCAGAAGCCAAAAGCAGCCAGTCTCATATCCCTATTTAACAGGTAAATTCCCATGGCTGACCTCACGCACACTCAGCTGCAGATGTGAAGCACAATGAAAGCTAAAGCTGTCTCAGGACCAGTCTGGCTTTGGAGCTCTGTAGACTGCCCAAGAGCAACACACCTCTGAGCAGCTGGGAACAAGGCTGTGCTCACAATTCCAGTGAGCTCCTGACACATATCCTCTGGCTGTTTCCAAGGTCCAACATCTCTGCCATGACTGTGACACGCTGAGGACAGCGAGTCAAAGACCACCTTCACCAACTGCTCCTGAGCACAGTAAACACCCAAATATGCTTTGGGCCAAGAGCCCTCCTCACCCATGGGCCATGACGGAGGAAGGGATCATTCTGAATAGGGCACAAGGCAGCACTTGCTTACACAGAGCCCGTGACCATTCCACTCTTTTTCCAACAACATCAAGCCATTTTTCTCAGAGGAAAACTCAAGTTAAAGGAGTGAATGTACAGCCCACAAATAACTTGCTGTACAAACTGTTCCTACAAAGGGTCAAAATGCACTAAAGCACTGTCAAAGGCATGAGGAAATAAATTTTGGATACTCTGGATAATAACTGTCATCAACCTGTCAGCAAGATAATGCTGAAGGAAAGGTCCAACAGTCAGTATAAAAAGGTTTCCATGTCCCTACCACTCACTGCTCAGTGAAAATGGAAAGCCAGGTTGGTCAACAAGGTCAGATCTGACTTCACAGAAACCTTCAGCATTTTCACTCATCTTCTGGCCGGCCACAAGACAGACTCTTCTGGGTTTCATGCTTTAAAAAATTCCACTCAGAAATAAAATAAAAAGCAGTATCAAAACCCTATCCCAGGTTCTTAACAGCGTGGCTCTAATTGTGAGTGCTCTGAAGTTAGCAGGAACACAGCTGCAGAGAGAAAGCAGAAGCTGCCATGTCTGCCTGTGAGCATTCAATTAGGCCAGGAATCATCTGAACTTCAGCTGGACTAGACACTAAGAAAACCACAATAAAATGGACTGAGGCATCCAAAATTATTCACAGAAAATAGGCCAGACCGGGCATGAAAACATCTGGGCTTGGCTTGAGTCACGAACCACATGAGCAAGACACCCCACTGCTGCCTGCGGGCCCAAGAGAGGAATGTGAGCAGCACAAAGGTAGCAGCAGCAGTCTCCCACACCCAGATTCCCTTTCTGCATCTTCCTCCACCCAACATGCACCAGGCCCTTTATTCTGACATGTCTTGCACACCTCAGCCCAATGGGATTTCTAAGGATGGTATTTCTGGGGTGTCATACACGATCACAGCTGGTCGGCCAGCCAGCTCCAGACACAAACTCCCACTTCTGAGATACAAACAAGGCCAAAAAGGGTTAAACCATTCCAGTCCTGGCCCATGCTGACACACATGTCCAGCTGTCCAACACTGAACACGCTCCAAGGATCCTTTATTCTGCTACACTGACACACGGCAGCTCCCCTCCCACCCTGACCAGAAACTGTTACTTCCTAGACTCAGTAATGAAAGAGGGAAAAAAGGAAAGATTAAGGAGGAAGTCAACAGAAATTCGGCGATTAATTAAAAATAATCTGCTCACACATTTTAGAAAAAAGTCTGACGGGATGAACAGGCATGAAAGAGACACAGGACACAGTATTACTTATGCATTTAATATAACACAGAAAATGGACAGACTATCATACATATAACCTATGGACTAATCCAGGAAATCCCTTTTCTGGCCACCACATGTGCCCCTAACACATATTCCAGCACTCTTACTTCAGAGTGGATTGCCCTTGGTCCCCTCACTGGAAGGTGCTTCCACATATGGCTCCAAGCTGCCCAGAAGAGGCTGAGAACTCGATGCCCAGGTTTCAGGACAGAGCTCATTTGCCACACGCCAGGACCAGAGTTTGCAACTCAGTCTCCTCCAGAAGAAATCCAGCACATATATACCCAAACCCCTCTGCAACTCACAATAAATGGAGCTCCTGGCAGGAACAAGCTCCAAAAAATCCGCTGGTGCTCCAAGGCAGAGGCCCAACGCAGGCAGGAGCCATAGAGCCACCTGACCCCAAAAGCATGTTTGACCTTCACCTCAGCTCTGCATCCCCCAAAGCCCAGAGGCAGCTGCTGAGGGCAAGCAGGACGCCAAGAGGGGTAAGAGAGGGGTAAGAATTAAATTTAACAGGAGAAGGAGGGGTTGCACACCCAAAGCAAGTCAGTGTTCAGTGTCACACTGGTGGCCCCAGCCCGGAGCTGTGGGTGCCCAGAGCTGGCACTGGGCACTGCCAGCCCAGGACTGCTTTCCAGGGACAGCACCCTGCTTCCTCAGCAGTGCATACATCAGGAATGAAGGTTTTATCTCTCCCTTTTCCTGTCAGCTCAGATCCAGACAGGCTGACTCTGTTAACATTAGAATGCTTATTTTTTTTTCCCCTATCCACTATCTCTAAGCCAACACAACATCTGGAACTTGAGCTTGCCATACAAAGAGAGACAGATTATAACTGGAAAAAGCTACACACCAGCTTCCCAAGATTTATACGTTTCTGCTTTTATCTGAACTTCCCACATGCACCTTCCAAAACAGCTCCACAGGGAGAAGAACCGAGTCCTTCACAGAGACTCCCAAACACAATGTAATGCCCCTTCCATTTCAGAATAACCTCAAATGATTATCAGAAAAATAACAGGAGCAAAACCGATAGGGAAGTTTAGAGTAAGAATTTGCCATCTGCTCCTTACACAAAAGAGAGGTGACATACCAGTGACCTAGAAAAGGAAATTAAACAAAGAATATTACTGGTGTGTGTTACTTGATAAAGTAATGGAAGAAAAACCTGGCGCCATTTCAGACTACATAAAGGTCCTACTTTAACAGACAGCTGTCTCCAGTGTCATTTAAGTGTGCTTTTTGCTTAGATCATGGTCAATGAATCATGAAAATCAATACAGATGGAAAACATAAAACCACGCTGCAGACAGGCTCAGCAGTGGAGCGTGTACCAACTAGCACCAGCCTCGGCTGGAGAGAGACATGCCAAATAAACACAGACTAGTTTTTCCAACAACATTTACTTAACTCTTAGTAGTTAATTAACAGAAGTCATGACTACTGGTTATTTTCTAACCAGCCATCCCACTGCAGTTACACACTGCAGGCTCACCACCCAAGCTCCCCCAGCCTCACCCAGAGCTGCTCCCAGCCCAGTCCAGGGACAGCAGGGCCGGGCCACGGGGCCGGGATGTTCTCCGGAGTGGCCCAGCTCCGCTGTCCGGGAGCACCCAGCACTTGGAGCTGCCTGCCAAGGCCAGCCACTGCTGGGACAGCCCTTCCCCAAGGCCACGCTGCTGCCTGCTAAGCAACCAACGCTCTCGGAGCAGGAATTTTCATTTCCCAGCCCCCCTGGATGAGTTATCCCACTGCTGGTCCCGGGCTGCAGGAAGCTGCCATGCTGCTGCCAATCGCAGCATTATTTTCAGCTGACAATCATGTAAAACCAATTTGAATGGCCAAGGCAGAATGAAGTGTATGTTTTCAGGAACAAACAAAACAAGTGTCACGGGTTTCTGTGCCTAGCATCGGAGTTTTAACATAACACAGAGTGGAACCCAATTAAAATAGTTCTCGTTGAAGGGAATGGGCCGTGTTGCAAGTGGAAGGACAGAGAGCCAACCCCCACATTGTACCAATGCTTTGACAGTCTCATAGCAATGACCATCAGTTCAAACACACAGCTCATGCCAACCCCAGTGAAGCAGCAGCAGCATAAGCTCAAAATGGTAATTTGCTGCTGAATACAGACAGAAACTCTATGCAACACTCAGAAATTAGTCATGTTTTAGCAGATTTTTGCTTTGCACCCAGCTGTTGCTTGTTCACAAGGCAGCTACTCACATATTAGCCATTTCCCCTCTGAAAAGCAGGATTAACTCACAGCAATGGCACTCAGCAGCAGTGACACTCGGCCCACCCAGCCCCTGTCCCCGTGGGTCCCCAGCCTGCCCTGCAGCAGCCAGGCACCCCAAAGGAGGCTGAGCTCTGCCAGCAAACAAGCAGATCTGAGCTGAATAAACTAATTCCCTATCAATGCCTTTAATACATTATTTTTTCTGACAGTAGGCTGAAAAAAACAGAAATTACTAAATCATCTCCCAAACTTCCAGAACTGACTGAATAATATGAACTCACTTGACAGTATGAGCTGGGAAAAACAGAAGTCACCCTACTGATCTGCACAGCCCTCTGTCTGGGACATGGACAAGACTGAGTTCCTCTGTACCAAAGCTTTGGGCTGACGTGTCCCACCGTGGTCTGATGGCAAGGACTTCCTGCACGTCCCTCTCACCATTTTCAGGACGGATCATCTAACATTCCTCACGGCTTCCCAGGGCAAAGATAATCACAACCTGGGCTAGCAGGGCTTGAAGCTAAACCCAGTGAGTCGCTATTGTGTGAACTTGGCTGTTGGTCGGGTTTGTTCCTCATGAAGACATTTATGCAGTCAAACAAAATCTGCTCTGCCCAGGATTTCCCTGAATCCCAAGAGCACTGCAGCAGCATTCTCACAATACCTATTTCATGACCATGCAGGAAACCAAACAGCAGCTACCTACACAAGTTACATGACAAAACTACTTAACCAAGAAAAGCACTTTGATTTTGTCTCTTTTTCTGTTCCCATTCTTAATACCATGATCATCTGCACTCACTCCAGGCTCCTCAAAGTGATCATCTGGGGAAGACAAGGGCTGCTGGACACCAGTTAACGCTGACCTACTGTACAAACACACTGCTGCAAGAAACCCTACTACTAACAACACAGCTTTGGCTAAGAGCTCTGCTAAGAGATGACTCCTCACCCACAGCTGCTCAGAGGGACACCTATTTTTGGACCTGCAATTGTACATTACCTCCTCCAGCAGCAATAAACCCCACATGTCCCTGCAGCACTCAGTGCTCTGGAGGCCTGCCACTGTCCCCACTCCATACACCCAGGGGCAGACAGCACCACAGGAAAGCCTGGAGCACAAGGCAGCTCGTGTCTGCAAACTGTGGGAACACCAACTCCAAGCACAGGCTCTGCTCCACGGTCTGTATTTGACCATATCAACACAGCCTCAGCTCACCTCAGCTCACCAGGTGAGGAGGAGAGGGCAGGAGATGTTTGAAGAGCCCTGTTGTCACCCATGCAAAGGCCTGAGTTGTCACTGCACCATGGCAGAGGTACCAGCAGCACCAGCTCAGAGCAGGCAGAACAAGCCACAAAACAAACCCAAAAACACTGAGTTCCCACAGCAGGGCTGCAAAGAAATCAAACAGCTTCAGAATAACTCTGTGGTAAACTTCCCAGGGGCAGAGTTGCCAAACTAGCAATTCTAGGGAGGGCTGGACAAGCCAGAGCTCTGTGCAGGTCTGCACGGCTCCCTGGGAGAAAGCAACCCCTGGCCACCCGAAAATCCAGCCAGGCTGCACAAGCTGCTCCCAGCAAGGAACACCACACTGACTGACTTCAGCTCTACTCGAAGTATTGCACTCCACTTGGGCAGGGATGTACTCAGGATGGAATGAACTTTGGACTACTATCAGGAAAAAAACAGCTACAGAAATGAAAAATAAACCCAACTGAATAATTGTGTGAGCATAATGATTCAAAATTCAAGGTTTAAAACAAACAAAACAAAACATCCCCCCCNCCCCAAAACCCACACACTTGGAATTTTACCTGGTTACCTGAAATTTTCAAAACAGCATTTTACATTTGTACAGGTGGAATATTCATTTCAGGTCTTGGTGTGTATTTAATGCTTCCAAGTTGATCAAGGTGATTTAGGTTAGGAAGTTGACTACAATTTAAATAACCAGTTTTAGGTCTGATTTTGTACTTATTTTTGTTCTTTTCTTAATTGCTGTTGAAGACAAATGAACATCTTGTTAAAGACCAACTAAATACAGTCACCAAAGACCATTTCCCTCTCCATCCCTCTACTCCAACACCCACAAACTCAGGTCCCCACTTTTTATGGAAAAGGATGCATTTGTTTTGATTGTTCACTCTTACAAACACAATATTTTAAAGTTTATTCTTAATTGGAAAACAGACTTAGGGTGGTCTGACTGTGCTAATCATGCAAGAAAAATTTTATTTGCCATCACCAGCCCAAGGACACAGGACCTGCAGCCCCTGAGCTGGGCTGAGCCAGCCAGGTGAGCTTGTCTGGGTGCCCGGGCAGGGGAGACAAGAGCTCTGTGCTCCTCAGCCCATGGATCAGCTCTGCTGCTTTTGGGAGTCCCTGTGCCCCACCAGCCCACACACCACCCCGACAGTGGGGAGGATCCGAAACACTCCTTAAAAATCTGACCTGTTAGACTGGGAGGGGGTGTTTAATCACCTTTAAACCCTCCTCATGATGCAGCTGGGCTGAGCATTTAACAAACTTTATTTAGCATTTACTGCGGGTTTTTACAAAAAACAAGTAAACAAAAACACAAATTAAATTAAACCCAAAACAGTTCAGCCATTTAAAGTAATTTTAAATTTTATACTCCAGAAGCACAGCCCTGAAGGTGCTGCCTGTTTCTGCACGACCTTCAGGGGAGGGTCAGCTCAGTAATGAAAATCTCATGAATTCCTCAAATCTTTCCAAAAAGGTCCAAGTTTTAGCTTGCTAGTTCTTAATTCAGAATAAAATCAGATGTTATTTCTTTGCATGTTTTACATGGGAAATATTTACTATGTTTCTTTACTGTATTTAAACATTTTAAATTATTTTAACAGAGAAGACGTTCTTTGTGGGTTGTTTGTTTGTTTTGTAAGAAAGTAGCCTTTCAAGATCAGAGAATCAAGAGGATACCCCTTTAAGGTCATATACTCAAATATTTCGAGTGTGTCTCAGGAAACTGACCAACTATTAGACCAGAAAACCCACCTTCATGCTCAGCCCTAACTCATATTGGCCATATAACCCCGTTTCTTTTGGCATTGGTTTGCTTCTTGACACAGGAGCTACTGTGGCCTCTTGACCCATAGTTATCTCCCAAAAAGAAGGTAACACATTAAGCACTTTTCCCCTTCAGCTGTGGTCCTAAGAACAATTTGGGTAAAACTTGCAAGCTGCACTAAGCTGTCAGCTAACACACTTACACACATCTTCCAAACAATTATGGCATGCAAGTGTTTTTGGCTTGTCCAATGTTCACTTTTTAATTAATGTGCCTTTATGAACTCAAGTTCAGAAGAATCCCTCTTTGACATACAACCAAACACATCTGTGGGACTGAAACAAGATCAATCATGTCAAAAAAACCCTCAGATTTTTGGAAGAATATTTCAGAACTTTGAGAAAAAAACCCCACATTTAGTATCCTTCCCCACTGCTGGCACACCAACCCCTCAGAGACTCCATTTACAGCCTCTGGGTCACTGCTGTTTGTGGCTTTGGTTTGGGTTCACTTCCCTTGATGTTCCCACTGGCCAGCACGTCAGGACAAACCTTTCCTGCTGGGTGAGCTGTGCTCCTTTGGGGCACCCAAAGCCCCCCCGAGGGGTCCCAGCCCGTGCAGCCCAACAAAGGGCTGTGGTCTCCAGCCCCCACAGCCAGGAGCAGAGCCCTCACACTGCCTACCAAGGAAAAGCTGTGAAAACCACAGCCCCCACCCCGTGAGACA
Organism: Cyanoderma ruficeps; assembly: GCA_008694505.1. Taxonomy (NCBI): domain Eukaryota; kingdom Metazoa; phylum Chordata; class Aves; order Passeriformes; family Timaliidae; genus Cyanoderma; species Cyanoderma ruficeps. The sequence goes on along the minus strand of VZDJ01000019.1, from coordinate 408,827 downwards.
TCGCATGTGCCCCTGGAGCTTCTCGGGCAGGGCCACCCCAAGCCAGACACAGCACTCCTTGGCCATCATATTTCTCCTGACCTGCCAGCAAGGACCTTGCCACGATGCCAGGGCACCACAGCCACCAGCCAGCTGTGGTCACCAGAACCTGGCAGCCCACCCCAGACCTCACTGACGTGTTTGCAGCCACTGTTTCACCCACACTCCCAGAACAAGGAGCGTCTGCAGAGGTGAACAGCACCAATTACCAGCAGTTACTTTGTTAGACGCCCTGCCAGGTGCCTGGCCCTCTGCCATTCTCTCCTCTGACAGAGCCCCAGGTCCCCCAAAGTGATACTCCCCTGAGTGTCCCTCTCTCACACTGACCCCCTAGTTGTTCGTATCTGTAATGGGGGCCAAACACCATCTTGGTTCTCCAGAACTCTCCTTTAGGAGACGCAACAGCAGAGACCACCTCCACTCCCAGCACAGGGGCTCCTCACCCCATAAACACCAAAGCTCCAGAGCCGGGGCTGCTTTCAGTTCACAGGCATGTGAATTCCTACCAGGAGGAGCCCAAAAGCTCTGTGTGAGGCTCCTTTTCTCCCCAGAAAAAACAAGGGTTGGCCAGTTTGTTTTGCTTGGTCACCCTGTGGCACACACACCCCTGAAAAAGCACACATGCTCCTCTTTCCAGATTTCCATCACAGACAGAAAAAACTGTGAATCTCTGTCTCCAAGAAGGGAACCTGTTGATGCTTTCACTCAGGTCTCAGAAGAGCCATCAAGCACCAGGAGACAAACACTGCAGCCTTTCCACTGCTGCCAGGAGTGGTTCTCACTATTCCTGGTGGGAGCAGTGCAGGCACTGGCAGGAAACTTGCTGTGGCCACACAGGACTGATGCTGCAGAGCAAGAACAATGACGACAGAGCCCCGTGCAGAGGAACAGCAGCCTCTGAATTGCACCTACTCCACATCAGGCTCAAAATACAAGTGAGCTCTCCAAAGGCCTTTCTGCGCCTCCATCTGCCGCGGCGTTGCTGTGCCGTGGCTCTATGGGCCCAGCCTTGCGGAACAGCTTCCAGCTAATTCACCTTTTCCATTTGCTTTAGTCCACTCCCCAGAGCTCCATATCCAGTAGATATTTATTTTAAAGCTAAGCCAAAACCATTCAAACGCTAACACTTCAGGGCCTTCAATACTCCTGGTTGCACACAGTAGGGCCTCTTTTAGAATAAAGAGCGTCCACTTTGGGAACTAAACCAACATAATTATAATTGGGCTGCATGTCAAGGTTTTACAAATCCCCAGACTGGAAATAAAGTAGGTTTTACTCCTCACAGATCCTTTGTTACAGAAGGCATAAAACTGCACTGCAGCCTCAGGAACACCAATTCCTCACCAGAGATACCAGGAACTGTGTAAGAAAACCGAGTTTCAAAATCCAGTTTGTTGTTCTGGCTCCTCACTGCATGGCATTCTGGCTCTCCTAATGGAGAAACAAGACAAAGTTCCCTCAAAATCCTGGACACTGTACTACATGAAAGTCCAATATATATGTTTTTTTGAATGTCTAAACAATGTCCAGGATCAAATCTCAACCAAAAAGATGAAGTCAAAGACTTTTCCAGTCATTAAAACATGCCACTTCTGCATCAGGCATGGAAATACCATATTTCTTTCAGACTTCTGATGGTGCTTAGGTTTTTATTTTCATAATTCAGGAACAGTCATATTGATTCACTCATTCTTCAAAATATTACTTGTGTCATAAGGAAGCTGTACGGAGGGAAGGGAATAAATAGGTTTAGATTTTAGAACAGGTTCTGCAGAACAACCATGCCCAGGTTTGCTTTAGAGGCATGACATGAGTCTTACAAACGCGTAAAATACCTACACCAAGACAGAAAAAACACCCTATTGTTTCGGCAAGCTGGGACATGTTGTTCAGATTATTCTCTACTGGAGGCTGATGCAAACATGCCAGGTCCACAAACACACACTAAAGTGTCTACGTGGCATTTCTGGCACATTTGTAAAGGCCCCACTGACAACCAACTCCTGTGGGAGAGCAAAAGCCATGCCAAGGAGTTGTTCAAGAATTTAAGAAGCGCACAGGTTCAACAGCAGAAGCCAAGGGCAGGACCCATGGGAGCAGACAGGGAGGGAAGCCCAGGGAAGCCACCAGCCACCTCCCAGCCACACCTTCACAGCACACGACACGGGGACAAACTTGCTGAGTACTCCTTCAGGTGGAGCCTTTTCTTCTACCCCAGTGACTCGAAATAACCTGAATGTTTCTTTCTGGACAGAGACGGGTTCAAATTATGCAAAGAAGTTGGAGGAGAGCCAAGACTCAAAGGCTTTAACCTTCATCCTACCCACAAAGATGTACCTCTGCTCCCACAGACGGGCGTTTGCGAGCTGCTCTGGGCACAAAGCTCTGCCCAACTGAGCTAAAGGGCTCTGCCTGAGAGGAAGAAGACATCAAAGCCAGATCCTGACCTGCTGTGGGCAGGGAGGACAGCCCCCGAGTCAGGAGATAAGCAGAGATGGCCCCACACCACATACACACCTAGTCACCCCGAGAAGGAGAACGGGTGGAGTAAAAAGGTGCTTGCACAGCACGGCAATTTTCATCATCACCATCACCTCATTTAGACTCAGGATCTAGACAGGTTTTGCAACTCAGTCCAAAAATAAAGGTCAGCTGGAATAAAAGTTCCTTAGATCAATGCTCAGTATGTAAGAATGCATGTCCAGAAAAGAACTTCCTACGTTTTCCAAGTATTTGTATTTCTACTCTAATCACAATCACCAAGAGAACACATCCCTCCATTTTGTTGTGGTTTTTTTTTAATTCACAAGGATCAGCACTTTTTTCATGTGCTAAGGGTACATCTCAAATGCTCTTGTCACTTAACTTGAGCCTGTATTTAGAAGTCAAATTAAAAACTGCCTTCTTTTCTTAAATGCACAACTTATTATAATTCCACTCCTAAGGAGATAGGAATTCATTAATTTAACACTCAGACTGGTGCACTACAAGTTGTCCATGTTTTCGTTCTGACAAGAGAAAATAAGGAGCTGCACACAGTGTAATCCTACAAGATTGACTGCCACAAACTCTGCTGACAAATCATCCTTCTGATCCCAAAATCACCTGGAATCGTCCTTTTTTTCTCTTTTTTCCCCACTGGTTCCACGCACATTTATCATTCTGTGCAAATACTTTTATATCTTTTTATCTTTTATGCCAGTTAGTCTTTAAGTTCTATTCAGCAACTTCTGGGGAAGGGAAAACTTTTAATCCCTATGTTGTTTATCACTCCAGCCTGGGATTTGCCCAGCCCATGCCCTCGAAGTCGATGTTTTAGCAGGCTGGTACCCACAACTGCAGCTGCAGCAGCCAGTTTACTCTCCAGCAGCAGTAAGGGCTGCAATCTAATGGATTTAAAAAAAAAATTAAAAAATATTATTCCTTATGAAGTGAAGAAGAGTTTTAATGTGTCGTATGGACATGCAGCATGGACACAGCTTTTACCAAAAACCAACCTGCAGTGTATCACCTATCTGTTCTCTAACGTAAGAGTATTATAACATAATACGACACAATTAATATTCTCTTCAACCAAACCATTATCTTTTAATTTTGTTTTCACTTTTAAGATTCAGTCTTAAAATGACTTTAATTGTTGCAGTCCTCCCACACAAATACAAGAGACTAGTTTATTGCAATGGAGAGCCCTAAATAGCACAGTCTGGTTTAGGCTGACTAATACAAACACGCATTTTGTTTAATTTTACATTTGTTCCTAGGGAGATTTCGCTCTCATTGCTCCTACCCTGGGCAGGCTGAGCAGCATGGGCAGCTCTGGCTCTGTGTGTGCCAGCCCGGGGACAGGCTGGCCACCGCTGGTCACCACCCTGCAGAGAAGGGAGGGCAGGCAGGTGGGACCACCAAAAACGTGTGTCCGAGCAGGTCCTGGTGTCACGGCCAGAGCCACGAGCCCGCCAGCAGTGAGGAAACCTGCAGGAACTCCCCCTGGGGAGCAGAGCACAGCAGGTCCCCCAGGCCAAGGCACACCAAATACCCCCACGGTGCACTCGAGCCAGGCATCAGCCTCCACAAACACAGTCCTCTGCATCTGCTCAGCCACTCACACCCTCAGGAATCCCTCCTCAGCATCAGCACAAGACAAAGACCTGGGAATTCACCCGGGTTAGAAGTAACCTGGCAAAGGCAGACTAATTTTAACCAAAAGATTGCCTTCTCCAGTGCATCACATGGCCATAGATGCCAGAACAGGAGAAAGAAGAGCACAAGGAGAAGCAGGACTACTTACTCCCCTGCCATTAGCAGCTGGTGAAAAGGTTTGCGCAACCACAGCCCCAAGCGCCTCAAACCAAGGAGGCAGGAACTGCAGGGCACTGGGGGGAGGGCTGGAGGGGCCTGCCGAGGCACACCGGCTCCCGAAAGCAGAGATCAGCAGCTTCCAGGACTTCAAAGGGAAGCCACTTGAGGCCTCCGAGCTATCCCGCAGCCAAAGCCGGCCGGCGGAGGCTGCCAGCCCGCTCCTGCTGTCACAGGATCCTTGCCAGGCAAACAGCAGACCTGCAATTAGAAGAGGTGTTTGTTGGCCTCTCTTCTGCAGCTCATTAGCAGAGGTAAGGTTTGCAGTCAGAACAAGAAAGTCCCGACCTCCAGCGAGCACAGCTCACTACAACTGCTCTGTAAGACAGGGAACAAGTCCTCCTACCAGACTCCATCCAACAGGATGACTGGCTCCAGCATGCTGAGAAGGAACATTCCAGGCACTCAGGACAGAAGGTGAAGTGTTGCAGCAACACACCTTCTGTAAAAAGGCCCAGATAACAGCTTTTGGTGTTCCCCCTCACAATCTTCTATCTCCATCTTGGTTATTCCAGATAACACAAATGACTCCAAAGGCAGCCTTGGACAATCACCAAACAGGTCTTGGTTTTAGAAAGCTTTTCTTAACAAGGCCAGAGCCTTCCTTTCCCCAAAGCAGACTGGAGTTACTCTACAACAAGCTCCAGACACTTTCAGAAGCATCTTTCCAGTAGCATCACAGGCAGGAACAGTGACTTGCTCTGACCCTCTAGGAGTGTTTCAGAAGGGGAGATGCAGTGACAACAGGATTTCTGGGGAGAGAACCACTGAACTGCCTCTGCACACCAAAGGGAGGAACAACCAACAACACACCCCTGACCAGCAATAACCTGACTCCAGAAGAGGCCAAGAGCAGATGCTCAGGAAAAAGCATAAGGAGACAGCATAAAAGGGTCATTCTTCCACTCTCCTCTGCCCCCAACCCCACACCTCCCAGTCGGAGGCAAATTCCCAAACCCAAAACTCGTCTGATCACAGCAATTCCTGGCCCCCCACAGGCCCACCAACAGATCCAACTGTTCCTCAAAAGAATAAATCTCCTGAATACCCCACTGCAATCACTCTACAGCTTAAACAGCCACCACACAAAAACTATGGGTTTTAGTTTTAAAGCTGCTGACAATTGATTACCACCCCACCACCCCCACATTCCCCATTTCTTACAAAATAAGGAATTACCTGAGATCATCCTTTCCCATTTACTCCCGTCAATTGTGACTTTAACATCTCTATAGTATTTCCTTTCAAGAATTTCTCCCCTTAGCAAGTCAGTTTATTTACACACCACCTCACCCAGCCCTGCAAAACCAGGCTGAGCCAATGTCCTGTAGAACTAAAACAGGTCCAAGCTTGAGGAAACTGTGGAGCTGAAGGACATTGATTATCCCAATTGCTTAGGGACTTACAATGCCTTTGTATTCAAACAGAACTCCATCTCCTGGGATAAGGGACCTTGATCCAGGGGGCTAGAGAGGTGTTTCAGAGCTGGTGGCACAACAATTTGCAGGCACAAGGAATGCAAAGCACGTCCTCAGCAGAGCTGGCAGAACCCTGTGTCCAAGGAGCCCTGGCCCAGCCCTGCCAGGCACAGCCAGCACCGGGGCACCAGCAAGGTGAGGCACTGCATCAAAGGCCAGAGCACATCAAAAGAGCCCTTAAAGAGGGATCGGCACTACCTGGCAGACTGATGCAGCACCTGATGCTGAGTATTCAGCAGCAGATGAGCCATGAGGTCAGGCCTGGCCTTCCAGGGGAAGGGCAGCATCTGAACTGCCAGCAGAGGACTGCAGCACTTCTGACCTGCAGTGCTGCTTCTCCCACATAAAGGAACAGCTGTGCACCCACTGCACTGGGAGTGCACCGAGTGTGCACCTACTGCACACCCCTCACCTCCCAGAAATCAGCATCCCATGCAGTTCACTGCAAAGGTGTGCTCCAATGCTGCTTTGGAACTGCAGCTCGTTCTCTGTGGATCTCCGTACCAGAGCAGAAATCCGGGAGGGTGTTCTGAACAACCTCAATCTACAGATGCAAATCACTCTGAAATGGGAAGCTGTGAGCTGTGAGCACACACACAGCTCCAGAAGAGACATCTGGGAGGGGATTACCATCACCTGAGACCGGGTCACACACAAACTCAGGGTCCAATGTAACACAGAAAACTACTGCACTACAACCACTTACCGCTATTGGACTGCACTTCTCTATGCTTTTGAAAGCTTTACTCTAAAACCATGTTTTGGCTGCAAACAGAGTGGAAAAAAAGTAATTTCTGGAAAGCATTTCCATGGAATTCCACACATTTTGTAGTCAACAACATTTTATAAATTTGTCAACCCAAAACAGCTTTCAAACACACATGAATTCAGCTTTCCAACACTGCTAGAAAACACCATCATTCCTGATTTTTACAGATACGTACAGGTATGTACAGGATATAAACGCTCTACACCCCCAACAAGTGGCCACAGAACTTGTCCACAGCAGCACTCAAAAGGTGAGGATTTTGATAGCATCTGATATTCTCTGTAACTAAAATGCTCTTAAACTCTCCGAGTCTTGACTACCCTCAGGTCCCAAAGGAACTAATCCATCCCCTGATCCATGTGCACACCCTGCCATCCACCTGTGATGGCCACGAATCCTCACACACAGAGGCATTCAGCAATCACCAGCGTTCAATACCACCACTGCAATCTGCTGCAGCTCCTGACAGCTGCACAGGTGAGTGGGACAAGTTTTTAACCTGTTTCTACACACTGGAGCAGGTATCAAGATGCCCATTTGAGAGCTCCAGTACCAAGAATGTAAATGAATTCAAGTAGCTTTTCTCTGGCAGGGACAAGAAGGGCTGAACGGGTGCCTAATTATTTCACAACGGCTGTCCCTAGATCCTATTTTAGCATCGGGCTTTCATTAAATTTAAGCATGACTTCAGAGTACCAGCTGGCTGGAAAAAACAAAAACCACAAACACAACCCACTCACAACACCCCACGGGTGTTCTTTCCCCCGCCCATGTTCTCTTCCTACCCTCACCGAGGGCTTGGAAGACACCAGTTCCATTTGGAAAGCCAGCCTCAAAAGCAGATAAGTTCTGCAGGAAATGGCTATTTTTAGCCCTCCCCTTTCACCTCAGCTCCTCCACACACTTGCATTCTCCTGCAAAAGGATCTTTCTACTCAGTGTTAGAGGTGATCTTCAGCAGGTCACCTCAGCAGAAGAAACGCAACCAACTTCATAGGTGCTAAGAGAAGAGCGTGAACAATCACCAGAATACCAAATATTCAGCTACTAAGGCTTACAATAAAATTCTCACGTCCCAAATCATGTTGAATTGCAAGCTCCAGGAACACAATATGGCCAAAACCACTTTGAGGGGTGCCCACGGAGGGCGAGGCTGAACCTCTGCACACGCTAACCAGCTCTCCACCAATTTTGTCAGCAACTAACACAGCCATTCCACTCTCTAAAGGGTATAACTCAACAGCTCTGAAACTGAAATATTTTCCTAATAAATAATTTTCTAAGTTTATTTCCTAATAAATCATAAAAAAACCCATTAACAACGGTTCCTGGGCAGTGGAATTCAGGCAGAGAATATCGGCAACACCTCTGGAAACATCATCAGCACCAGGTCAGTAGTATTTCCCTTTCCCAGCTTTAAACTTTGAGACACATTATATGACTTAAAAGTAAAAATATATAACAGGGTTTTTTCCCCTCAAGTTGTTTCATTTAAATAACAGCCTCACCTGATATAATTCTGTCCTAACTGTGATTTAGGCCTGTAAGAGCTGATTATTTACAAACTGAGTGAACTAAGTGACAGCAACAGGCCTTAAAGTTTATCCCAAAATGAAGACAGAACAAAACACACCTCTCACGCAGTGTGAGGCAAAGAGTTACAGTGGGGAACTTCTCCCAGGTCCTGTGCCACTGGGCAAGGAGCACACACCCACCCCCTGAAACAGAGGAATGCAGGTCTTATCCCAGCAAACAATTCCTGAGGGAAGGCAAACCTCTGAAACCACTGCACACACTTAACACCTCCCGGGGAGAGCACAGGGCATACAGGAACTTTTTGTTCCCTTAAAACAGATGTCTAACACCTCCTCCCCCAAAGAAAAAGAAGTTTCGGCCATCAAAGGCCCCAGCCATGCACTTGAGAGCTCTCCACAGCCAGGGCTCCAGCTTTTCCATTTCAATTGCAAGGCACCCCAGCACTCTTCAAACAGCTCCAGCCCTTCAAGGACAGGGCTCAGAGAGTATTTGCAAAGTGCCTGCCGCATTCCAGGTCAGCACCGTCCCTCTGAAGATGAGTATAAGGATCATAGCAAAGATCGTATTACAGGAAACAAAAGAAAAGTGAAAGCTTAAAAATAGACTTGTCATTGCCCACAGCTAACTGCTACAGCCACAGGGGTCTTCTTCAAGGAGAAGCTGAGATGGGCTTCAATGCAGGCCACAAAAACACACGAGATCTGGAAAAGGAATCTGTTCTCTTCTGAGAGCTCAATGTGTCGTTTTAAAAAGTGTTTTTGTACAAACGAGCCAGTTCTGCAGCTCGGTCCAGAACCTGGAAGTTCCCACCAGTAACATCATCCTGAGGCACTGGTGCCTCCTACATGAACCCCGGCTCCTTGAGAACCTGCTGAAGGCGAACTGCTCTCTCAATTATTGGAAAACAAAGCGGCTTAGTATCAATTTATGTAAAAACACTGCTAGAAACAAGTTATTTCAGCACTTTTTACAGTCAAAGAGTTGGAAAGACTGCCTGGGCAACTCCCCCTACTAGATTCACGGCCCAGATTTCACAGGCCGGCGTGTGAGCTCGGAGCCTCCAGGTCACCATGCACACCTGGCCGGGCTGAGAGCGGCTGTGTGCCCCCGGACCGTGACCCCGGGTCCATCCTGCCCCCGGACCGTGCTCCCAGCCCCGCCGGAGCCCTGCAGAGCCGAGCCCATCCTGCCCCCGCACCGTGCTCCCGGCCCGGCCGGAGCTCTGCAGAGCCAGCCCCATCCTGCCCCCGGACCGTGCTCCCGGCCCGGCCGGAGCTCTGCAGAGCCGGGCCTGTCCTGCCCCCGCAGCCCCGGGCGGGCTGCCCGCGGACCGCGGGGCTCAGACCGCTGCTGCCCGCACGGCAGTCCGGGCCAGGGCAGGAGCACCTCCAGCAGATGAACTGGCACCGGGGACTTTGGCCTGTAACTCTCCTGTCCCCATCAAACCCCGGACTTTCGGAGTATCGACGTGGGCAGAGCCAGCACATCCACGGGGAGCTCACGGCGCTCCGCGCCTCCCACCCGGGCAAGCTCCGTGCAGCCCCACGGCAGCCACCGAAGGGAATCAACTCCACCCGGACAAAAACACCGCAAGTTCATAAAGAGCGCAGAGAACGGACAGCCCCAGCCCTGCCCTCCCCGCGGCACCGCAACGATGCTGCACCCCCGACCGCGGCCGCGGCGCCGCGGAGCCGCTGCGCGCCCCCCGCCCGGACCCAGGACCGCCGGGGCGCCGCCCCCCGCGAACCCTCCCGGGCGGCGGGACCGACCCGCTCCGGCGGCCGGGACTCACCCGCTGGGCCGGCGGGACGGGGCGGGACCGGGCGGCGCGGGACCGGTCTGGACGGAGCGGCGCGGAGCTGGCCGTGCTGCGGCGCTGCCCCGCTCGGGCCGGCGGGGCCGGGGGCGGCCGCGGGCGGCGGCGGCTCCGCTGACAAAGGAGCGCGGGCGGGGCAGCGCCGCACCGGCAATGGCCGCGCGTCACTTCCGCCCGCCGCGCCGCGCCGCGCCCCCTGCCGGCGCCGCCCGGGCACGGCGGGTGTGGCGGGGTCGAGGTCGGGCTGCGGGCAGGGCTGGGGTTAGCTCGGGTTTGGGTTTAGGTTCGGGGTCGGTTCGGTTCGGATCCGGGTTAGGCTCAGGTTTGGGTTTGGTTTGGGTTCGGGTTCGGGATCGGGATCGGGATCCGGTTTGGGTTTGGGTTTGGTCTGGGTTCGGCTCGGGCTCGGGTTCGGGTTCCGTTCGGGCTCCGGTTCGGGTGTCGCCCCTGGTGCCACTCGCTGCCCCAGCAGGGCCACCCCGGAGCCCAGGGCACAGCAGGGTCCGTGTGGCTCTGGGACATCCCCGGGATGAGGAGGAGACTCCAGCTCCTCTCCGGGCTCTGCTCAGAGCTGTGAGTGACCTTGCCTGCACCCAGGGACACCCAGGGACACACAGGGACCACAGGGACACCCAGGGACACCCAGGGACACCGAGGGCCCCTCTCAGCTGGAACTCCTCTCCAGGCTGAGCACCCCCAGCTCCATCAGCCTGTCCTGGGCACGGAGATGCTCCAGGCCCTTCCTCAGCTCCAGGAGCTCCTGTCCCTGCCGTGCTGAGGATCCAGAGCAGGACACAGCACCCAGAGGTGCCCCCAGGCCTGAGCCAGGCTGCAAATATCCTGGTACAAGACTGATGTGCTTAATTTTATTAAAAAAATTAATCTGACTCCAAGTGTCACACCAAATTATTCATCATTATTGTCATATTTTTTAAGGTTGAAGGTGTCTTACTTCATCTTGAAGGTTTAGCCCTTCCCCATCCACCTGAATTAATTCCCCAAAATCATAAATTCTTCCAACCATGGTACTTCAATCATAGTCCAAGTCACAGAATCCCAGAATGGTTTGGGTTAGAAGGGATCTTAAAGCCCATCTCGTCCCACCCCTCTGTGGGCAGGGACACCTTCAGGTGCATTAAGGTCACCATGACGCAGACTTTGGGTGGAACCAGTGGCCCTGTGCCAGCTGCACTAAGCCAACGTCACCGAGGTTCCTGGAAAGGCAAAGGCTTCTTCCTAAGTGGGAAAATGAAGCGGATTTCCAGAATAACTGCATCTAATTACTGTCAGCAGAGCTCTTCCATTATGACATGATGGATTAAGGACAACATCCTACATTTTAAATAAGTACAAACAATCCTGAACAGACCAAGTGCATGAGAAATTCCCAAATATTATTGACCTGATGCTCCACACACGTTGTGCCCAGTGCCATGGTGTGCACCCCAGCACTGCTCTGTGTTTCCCCGAGGCAGTGGTGGGATGCCAGAGGCACTGGGGAGGGCAGGTCCCCCCACCCCAGTGGGACAGCCAGGGACAGCACCCAGCCAGGGATAGCACCCAGCCAGGGACATCACCCAGCCAGGGACAGCACCCAGCCAGGGCCAGCACACAGCCAGGGCCAGCATCCAGCCAGGGCCAGCAGCCAGCCAGGGACACCACCCAGCCAGGGACATCACCCAGCCAGGGACAGCACACAGCCAGGGACAGCACCCAACCAGGGGCAGCACCCAGCCAGGGACAGCACCCAGCCAGGGACAGCACCCAGCCAGGGACAGCACAGGCACCCTGGGGCTCTGCAGGGACAGCCACAAGCTGTGTCCCAGTGCAGGGACAGCCAGAAGCCATGTCCCAGGGACAGCAGCCAGCCCCCAGACTGCTCCAAGCGCCCCGTGCAGCTGTGCAGGCCCAGGCACGGGACTCCTCAGGAGAGACCACTCCAAAGTCTTTTAGACACTGGAAGGGGCTGCCCAGGGGGATGGTGGAGTCCCCGTCCCTGGAGGTGTCCCAGGCACCACTGGACGTGGCACTCATGGCTCTGGGCTGAGTGACAACATGGGGATTGGGCACAGCTTGGACTCGATGATCTTGGCAGTCTTTTCCAATCTGCCCCTGTGGGATTGTGCTCCTGTGCCACGAGGGACATGGTTGTGCTTTTTCTCCACACGTGCTCTTCCCCAGCAGCAGCAGGAGCATCTGCAGACAGGAGTGAGGAGCTCAGAGGAGTAAGACATGGAGACGTAGCACCAGCCAGGCTGGGACAGCACGGGTAGCAATCACAGCTGTGGTGGCAGGGCAGGAGGCAGATGCTCATTCCCTTGGGAAAAGGCAGGTGGATGGAGGGTTTGGACAGCCCTCCCAATGAAGCTCCTTTGTGCACACAGCCCATTTATGCACAGCCCTCCAAACGGGGCCAGGATTTGACTCACTATGAGTAATAGGAATGTTTTAAACAGAGAAAAGAATACTAATTCCCTTAAAAATACAAATAGGTCTACATTTGGCTCAACAGCACAAGGCCAGTGATTTTCCACAGTGTACTGCCAAGTAGCTGAATGTGACATTCAAGTAGCTCAAGTGTAGGTGTTCCTTGGGAGAAAATACAGCTCTAACAAGGACCATTTTCCAGAAGAGAAGACTAAAGGTTGGGTATCTAATACAGCTTTTCAAAATTTAACCAAACAACTACATTTCCAGAAGTGCCAATTTTCCCTTGAGGCCCCACAGGTGGTGTTGGCAGCCAACCCTTCTGAACACCCACCTGCTTATTTGCAGCCCAAAGCACTTTTGACAGTAGTGGCCCATGTGTTTATCCGAGCTCCCAGGAAAGGGTGACACTGCTGGGCTAAGAGCCACCCCTCACTAATGCCTGCAGGGTTCCCAGGAGACTCCAGGAGCCGCATGGGTTGGAAGCACTTTGCATGAAAAGGTTTTTACTTTACATCTGGTGGAAGAATATGAATTTTGGAACCTGTCATTGAGTAACCCACGCACGGCTCACCGAGGGACAGCTGTTGCTAAGTGCTCATTCCCAGCCACGGGGGGAACCAGTGCTGGGAACTGGAATCAGGCAGCTCCTGCCCACAGCCTCCTGTAGCTGGATCATGTACAGTTTACATGCCACTGGTTCCTAATTAATAGTGAAGCAGAGGGAAGAATTAGGTTACTGAAGAAATGTCAGCATAATCTATAAACAGGGCTATTTTTCTGTTCTTTTGAATGCCACTTCTTATTTATCATCTTAAGTATCCTTACAAATAAATTTGCTTTACAAACAGTGCAGAGTTTTTTTTGATTATCTTTTCTATAGGTAACATAATTGTTGATAGGAAATTCCAGCTGTAAGTAGAATTTTATCTGTAATAAAGCTGTATGGGGAGAAAACCAGGGCTGCAGTCTGAGAGGGATATCATGACAGTGTTTGGGTCAGTGGCATCCTTAATGGCAGTGCCATCTCAGGATCAGAAGTGCCACTCTGGAGATTTGGGGAGGATCACAGGGCTGTCTCTGTGTCCCCGGTGCTGGCACAGTGAGGGTAGTAAAGCACCCGGCTTCTCAGGTATTTTCCAGTCCCCCAAAGAAAGGTGGAGTGGATTTGATGGGGGTATTCATACCCAGCTGACTTTGCACAGCTTTGCAAGGAGTAGAGTGTGATTAAATTTGGGGTCTTCCAGTTCCCAGCAGGAGAACCTCGTGTGGCTTTTTCAGTGCTAGGGAACAGTCTGGAACTTCTTCCTGGAAAATGTTTGCATTAATCAGATGTAATAATGGCATGTCCATGTGAAAGGAGCACTGTGGGCACAAATTGCCACCCACAGACATCAGAATAAACACATTAATGTTATGCAAATACCGTGGTCTTCAGAAGTCTGTGAGCCCCAGAACACAATGCACACAGAGCACACCTTGAGCTACGGGGCAGGTTCACCCTGTCATCCCTCCTTCCACACAGAAAACCCTCCCAAGACAGCAAGTATAGCAAAATCGGGCTTCTCTGTTTTGAAACAATTTCCATGGTAACTTGAACTGCCTTGGTTCTTCATAAATTCTCTCTCTCTCTGGAGCAGCTGGGATTTCAAGTCAGACCACTTTGCAATGCTCTGGGAGTGCAGAAACAGCTCACGCAGCTGAAAGATGCCATGGAGGAAACGTTCCAAAGAGGGGGCTGCCGGACCCCAGACCAGCCCCCTCCTTTGGTAAAACCATCTCCCCTTAGACTCCCGTGCCTTTTCAAGCTCTGTGGAGGGGGGAGCATTGCCCCAGACGACAGAGGGGAGCAGGCAGGGCTGGGGGTCTGGCCCAGGCCAGCACCACACGGGGAGGGACAGACAGACCCCAACTGTGCTGGTGTCCAGTGCAGCTTTCCCAGCTAACCTTCTCATTGGTCTGCATGGGAGGGGTACAGCCTTGTCCCTTTGGTGTTTGGTGGGTCTGAACCTCAGGCTGAAACGCAGCAAACGGCGTGGAAGAGGGAGGACCCTCACCTGGGTTTCACCAGGCTTTATTCTGCCCGGGGACCCAGCTGAAGAGTGGCTCTCTGGGCCCCAGGTCGCCCATTAAGTACCAGGGGCATCTCCCAGGCAAGGAGACACCCAGAGCAGATCCCAGGGGAGGGGGGGAGTGACCAAGAACAAGGACAACTGGCAAAGGGGAGTGGGGAACTTGATCACCCTGAAGCTTCAAGATCCACCACCAGGGGAAGACCACAGGGGATTTGGGGGTTGTAGGGATGAATCATTATAAAACTAAAAACGAAACATACAGAACTTTGGAACCCAAAATGCACACTGCAACACCCAACAGCAAAAAAAACACCACTAACAAACACTGTTATCCCTTCTAAAATACACTGTAAAATAGCATTTTGTTGCAGCACACAAAGTGAGGCTGTGCATGACAAAGCCAGCCTGATAATTGCCTTCAGAGCTGCTGAGGTTTTTAACTCTTTAGCATTATTAACATCAGCACATAAAGACTTTGCTTATATGCTTGAGGTGAGCTTCGGTACAGAAATAATAATCCAGGTGACCTTCCAAGCTGCTGCTTGTCATGAATTATTTTCTTCTGCCTTGAGGAAATTTCTAAATATATGTCTGTATATATGCATGCAAACAAGCAAACCTGGCAGTTGCAACGCAGCAAAGTTGCATCACCGCCCCTCCCAGCGCAGCAACTGGCCCCAGCACAGCTGCTGAGAAAACCCCAGGAAGCACTTGGGTTTGAAATTAAAGAGCTTGTTCTAATATTTAGCTGTGATAAATGTGACTGGGAGTGCATGTATTCCATCAGGCGTCTGTGAGTCAGGCGTGTGAGTCACAGACGGAGCCGCGCCGGGGCAGCCGGTGGGGCCTGTCCCAACAGCCCCACGCACGCAGAGCTCCCACTGACTGCCTCAGGAGACTCTGGAGTGTGAGGACAGGACGGGGGCATGCCTGTTGTCCCAGCAGCTCTGGAGAGGGCCTGGCCCCCAGCACCTTCCACAGTCCTGCTTTTTCAGGTCCTTACCTCGTGTGTGTCTTTACATCACAAACCCCACGGACTCCGGGGCATCGGGGAGCCAGGTGCAATTCAGCCCGAGCGCACAGAGGAGAACCCAGCTCCAAGTAATTAACAATAATGTATAATTGCTACCAATTTGGTTTTACACAAATTGCACAGTATTATTAAATTAAGCAGACCATGTTCTTGCATCTGAGCATTAGCAGCATAACTCATTTTCATGCCACTTTTTAAAATAGCACTGGTAATTAGTCCTGTGCTTTCCAAGCCCATCACATGCAGCGCTTTGTTTTCAGCAAAACACCCACCAAAAAGTGCTCGAGTTCTCTTAATTGCAAAGATTCACTTCACAGGGCTGCACAGTTCCTTTCTGCTCTGGGTGTTATTCAGGAACAGCCAACTGGAATTTATTGAAATTATGCCAAAACACCAACGATGCAAACTACTCCCCAGCTCAGGGGGGAGCCTTTGCAGGGCAAGGTTCTGCCCATGGGAACTCTCACAGGAGAGTCACCGGGCACCGGGGGTCAGGGTGGGAATGCTGGCAAGCTCATTTCCATTTCAAAGGCCAAACGCGGGGCATGGAGGAGCTCTCCCTGCCGCGGACACTGGGCGCTGGTGACCCGCTCGCTGCCCCTCTCCGTGCCCCGGCAGTGCCCTGCCCGCTGCCATGCCCATCACCAAGGCACCAGCGGCCCCTTTTCCAGCGGGGCGGCGCAGCCGGGCTGTCCCCGCGCCCGCTCCTGCCCGCAGCGGTGTCCCCAGTGCCAGCCCCGCGTCCCGCCGGCCCCGCTGCCGCAGTCGCCCCCTCTCCTTCTGCTTGGCTGGGAAGGAGCTTTTTTTGGCCTCTGCTTCTGTCATCTGGCATTTAAATGTAACGAGAGCTCTCGTTGCTAACATTTATAGCAGCAAAATATTTAAGTTCCAGGGCCTGTAACACATGTTGTCCGTGTCCCTTTGCCAGGCCCAGCCGCGGCTCCCAAAGCCTTTCCCGGCTCATCCCGGGCCGTGCCAGAGGGCGGGCACGGACACGGCCCTGCCGGGCGGCGGCGGGCGAGCAGGAGCTGGGGAGAGCCACCGGCACCGGGACCGGTACCGGCACGAACACCGGCACCGGCACAAACACCGGCACTGGCACCAGTACTGGAACCAGCAGCAGCACCAACACCAGCACTGGAACCAGCAGCAGCACCAGCACAGGCACTTCCCGCCGGGGCTCCGTGAGAGCTCCCGGCGCTGGCCGCGCTCAGGGCGCCGGCACACCAAGGGCGGAGGAGTTTGTCGCACTGGTCCATGTGGCGGGGGAGAGGAGGAAAGAGAAGGACAAGGCTCAGTCCCCAGCCTGCCGCGACTCCAGGCACCGGCAGCAGCAGAGAGGGCGGTTCTGAGTGCCGGATTCAGTCCCGCCTGTGCCAGGGCGTGTGTTTGGACGTTCCTCTCCAGCCCCGGCAGTCAGCCCACGGAACCGGCCCAAAAGGGAAGGTGCAGAGCGAGCACAGCCCGCTGTGCCCCCAGGGAGCCGCACGGGGCTCGGTTGTCACCGCCTCCCCGGAGCCCGCGGCGCCCCGGGATGCTCCTGCTTCCAGCAGGGCGAGGGGCCTCGGCAGCAGAAAGCCCCCGCCCCACAGCCATCTAATAAAGATGTTCCTGGCTTTTGAAGAAGCCTAAGCACCATCAGCTGTTACCAAGGAGTCTCTTCCTCCTGCTGCTGTTCTATCTACCCTTTGCTAAGGTAACCTCAGAGAGATGGTTTGATCCACCAGCACCAGGGCACAGCAGGAGAAGGACAGCAGTGGATCCCAGCCTGGTCCCAGTGGCTGAGGGTCATCCCGAAGCCATAGGCCCTGGACACACTGGACACCTCAGGGGCTGTGCAGAACAAGAAAACACCCTTCTGACCCTTAGGGCCACAGCAAGCAGCTGGAGATGCAAACGCCAAAGGCTCGGACAATACACAAAAAATCCCATCTTTTAAGCCTGCAGATTTTTGAGCCCATCCCCAGATCTGTCTCCCTGGGGGATCCCTCACCTCTGCAGGAGCAAAGGAGGGGCCAGCAGCCATCTCAGCCACCAGCATCTTCTTCTCCCACTTGTCTCTCAAGACACCCCACCTCGTGTGGGCTCAGCAGGGTCTCATCACCTGCACCTCTCTGTGTCAGGCTGCTTCTGCTTGGAGACAGTGGCCAGGTTCTGAGCCAAAAAATGGCTCAAAATATGGAAAAGCATATTGAGTACTTTGGAGCAGCCCTGACGTGCTTTTCCACCCTGAGAGCAGACATGGGGGAAAGGAGTGCAGACCCAGGAGGGAGAGGAGGTGCTGGTCTCAGCCTGATACTGTGCAGCAGAGACCAGGACTGATGCCTCCATAGCACAGGAGTGGGCTCAGAGCAGCAAGGGACAGGGCCTGAGCAGCTGATAGGGAGGACAGGCTGAGGGAGCAGCAGCCACAGTGAGGACAGTTCTCACCACTTTGTTCTCCTAAAGCCAGGCATCAAGTTTATTTTCCTCTTCATCAGCTGATTAAGAGGCTGGTTAGGGGAAGACAAGTAATTCATCGTCTGACTCAGGACAGGGAACTGAAGACTACTCCCTGTGATGCTTCTGGACAGCTGGAAAGGGACAGAGGGAGAATGTCTGTCAATACTGGAGGTGACAGAAATAACCCAGCAGTGTAGCAGAGGGCAGACAGCCCAGCAGAGCCAGTGTGTGCCATGAGACGCTGTTTAAATAAACCACTTGGGAGGCCCAGATTTCTTCAGCTCTCCTGTGACTGGCATGGCTGAGGCCACAGCCTGGCTCACGTCCTTCTCCCTGGGGGAGCCCAGCAGGATCCAGCTGGCTGCTCAGCTGCAGGATCCTTTCTGGGAGCACAATTCTCCCACGGGATAGCCTATGGCTCCCATGGGATAGCCTATGACACACGGCAGGGTGCTGCTGCCACTGCTCAGCTCCCGGGCACAGGGAGAGCTGGGTGAGGGAATGGGAAACAGGGACAAACTGCTGTGGAAGCATTTCCAGGGATGGGCAGCCACAGCTTCTCAGGACAACCTGTGCCAGGGCTTCACCACCCTCACAACCAAGAATTTCCTAATCTCTAATCTAAATCTCACCCTCACAGCCAAGAATTTCCTAATCTCTAATCCAAATCTCTCCTCTTTCAGTTTACACTTTGTCCCATCACAACAGGCTCGGCTAAAAGGTTTGTCCTCAGCTCTCTTGAATCCCCTCCGGGCCCTGCAAGGGTCTCTGAGCTCTCCCTGGAGCCTTCCCTTCTCCAAGGGAACATTCCCAGCTCTCCCAGCCTGGCTCCAGAGGGGCTCCAGCCCTGGGGCAGTTCCGTGGCTCCTCTGGACTCTCTCCAGCAGCTCCAGGTCCTTGTGCTGCTGGCCCCAGGGCTGGGGCAGCTCTGCAGGTGGGGTCTCACCTGAGCACAAGGGCAGAGGGGCAGAATCCCCCTCCCCTGTGCCCGCGCTGGGATCACGGGGGGTCTCTGGGCTGCCAGCGCAGTTTCCAGGTCGCGTCCAGCCCCTCAGCCCCGGCACCCCCTCCTGCTCCTCGGGGTTTCACTCGCTGTAACTGAGCGGGCTGCGCCCTCCGTCCCCACCTCTGCCCGGGCTCCGTCTGCTGGGCGCTTTTAAACAGCCGGCGGGGCTGCGCCAGGGCCGGCTGCGTTCTGCCTCTGGGAGGAGTTTGCAATGACGCCACCCAAAAGAAAAGAGGGGAAGGAATTCTGTCCGTGCCCGCTGCAGGGAGAAACGTTTCCACACAAGGTGGCACCTGTCTCCTTCCTTGCACGCTCCAGCCGGAGACGCTGAAAGGCGCCTGGAAATATTCTCTGGAAATTAACTCCTGGTAAACAAGATGCAGAATCCGTCATTAATTCCCTCGTTAGCCATCGCTCTTCCCTGGGCACTCAGTCAGGCGCGGCAGGAATTGCTGCCACGGTCAGCGCTGGGGCTGGGCAGCAAGGAACGGGCAGGAGGGACGGGGTGAGAGCAGCTGTCTCCACTCCAAGTGCCCGGGACACACGGACATCCTCCCGGAGCCGCCCAGCACCAGGAGGGGCCTGGGAGCTGGAGGGGATCCCTGCCCACTCCCCTGTGCCACACTGCACATCCCACTGCAGATGGGCAGAGGTTGATGTGCCCAGATCCGCCCTGTGCTCTATCTGACAGAGATTAATGCTCTGTGCCCATAATCTACACCACAATTAAGGTATTTTAGAAATCTCTTCGTACATTCTGCAGAGCAGTGCAAGCGCTGCTGACATAAGAAGTGCTTTTGCCTTCCCATGCTGGAGAAGCCTGCCTTCCACTGCCAGGCTTTGCTTCTGATCCCGACCTTTCCACACAAGGAAAATGCACAGTGTGATTGCATATTAGAAATGCAGCATAGCTCAAACATCTCTGGCATCAAGCAGTGAGACAGTTCCAGCACTGACAGGCTAAGGAAGGCGCTGGGCTGTCCTGGCACCCTGTGCCCTGGGCACCTGCACAGAGCCCACTGTCACCCACAGGACCCTCAGCACAGAGCTGCTCCTGCTGAGCATCTCCTCTGGCAGCACAGCCAGCAGTGCCATCCCCCCCAGCCCTGCCCCAAGGTGTGCACACCTGAGCACGGTGGGTTCAACCTTAAAAGCCTTGGTGAAGCAGGGAGGTGTCAGGTACCTCACTTGTGTCAAGGTCCTTGGCCCTCAGAGTTGCAGAGAAAGGCAGGGATCTGTTTGAAGGCTGCAGGAGACCACTTTGATTTTCATGTGATTATTTTTAACCCCCATCATGCCTCTCCCATTGTCTCCAGCTCCATGGTCTCCGCTGCCCAGTGCTGACACAGTGCCTGGGGGCTCGGGCTCCCATGCTGGTGGAGCAGGACAGCAGGTCAGCGAGGGGTGCAGGACAAACTCTCCCTCTCCAGCCTTCCTGGAGGAGAAGGAGAAAGGACATGGGGGCAGAGAACATGATGAACACAGGGAAAAGGAAAGGAATTGTTTGAAAAAGGAAAAAACACAGACTTCAAGCCTGCTTGGTTTACCTGGGTGCAGGGGAGAGGGAGGAAAGGCAGGGATGGTTTTGCTGGGGTCTTCCATGTATCTCCACAAGGCACTGAAATGCAGGGCCAGCACCAGCAGAACTAAGTGCCTCCTCTGGAACCAGCATTTACTCCCTGTAGCTGTTTCCATCTCAGTAAAGTTGGATAAAGTAGGATCTGGATGTTTCATTTTGAAGTAGCGGGGCCAGTGTCAGTCTGCCCTTGCAGGGAAGCCCCCAGTCCCCCACGGAGGGCAGGAAGGTGTCAACACCACACTCAGTGAGCTCAGATCCTGACAAATGCAGCACACGAGGCGATGCAGCAGCTACCACCAAGACCACCACACTGCCAGGGCCCAGGACCACCTCACGCTCCAGCCCTGCTCCAGCTGTGGGCACTCCATCAGTGTGGGGCATGGGCAGGAGGGCAGCTTTGGGGCTGGGGCTCACACACCCAGGCCCCACATGTTTCCTGATGGAAAATTGTTCCTTGTCCTGTTCCTGAGACGTGATTGGGCTTGACAAGCAGCGTGGCTTTATGAACTGTGCTCAGGCCTTGCATCATTTGCCTTATTGTGGCCAAAATCTCCTCCCAGCCCTCCCTCCTGCCTGCACCCACAGGCACCAGTGGCTGCAACATGCACCCACAAGCCCAAAGAGCGAAAGACAAAAGGATAAAAATACCCATGTAAGAAAAAGAAAAGAAAAAGAGAAAGAATAGCCCAGATACCACCTGGATTTGAAGCCTGGAGAGCAGAGAAGTGCTGGGCAGGAAGGGAGCAAACAGAGAGGGGCTCGCTTGCAGATTCCACTGCCAATTCTGTGTCTGCTCCCAGCACAGTCCGTCTCTGGAGACACATCCCTGCTCTCAGCAGACTGGGCACTTACACAAACCTCTGTGGGTACTCCCAGAGGCAACAGCTCACTGTCCCTGTGGGGTGGGAAGGGTTGGAGCAGCAAGTGTGAGGGGAACAAAACGCAGCATGGAGGAAAACAAGGGGGAACCTACCCCAGAGCAGATGAGAGGCCCCTGTTGCCAAACTGCCCCACTGTTCATCTTCCTTCTCACCTCAACTTCATCCTGCCTGGAGGCATGAGAGGAACTCAGCCCTGGGAGAAGCAAGATGCCAGGAGCTACATTTCCTGCTGAAGTGGATCCATGTGGGGCCAGGGAAGGAGTCTGTCCAGGATGGCAGCAGCAATCCATGTGGATCCAGGCAGAGCCAGGACAGGATCCTTGCTCCTGCAGCAAGTCAGCAGCAAACCAGCACCAACCCCAGCCAAAAACTGGGTTTAAACCCAAGCAGAGCCCTTTTCCCAAAGCATGTGTGGGGCCAGCCTGGTGGTCCTTGAACCTACAAGGGCAGACGTGGGTGGCTGTCACCCTGGTGTCCCCACCTCCTGAGCAGCCCAGCGTGGGCACAGCTCTGGGGCAGGGCAGGCAAATCCCTGCCTGTTCCCAGGGAGAATCCCACCTGCCCTGGGCAAGGCTGCAGAGAGGGGACGGTGGGAAAAGCGCCTTGTCCACAAGTCTAAGGAGCATTCCTGCCGGGGAGCGGCGGCGCTCCAGCCCCTCCTGTGGAGCGACACGGGACTGCCAGAGCAGCAGCTCCTGAATTAATCCTGAACAGCGACACAGGTCAGGCAGCTGATTTCTGCCTGAAATAAATGGCTTTGCGGCACTGCTTCCCCTCAGGGAAAACATGTCCTGACAAGCTGCAGTTACTCGAGTGCCCCGAGGGTTTGTGGAGCCTGGTTCCTTTGGAGAGTGTTTTACTGTCTGCTCCCAGTGCCAAGAGCAGCTTTACACCAACAATAAACAAGGCAAAACATGGAGCCAGAGCAAACGGCTGACAAAAATCCACATTTTGCTGCCCGTGTTCGCTTTTCTGGCTCGGCAGCACAGGGCGGGTAAGGGGAGCAGGAAATCTTTGTGCTGCTGGCACATGGCCTTCCTCCTGTCAGGTAAAACACTCCCCGGTGCTTCTGCTGCTCCCTTATGCCGACTGCCAGGAATCATCGCTAGAGGAATGCACAAGACATCCCTCGGACTGTGCGTGTTCATCAGCCCTCTGCTGTGGAAGCAGAGCTGGGAGGCTGAGCACAGGCTGAGGTGCCCTGCCGGGTGGTGCTGGACGAGCTCACTGCTGCGACCACCTGCTCCTCCTGCCCAGCCCGACCCACGGACAGGGCTGAGCTCCGGGCCGCTGGAATATCTCATCCATCAGCAGCTCCAGGGAGGGAAGGCAGGGACGAGCCGAGCGGAGAAGGAGCTGCCGGGCCCGCCGGGAGCGAGGCTGCGGTGTCCCGGCAGAGCCGGCGGGTGCGAGCTCCCTGCCGCGCACAGGCTGCCGCGGCTGTCTGTTCTAAAATAGCATTTAACATGACAAGAGGTGTCGGATGGGCGCGGGAGCGCTGGCTCTCCCCAGCTCTTCCCTTGCCGAGAGCCTGTCTGCACTGCCATATGTTACTCTGCCGTATACTTCATCGTGCTTTATTTGTCATCCTCCAGCACATATGGTAACAGCTCCACTGCCTGGCACTTGGAGAGGCTGGATTTAGCTCTGAATCAGGCACAAACAAACACTCGCTGGGGCAGTGCTCTTTGCTTCTCACCATCCCCACCTCCCCACGCTGCCTCGAGGAAGAGAAACAGGCAGGCAGCTGGGCTAGATCAGCACTGCAGGCCCCTTTCGACTGAAAGCATTTTATTTCAGCATTTTATCCTGTCCTAGTCCATTATTCTATTCAATTTGACTCAATTCTATTAGATTCACGTTATTCCATTCCATTCTGCAGCCTCTGCCATGGCAAGCAGGAGAGGTAGGAAAAGAACAGGAAAAGAACAGTTTGGGATTTACTGAAAGCCATCCCAAAGAAGACCAGTCATGGGAAAAATAATCATGGATGAAGGAATCAAAGGTGAGGGACTTCTCATACTGGCCAGGCAGGGAGCTGACCCAAGCCAGACAGGCCCTGAAACCTGCATGGCCATGGTGGTGGCTGCTGTCCCTTCTCTTCACTGTCACTTCTGGGAAGCCAAAAGCACAATCCAACCATTTCCCTTGGTGCAATCATGTTTACTTAAACAGAGCACACTGGTTCCTCTTACCTTGGGCACAGCAGGGACAAACACGTCAGGAACATTGCTTGCCCACCAGTTGTCAGCCTGACATTTCAGATAGAGCCGTGGCTCCAGGGGACTCTGTCCCTGCTCACTCAGCAGGGCTATCCTCCAAAATCTTGTCCCTTTTGCCAGCACAGGGGAGGTCCCTGCCTGGGACCAAGAACACCAGGAGCAGAGGCTGCAGCAGGGCAGGGGCTTTGCTGACCACCAGGCAGGGATGTCCCAGCTGGCTGTGCTGGAACACTATTTTTCATGAGAAAATATTTAAGAAGTCGTCCATTTGCTCAGGAAAATCGTTTCATCGTGGGATGGTTTGAACTGTGCATGTGCGGATCCTTCCAGGTGTGCCCAGAAATACTGTGCCATGGAAGGCAGGCAGAGAAAGGGGGACACACTAAAGCCCTGCCTTTACCAGCCCAGGCAGCCTGGGGGAACACTCATGCCCTGCCACAGGGTCACTCAGGTGTCCAGCTGTCTGTCCATCTGTCCACCCATCCATCCACCATTCTGCTGCACCCTCTCTCCCTGATGAAAGCTCTGCCCAGCCGTGCTGGAGGTGAGTGCAGGGCCAGGACCTCACGTTCCTCCACCAAACAAGACCAGAGAAGGAGGAGAATCCACAGGAAGGCTCAGCCTGATCTCACCTCCCCCAGAGCATTCCCAGCTGCCTCTGGCAGACAGCAGCAAACCTTCTGCTTCTGTTCCCCAGAGCAGGTAACTCTCAGTGGACACGACTGGAGGCTCTGCATGGAGCCCACTGTGCAATCACCGTGTGCCTGAAACCACAGCAATTGCACCAAATGACTTTGGCAGGCAGAAGGTGCAGCCCCAAGGAAAATTCTCCTGTGCCCTCGCAGAAATCTGGTGCTTTCTGAAAGGGAAAAGAGTCTCCAGATCCTTATTCTTCAGGAGTGCTGTGGAGCGTCAGTAATAAGTCATTTTTGGCAGGCATATGTGAACAGCATCCAGGGAGGGAGAACTTCATCAGAGCAGAGAAATCCTTCCATCCTGCCTTTGGTATGACTCCAGCAAGCCTGAAATATCCCTGAGAGCTCTGCTCCTTCCCCTTCTCAGAGCTATCCTGAGCCTATCTTGGGCAAGGCACCCAATTTACATGTTCCCAGGCCACTGGCTTGCAATGTTTGCTTATTTTTACACAGGGTTTTGCAATTTAAAGGGTTTGGATGAGTAGCAAAATGGGCATTTGCTCAGGGAAAGGCTACCTCAGTTACAACAATTTCTGTCCCTTCCCATCAAGAAAGCAGGACCACGTCACTGCCTGAATGCAGGGTGCAAGTGAGCCCAACAAAATGTGCTTTCACCCAGTAATTAATTACCTAGCACTTCTCTAATTATCAGAGCTTCCATTGACAATTCCCAGAGGCCAACAGCAAACGGCAGATTCTGCCCCTCCAGCAGCTGTCTAAAATATCTTCCAGGGCAGTGCCTGCTGTCGTTGGGACAGGAAGCAGGACCAGTATCTCCAGTCTCCTGCTCCTGTAGGAGCATCACCCCCTCATCCCACAGCCCCACAGGCAGCCTGGCTGCCCTGGACTGGGACCTGTGCCAGGCTGCCCAGGCACACTGCACACTGTTCTGTTGGGCTGAGACCGTGAGAGCCAACTGGGCATTGCTGAGAGTGAAATCAGCCTCCCCAGGCCAGGCTGGTGGCCCAGGAGCTGTTCTGAGCAGGGCTGGAGGTTGGCTACAGCCCAAAACCCGTTTTTGTGCACCCCAGACAAATGCAGGGACGTTTTGGATTTGCATCTACTGGGGCACGGCTCAGGCAGCAGAAGTGTCCAGGCCAGCAGCAGTGGCCAGGCTGTCAGTGTCCTTCAGTCCCCAGGCCCAAGGAAACACAGCCCAGGCTGGGAGCACAGCCACGTCCAGCTGGGACAAACCTTCTCCCCAGGGTGCACATGTGCAGTCACGTGCCCAGCGCCCACCCCAGTGGCCAGAGGGCACGAGGTCACAGGCCAGAGGTCACCAGCCCACCCTAGGGCTGCCAGTCAAGGTTACTGGTGACGCACCTGCCCCAAAAGCCAATGTGGGAGGAACCATGGCAGCCAAGGAGGAACCTTGGCACCTGAGCCAACACAGGGGACAGGACTGGCCATTGTTGACCTTGGGAGCTGCACAAAGCACAGGAGGTATTTAACCCCCTGCAGAGCCCCTTGAAACCTCTTCTGAGCTCTGAACCCCGACAGCTGAGGACACAGGCAGTGTTTTCCTCACCTTTCTGGCAGGGTATCGCTTTCTGCTGACTCTGGCCGAGCTGCAATGACAGAAACAACAGGTTACTCGGGGTGAGTAACAGCGAATATCTGAATTCGTTTTAGTAAGAGAAGAAAAATGTTCTCTGGGTTTAATTTAAGCCTCATTTATAAAACTGACCTGCATTGCTAGTTTGTTGCTTCCCATCTCTTACAGCAGGCGGAAAGGGACAGCAAGCTGGCCTCTTGCTGCCTGCAGTGTCTGCACTCACCCTGCCAGGCAGTTATTTGGGACAAGTGTGAAATCCTGATTTGTTAAGAGCCTAATAAACTGTCACATAGAAAATAGCACAGTATATCACCCCCGGACATTGCTGGCAAAACCCTGTGAAGGAAAGAGCTAAGGTTGTCATTGACAAAATTGATATATACAGAGAGATACTTTTTGTCAAATGCACAGATAAAATAACAGATGTGTCAAAGAGGTTACCTGGAGCAGAAAGACAGCTGGTCCAAACACCACACACAGCTGGCTTGTCTCTTGTCCCTGTCCAACACCAGGGCTGTGTGTACCCTCGTGGAGCCTCCAGGCTGCCCTGTGCCCCGCTTCTGCCTGTTTCCCTCCCTGTGGGCACTGCCCGGTGGCCCAACCCAACTCCTCATTATCTCCCTGCAGGAGTGGACTTGTCCTCGTTAAAAACCCACACCTGGACTTGATGGAGGAGGACATCCTGTACCACTTGGACCTGGGAACGAAGACACACAACCTGCCAGCAATGTTTGGGGACATAAAGGTAAAGAGCAGTCCAAAAGGGAGGCAGCAGTTCTCCCCTGGACAGGCTGTCCAGCTGCACATCCCGTGCTGCTACTGGCTCATGCTGGGGCCCTGCTGCTGCCAAAGCTCCTGTGGGGTGGGGTCGGGCTGCTCAGCTGAGGGACTCAGCAGCCAAAGGAGCCTGGGCAAGGAGGTCGTCTGTCCTTGCTTGTTTTTGGCAGAAATCACAAAAGAAAATTATCCTTTTAAAAACCTGTAACTCTGTAAAACTTGATTTTATATTGGCCCCATTTGGAGGACAGACAGAGGAGGCATTTGTCCAAAGCATTTTTGATCATCATCTGCTGGAGATGAGGGAAGGAGGATGTCATATCATTTTTGGTTGAGACCTGCTGTCAAAACTGACTTGTCCCGATGGCATCCTCTCATTTCAAACCAGAGTGTTTCCCTAGTCGTGGAGGGGAAGAGCCTTGGTGCCCAGGGCTGGAGCTGCCTGGCACAGCACAGCGTGGGCTCCTGCTGCCCTGCACCCTGGCAGCAGGATCAGCAGCACTGCCCTGGCAGCTGCACACTTATCTTCCTCCTACCTTCAGCAAGCGTATTTTCCTTTAATAGTAAAATTTGTCCTTTTTACTCTCTGACTTTATGGCCTCTGTGCCATCAGCAGTGCTCACTAACTGCAGCCAGCACTGCCCATAGAATAAATTAACCAATGAGCTCCTCCAACATCTGGGTTTGCTTTGCTATCAGTGGTGATACCATCAGCTCAATTTTGCTGAATTATTTTAGATTTTCTTTTCTAGGACTGATACCCAAGTATGAGCAGCTGTATGGCTGCCCTGACCCAGGGTAGTCACCACCCTGCCAGAGTGACAGCCCGGTTTTCATGTTAACTCCTGGGTTTGTGACCTCAGTCATTCCCATGTCCCTTGACTGATGGTGAGGAAGTGGCACCCCACTGCTTTTTCTGGGAAGACGTGCCTGGCACAGCCACCACCGCCACACTCAGGCTGACTCATGGTCCTTGTTCTAGCTAAGTAGCAGCACACCAATATTTTATATTCTGGCTGACTCGTGGTCCTTGTTCTAGATAAGTACCAACACACCAATATTTTATATTCTGGCTGACTCGTGGTCCTTGTTCTAGATAAGTACCAACACACCAATATTTTATATTCTGGCTGACTCATGGTCCTTGTTCTAGATAAAGTACTAACACACCAATATTTTATATTCTGGCTGACTCATGGTCCTTGTTCTAGATAAAGTACCAACACACCGATATTTTATATTCGGGCTGACTCGTGGTCCTTGTTCTAAGGACCAACACACCGATATTTTATATTCGGGCTGACTCGTGGTCCTTGTTCCAGCTAAGTACCAACACAGCGATACTTTATTTCCAGTTTGTGTGCGTTGGCGGCAGCCCGAGGAGGATGAGGGCGTTTGCCCAGTTCATGCGGCGGGAGCTGGGGCTGGCGGGGCCCGGGGAGGACGTGGCTGACATCTGCGGGGGCTCGGATCGCTACGCCATGTACCGGGCAGGGCCCGTGCTCTCCATCAGCGTGAGTCCCGCGCCGCTGTCCCCACGGGCTGTCCCCACGCGTCAGTCCCCACGGGCTGTCCGGGGCTCTGCTGGCACACGGCGGGTCCGTCTGCCCCTGTCACAGGGACGGGCTGGCACCACCTCTCCCTCACATGCCTCCCCTAACACCCACCAGCACGGCTTTTATCTCCTTTTCACTGTTCAGCCACTACCACCAGTGCAACCTCTCAGCCGTGGCAAAGCTGCTTCTGTTTGAAAACATTCCCCAGCACCTGCACTCTCCGTTTGGAAAGCGCAGCATTAACAACAGATGTACACGTGTTCTGCTCAGCTCAGTTTGGGAGGCAAAACCACTTCTCACCACACATCAACTGTGAAACATTGCTGGGAGTATTACATTGATACAAGCTCTAACAGAAAAACCTGGCCTTATTAGCAATTACTCTTTTAGGCCAGGATTTTTGGCACTGAACAAAGGGAAAAGCAAACACAGTCTCTGCTGGGGAGCACTCACACCCAAAGGCTTGGTCATGATGCCATTTCTTCAGGCACAAGATTAGTCTGAAACGTGATTCACAGGAGATGGAATCACTCATGCAACACAGCTCGTGTTTTGTCCCTCTGACAAACCCAAACCAATCCTGACCAAGGCAATCAGGCCTGAGGGAATCAATCTGAGAGGATCCAAGGGGGAGGACTGCCACAAGATTTGCTGTTCCCCAGCCTGGCAGCAGCAGTGACACAGCCAGAAGCAAATCCTCACTGAGCTTGTGGCTGTGCACCAGCTTTGGCCAGTGCAGAAGGGGACACAGGGTAGAGCACATGGCCACCCTGAGAAGCATCATGCAGAGCAGCTGCCAACATCACATTTCTGCAAGTTGCTTAGAAACACAACTGAGCTCAAACATACGGGGGCAGGAACACAGACTCCAGCTCTGAATATTTACAATATGAATAAATTTTTTAGGCATTGGTGAATAAGCTAGGCTGATGTTCCAGAATAACAACATGCAAAAAGGTTTCATATTTAGAACATGATACAAGGCAAACAGAGCATTGGTCTCACAGCCAAGAGAAAGGAGACAAAGCGACACAAAAACTGGCTGTGTACCTCAATCAGTGGAGCTTCCATACATGCTTCCTTCAGGTTTTTGAAGATGATAGCAAAACCAAAAAAATGCGAGGCATTTTCAAGGGGAAAAACCAAACTCCACAGCACCAAACACTTTTTTGTACTTAAAAGTTAAGCTAAGAAAAGCATGTTGGTCTAGCAGCAGAGCAGAAGACAGATGACCAAGCAAGGGAGAACTGGGCAGATGCAGAAGCCCCAGAACATCTGCCAGGCCTGGGGAGCAGCAGCAGAGACGGGAGTGGGGCAGCACTGACTGTGGAGGATGGGAACAAGCCAGTGCCAGCAGCGGGGAGCTGGTAGCCAGGCAGGTGCTGGGGACAGAAACCCTGAAACCCTTCTGTTGTCCTTTTTGCCCAGGAATGCAGCAGAGATGGTCAAGTGTGGGGTGAGGACAGGCTGGAAGGCACATGGGGAAGTTTGTCAGGTTGTCCTCACTGAAATTCACCACTCCCAGAGCACCAGCAGGACACAGGAAAGTGCAAGTGAGCACATGGTGTAAGGACTGGCTGTGCACAGGGAAGTGTTGCAAGAGGACACAAAAAGAACTACACTCACCCGTCAGAATGTGAGATGAAAAGGAAAAGGGAAGTTTACTTGGGAATTTCAACTTATATAGTTTTTGGGATTTGGTCAAGGATTGGGGGACGAGAGGAACACCCCTCTGACCTCAGTGGTCAACTCAGAAGTCTATCAAATTTGTCCTTCCCCCGGAAAGGAATGTGTTGTTTACAAAATATCAGTCTTTGTTTTTGTCACAAGCTTAAGAAAGCTCTAGTAGAAATGAAAAATATCAGAAGGCTGAAAAATCAAAGCAACGGGGAAAGTCTTGGAGCATTCAGATATATTGGGATGTATTTGTGGACCTTCCCTGAAGGACAGCCACCATCTGTGTGCTTGCACAGAGTCCCCAGGGCTGAATACCAGCTCACTGACTTGGAGAGCCTTTAAAGAATCAAGGGGAGGAGAAGAGGTTAGACACCTCACCCAGACAGACTAAAAAGACCACAAGATGTCTTTTACCCCTCAAAAAAATTGCTGTTGGCCTGGCCAGCAGAAGAGGCCACAGCATAACCCCGAGCTCATTGCAGTTATGTACCTGTCACCTGCTGCAGCCTCATGGGGACTGACGTTTCTCTGTTCTCTCCTTCCAACAGCATGGAATGGGCATCCCTTCCATTTCCATTATGCTCCATGAGCTGATCAAACTGCTGCACCATGCAAAATGCCGGGACGTTACCATTATACGCATCGGTACTTCTGGGGGCTTGGGTAAGCGATTCATGGTCTTTCTTCAGAGCAAAACAGCCATTGTTAACAAGAACTCTCAGCAATACATCACACAGTTCTGAACTTCAGCATTTTGTCAGGTCTCTAAATATTAAACATGCTATTTTGTTTTGGGTTAAACCCAGAAAACTTGTAGCAACTGGCTTGGCAGAGCGCACATTCTCGGAGTGTGCAAAAGCCTCTATTCCACTACAGCCATGTGTCACTTTCCAAACAGAAAACATGGATTAGTGGTGACCCAAATGAATCCGTGTCCCCTGGCTGAGGCAGTGGTGCTGCCCATGCCTGCACAAGCTGGTGGGGGGTACACGATCTCTGCAAGCCAGAGCAGCTGAGCTCCTGTCACTCAGCACATTCTCACAATCACTTATCTTGTGCTGATTCTGTACATTTTACTTGTACATCTGTACTTCATGAATTTCAATTATTCTCTGACATCTTTACTCACTGAAAAGAAGAGCCCCGCATGCACACATAGATCTACTGAGATTTTCCTGCTGTGCTGGAGTTTGGCAGCAGGACACAGGTGTTTTGAGCTCTGGCAGCCTCGGCTTCCATTTCCACAGGGATCGAGGCTGGGTCTGTTGTGATCACTGACACGGCCGTGGACTCCTCCTTCCAGCCACGCTTTGAGCAGGTGGTGCTGGGGGACGTGGTGGTGCGGAGCACCGAGCTGGACAAGGGCCTTGCGGAGGAGCTGCTCGCCTGCAGCAGGGACATCCCCGACTTCCCCACGCTCATCGGCCACACCATGTGCACCTACGACTTCTACGAAGGTAAAGCCAGTTCTGTCTGCCCTTCCTCACCACACGTAATGCCAAGTCCTCCCACTCTTCCATGGAGAAAGCTGTCCAGGCAGCCCGGGCCCCAGGAGGGCTGCAGGCAGAGACCCACGTGGTGCTGGGGGGCCCGGGCAGAGCAGGGGAACACACAGTCCCTCTGTTTGCACCTCGCTGAGTTTGCCACCAAGCTGTTCCCCTACAGCAAGATTGTCACTTCAGAACTACCAAGCACTAGGGAAACATTAGGTTGCCTGAGAGGTTTCCACAAACAAACTTTGGTTACTCTAGAACCGTTTCCTTTGCTAAATTAAATACTGATTGCAGGCAGGGTAGATGAAACATAATAAATGAAGAATTAATAATCTGAGCACTATTTATAAACCTTTAGATCTGCTTGCAGATGCAGCCATCTGTGTACTGCTCAAGTCCATATTTTATTTAAACAAAAAGCCATTTGAGAGGATTAAAGTAGGAGCAGCAATAAATTGAAGGGTGGTCCCAGGCTGGCCCAGCTGCAGGTAAGCATTTGCCTGCCCCAGGGCCTTCAGACACAGTGAGAGGAGGAGCTGCACAGGGCACAGATCTGCTCTGAGCACACAGCAGGACAGCAAAGCCCCCGGAGGGGTTAGAGGAGAGGGTTGGGGTGGCTGCCCACACTGAACAGTGTTAGTGCTGCCTGCAGTGGTACCTGGAGCTGCAGCAGGGGAGCACCAGTGCCCTGGGACCAGCTCCCTAACCAGCACTGCTGCTGCCCGCACCAGGAATGCCTCTGCAAGGGGCTCCAGCTTCCACAGCAGCCCCTGCAGAAAAATCAAACCCACATTAAACGGGTTTCCTCTCCTCAGTGTTCCCATTCTGCACAGCTTGCCGTACCTCTTCTACAGTCAGTCGGCATTTTTGGGATTTAACCTGGCAGACCTTCACAGCTGATATGCAGGCCTGTCTCCATAGGCACAGCATGCCCTGGTACCTCCCACCTGTGGGCTGAACCCACCTTTTACCAATGTGGAAACCTGCGTCATTCCCTCCCCATACAGACACACATCCACTGGCTTTAACACTGAGGGGAATACGAATTAACCAGCTGCTCACAGGAAAGCTTTGTGGGCCTCAGACAGAATGTGGGCACTGCTGGACTTCCCATTTGCACATACGCCCTGTGCCCCGTGACCCCACGCAAGGCCAACAGTGACAGTTCTCTTGCTTCCTTTCCAGGTCAGGGGAGATTAGATGGTGCATTATGCTCTTTTTCCAGTGAAAAAAAGTTGGAGTACTTAAGGAGGGCTTATGATGCTGGCGTGAGGAATATTGAGATGGAGTCCACGGCATTCGCTGCCCTGTGTGGACTGTGTGGCCTCAAAGGTGAGTCCTGTCGCTTCCACCTTCTCCCCATGGATGGGCTTAACACCTTGTGAGGGTCCTGTTCGGTGCCAGAAGGCCAAACACATCCTTAATGATTTTATCTAGAAAAGGACGCTAAAGCAAATTCCAGCTTAATAAAACCCAAGTGTGCATTAGACCTGAACGCGTGCTGGACAAACCCGCACCTTGCTCCCCTCATGCCCCTCCCGGCCCTACAGCACATCCTGGCCGTGGGCACTGCCGCCTGAGGGTGTGCGGGGAACAGCCCGGGGCAGGGAGCCGCGGCTCCTGATGAGGGCCGGGCAGGAGGACAGGAGGGTTGGGAAGGCCGGGAGGGCCGGGCAGGAGGACAGGAGGGTTGGGAAGGCCGGCAGGGCAGCCGTGAGGGCCCGCTCCCCGAGGTGACCGGGCTCCGTCCTCCTGCAGCCGCCGTCGTGTGCGTGGCGCTCCTGGACCGGCTGGAGGGGGACCAGATCCGGGCGTCGCACGAGGTGCTGTGGGAGTACCAGCAGCGGCCGCAGCGCCTCATCGCCGCCTTCATCCGCAAGCGCCTGGGGCTCTTCGCCACGGACTGACGGTGACGGCCGAGCCGCAGGCCCGGGAACGGGGCTGCGGGCCCTGCCCTGCCGGCCGACACACGGACCCTGCTCCGGGAACGGGAGAGCAACGGGAGAGCAACGGGAGAGCAACGGGAGAGCTCCGGTCCCGCCGAGTGCGAAGCGGGGCTGCGGGCCGTGCCCGCCCCTCACACAGACCCCGCTCCGGGAACGGGAGAGCTCCGGGAACGGGAGAGCTCCGGGAACGGGAGAGCTCCGGTCCCGCCGGGAGCGGAGCGGCCGCAGCCAGCGGACACCGCGGTGCGGGAGCTGCCGGCCTGAGCGCGGCTGGGACCGCACGGACAAGATCTGCACTGACAAGAAGGTCAGGCTGTGGAACAGAGCTGCAGGCTCCTCACTCCTGGCTCCAGCCGTCGTAAAGGACTGTCCTGTTAGGGTCCCTCCTGTCCACAGCGATCTTCCAGGAAGGAGAGCCCTTTGCTTTGGCCATAAAGACAAAACCCAAGTAAATGACATGAAAAATTAATCCGTATTTGTGACCATTATTGTTACTGCTGTTACAAAGGTCGTTGAGATTTTCATTCCTACAGTATTTAAAGATGTCATAAACAGGCACATGCCTGTTTGAGTACGAGAGGGACACCACAGCACCCAACCATGGTCGGCTGAGGACCCGACCTTCAGGCACTGGTTAACATTAGAGACACTTCTGTCACCACCAAAATTCACAAATAAGTAGTCTATCTTGAAACAAGTTATTTTTCACAGAGAAATTCTTATCAACCTTTATAAAAGTATGATTCAGAGTGAACTGCCTGTGATTCATCCCTGGCATAAAGAGACCTGAGCTCTGAACTGCCACCCCTACCCAGCCAAACCCACAAAACAGGGCTGCAAGAGGTGTGGGTTGAGAAGCCTATTTACCATTAACACTTTTAAAATTACTATTTTCATGTGTGTATCTTGGAAGATTTCCTTTTTGTTGTTTAAGTGTAGAAAGATTCATGATGAAAACCAATGTCATTATAAGCATCTCCATTCCTGAAGGGTTCTGATCAGCTCTTGTAACCAATGCTGAAGTGAGGGTTATGAAGTAGGGTGAAACATCCACCTCCTTCACACAGGAGCGAGGTGTCTGGCCAGGCTGGGGAACAGCCAAGGGGGTCTGCAGAGCTCTCCTGGCACGAGCAGCCTTGGTTGTGCTGTGCAAAATATCCTTTTATTGACCTGCATGTTCTCCACGCTCCAGTGTTACATGAAAATCCCCCCCAAATCCTCATTCTGGCCTCACTGTATCACCAAAGGCCCTGACTTATCATTGCACTGGGGGAGCCCAGACTTCTATAGACTTCTACTCAGTCTCTACCCTGAAAAATGACAGACATGAAAACAACCACAAGTCTCTGCCAAAAAATCTGTGCCCACTATTTCAAAACCAATGCCTGCTTCCTTTAAACTTTCCTTTTCATTAACATCTTGGTATTTATAAAGTATGACAACTATAATCTCAATTTCAGTGGTGCAAAATTTTTTATCTTGTAGATCTGCTTTTAAAGGCAAGGGAAAAAAATCCACTGCCTAGGTTTGAGATGATTCCTTTCTGGGAATTGTCTCGCAGCCAGTCTGTTCCCCACAGCAAAGCACTGCTGCTCTCCCCACAGCAATATCCAGCCAGTTGTGAGGTGGCCAAATGTGTTTTAAAAATAACGAGTTACCCCAAAGGAGATACCAAAGTAAAAAGCACAAATATACACAGAATTGTAATTTTAGCACAAGCACACAGAGGCTGAGCCCAGAAGACATCATTCCCCCTGCTCAGGGCAAGCTCTGCAGCATTTCCCCACTAAACTCAGCTGCAACACTGGGATTATGACCCTGTGCTCACTCTCAGGAGTCTGTCCCACTAGAAAATAAAGAAATAAAGATCCCAGCTCTATTTATAATTCATACTGAAAAACTAATCTGCAATATGAAATTGTATGTCTGGTTTGCAGTAAATATGATGCAGCAAGTTGCCTTCTAAATATAGACAAAGGTTTAAATTTCATCTTATCATAATCAAGGAATATTAGAAACATTCATGGCAATGAAGATTTTATAACTAAAAGAACCAAATTCTCAAGAAACCTGGAAAGAAAATTGTGGGATTTATTCATGTAACATAGCAAAATCTAAAGTAACTGCTGTGCAAACTATTTTGAACTTCTGCTGCCAGTTAAATCCCAAGAATTCCTACTCCAGGTGCTGGTCATCAGATTGGCCTGTGGTGTGTGTGGGAGTCCTTTAGCAAGGTGTCCCAGCCCCAGTGGAAGGGGACAGTCCCACTGCAGCAGCCCAGCCCTCCAGACCCGCAGCAGGCAGTGAGATGTGATGCAGCACAGCTCAGGTGGGCTTGCAGTGCTTTAGAAGGGCTGCACACACAGGGAACTCAGCAGCTCTAGGACACCACCAGAGGGAATTTGTTTAAGGTTTGCATATTGTGGGCCAGACCAGACCCCTGGTGCTCCTCTGCCCCCCACATGAGAGGTGCTCTACATTTTAAAAGCTGTAGACTCCATGTCTCTTCTGGGAAGCTTTGGTGGCGGAAGTTTTGACAAAACCTCTCTTGCATAAAGTGTTTTATGCAGTCCGGCTTCTCGGAGAGCGAGCTCGACACGGAGCCTGGGGTCAGAAAGGACCTGTTAAAAAAACCACAGAAATGATAAATAGAAGCCAAAAAATTCCCTGAGGAGCTGCTGCCTTCCCTCCTGCTCTCCATGCACACAGCTCAAGTGCAGCACAGACTCCACTCTTCTCCTGGTTGTTCCTATAGAATCCAAGGGCTTCAAAGGCCTTTATGATTTTTCTCACAGTGTTGCCTTGTGCTTACATGGCAGTGCCACTTCCGTTTGTCAGAACAGCAATTAATCCCAGGGAAATTACTTCTGAAATTTGTCAAAAGTTTATCCGACAAAATTTGTAAGGCTCTTTCCAATCCCTGTTCCATGGTCTGCAGTGGGACTACACTGGAAGTACAAGGAAGAGCGACACGTTGCTACCAGAGCATGTTTAAGATTTGTCAGAACCTCATACATTGGTCAAATTTGGGGAATTTTAATAACCAAACAAAACCCACATCTTTCCATTACCAAACTGAGAAGCTTTAAAATGTCTTAAAATGGGAAGTGCTGGACAACTTTAGCTATAGACATTGTTAGAGTTCATCCTATTCAGTGTCCAAAAAAAGCTTTTGCAGCACAGAATTGTGCCATAGCTCTTCTCTTTTTGTAAATAATTTTCAAATTCCGGAATGGGAATAATTGCAAATGCATTGACTGAGCAGATAGGGAACAGTGAGGGAATCTAAAGATATCCAGATGTTCCTTGAGTGCATTTGAAATTGAGGGAGCAGCCTCCTCAGCAAGCTGAGTGCCCTGAAACACGAGGACAGTTAGTTGAGTTCCTGCTTCACTGACACAGCAGGATGACAGCCCGTTACCTGCTCTTCAGTGTAGGTGTGCAGCCTGAACAGGGGCTGCTGCAGCTCAAACTCCTCCTTGGCCCCAATGCCCAGCCGAGCTCTGGACGCCACTGTGTCAGCCACTGCTCTGGCTGGGTCCGATTTTGCAACAATGCCAACCTGAAGGGGCAATGTGAGAGTAACAGTGACTCTGTCTGTGCAGAGCTGAGGTGAGAGCAGGTCACTACAGTAACACACCCTTTAGAACCCCATAATTCACCATCCTTGAGTGTAACAGAGGGCAGGGCACTGCAAGGATGTGTCAGAGAGGAGCAGCAGCACCCTGAGCTCCCCAGCAGACACTGACACGAGCTCCAGCGTCCAACCCAGTCTCTACAGGGATTCAGCAGCTCCATAATTCTTCAATACCCACAATTCCTGAAGCCTAGACTTTCTCCTTTTTCTTTCAATAGAAACAAAAGTGTTCAGGGTGATAATTCACAATTTTTACAGAGTCATGGGCAAAAACATTGAGTGATATGCCCCAAATAATACAACTCTGATTTTTTTCTGAAGTGCATCTGCTTTAACTGTGTAATTTCCTGTGGCTAGATCAATATCAAAGATTCCCAGACACTGTATTGTGCCAGAGTTAATCTTTTTTCATTGTTTACTTTCTTTGTGTTAAAATATCCAGATATAGGCTAGTACTACTTTGAAAAAATACAGAAAGATGCACGAGCAAAATAGCCAATGTCCATATGAAGAATGGCTAAAACCAGAAAAAAAAACCCTTTAAATTGCATACGATAATATTTTCACCCATCTCTTTAATAAAATGTCATCCTGGTATTTACAGGTTGCCCAAACCTACAGGCCAAATGACTTCAGTAAAGATCTTTTCCCCTTCCCCATACAAAGAATTTACACACTTTATGAAGCAGCATTTCATTAGTGCGAAACAGAGAATAAATGTTGGTCAGACAAGTATAATGAAGTGGGAGCATCACCATCCCAGGCAAAGGCCCTTCTAGAAGCATTTTCTACTCTGGCAAGAGAATTGAGTCAGTGGGAAGGGCTCAACAGATCATGACTACCAACCAGCCTCTTCGGAGGAAAAAACAAGATTACATACAGAAATGTAAATTAAGAGAAAATTACTCTTTCAAAAGTCAGCAGTAGAAAAAAAATAATCTTAGCACTACTTTTACTATGACGTTATCAAGCATTAGTAAGCATTTTATAGGTATCTTTTTAAAAGTAATGTGCAGAAGTTTCAGAGACTCAAACATCTCTGAAGAAAAGTCATTCAAGGTGTGCAAGTTTTCAGAATTTTAAAAGAATATAAATTACTCATAAATCTTGCCTAAGACTCAAGGCAGACTTAAGGTTATTAAAACAAACAAAACCCAGAAAAAAATCACAGAAGAAAAATCACATCCAAGCTGGAAAAAAAACCCCTCTCTATCTCCTCTGAGATATCAGCAGCTCCTACAGCCCAATTTAATGTCATGATGTTCCTGTTGTCAGCGCTACAGAGGACACAGGATTTATACCAGGTGAGAATTGCGGCTGGTCAGCCCTAAAGTGCCTTTTCCCTGGTTGGTGTGTTTGCCTTTGGGGGACGGTGGCGTTTATCTTTGGCCGTGAGCTCGCAGTGAGCCCGGCCGGCACGGCGCAGCCCACCTGCCGCCGGAGCTCCTCCAGGCGCCTCTCCCGCTGCCGCTCCCGCCGCTCCCGCCGCTCCGCCAGCTCCGTCCTCTGCTGCCGCCGCCGCCTCTCCAGCACGGCCCGCCGGAACCGCACCCTGCCGGGCACAGCGAAACGCTCAACACCGGCCCTGCCGCCCCCTGCGCTGCCAGCCCCGCTCGGCCTGCCCTGAGGGTCTCTGTACCCACCTCATGGTGCCCTGGCCCTTCATCCAGACACCCCCGAGGGCCAATTCTCATCACCGTGTGCTCTTTTTGTTGGAGCTTTTTGGGCTGGATTTTTTTTGGGGAAGGGGAGTTTGGGGAGTTGTGCTTTTTGATTTGTTTCTCGGTGGGTTTTGGTTAGTCAGTTGTTCTTTTAAACAACTTGGCTAACCTCTCAGATTCCGTGTCTAGACCACAGATTTTCTCTAGCTGGCTTTATATAGCCCTGGTACTCTTTTTTTCTCCCCCATTTTCTTTGCCAAGAAGAAATGTTCTCTCACATCTGTGTATGGCAGAAGAAATCTTTCCTATAACCCTTTCCATTAAAAGAAACACCTCACTCCCAGTCTTGTCACTGGAAAAAGAAAAAAAACCCTTCAGACTTACACCCTTCTTCCAAAGGAAAAAGCTGGAGCTCCACACCAGTAACTCCAGAACTTTACCCACAGCACAACTGTGCTGCTGCACCTTTCACTGCAGGCATTTTTAGAGTCTGTTCCTCATGGAGCTATAGATATTTGTTGGGATGTCACTTTTAGTTCTACAGGAGTTGCCAATGCCATGCTTTGAATTTGGAGAATTACCCTCCTTTTGACCTTCAAATTTGAACTTGTCTTTAGAGACATTGAGACGAGACAGCTGCTTCAACTACAATAAAACATGTATTGTTATTTTCTTACTCTCCTTACTCAAAGGAGTATATAACTTGTGCTATAAACTGCAACAATCAGAACTAAACCTACAGTTCTGCTGGTGGCCAGCAAAGACCTCTGTGTCAATAACCCAATCACAATTAGCAGGACAAATATTTATCCCAAGAGTGTGGTACAAGGCTGCCCCAGAGAGGCTCCCAGTTTCTCACAGTGTCCACTGTAGTTTAGACAGAGAAATGTTACAGCAGTAGTGCTCAGGGGGTCATTCTGTACCAGGGAAAAAGCCTAATCTGCTTTTTATATGGAGAATATTTAATAAAAAGCAGATGTTCATTTTTTATGAAAAATGACAAAAATTATACTGAAATCATTTCTCTCTGCTTGAGCTGACTTTTGTGATACATGTTTTAAAACACTCCAGAGTTATCAAACATGAAATTCAGTACTCTGGAAGCTTCTGTGCAAAGCCAAGAAGGAAGACGGGGAGGCACTTGGCCAGGCCTAACTTCAAACACTTGGTCTTGCCCCTGGCAGTTTTCCTGCAGAGGGGAATACCAAGCAGCGCTAAACTGAAGCATTCCGTGGCCTTTCCGTGCCCGGTTTGAACTGGTCCAGGTGATCCCGGCTGATTGCAGGCAGGGAACAGCCAGGGAGAGCAGGGAGGGACCAGGGAACAGGGAGCAGGCCGGGAGAGCAGGGAACAGGCAGAGAGAGCAGGGAGAGCAGGGAGCAGGGAACAGGGAGCAGGCAGGGAGAGCAGGGAGAGCAGGGAGAGGAGGCAGGGAGAGCAGGGAACAGGCAGAAAGAACAGGGAACAGGGAGCAGGGGCAGGCAGGGAGAGCAGGGAGAGCAGGGAACAGGCAGAGAGAGCAGGGAACAGGGAGCAAGCAGGGAGAGCAGGCAGGGAGAGAAGGGAGCAGGCAGGGAGAGCAGGGGCAGCACCAGGGCTGTTCCCATGGCTGTGCTGCCATCCTTCTCAGGCAGACACCCCTGGAAATACATACTCAATGCACATCGTGTTCCTAAGTTGGGACGCCCTTCCAACACATTTTTATACTTGGCTGCCAATGTTTACTCAAGCTTTGATTTCGCCCTATCCACACCTAAATAAAGTTGTTCATTCTCTTTGGCTCTATTACATCTCGCAACATTTTAGCTGCTATTTCTTCTACATAAAGATAATTTTATAGAAAACGTCAAAATCAAAATATCTTAATACTCAATTTTGCTTTTAAGCACCACAGTAAGTAAAATTGTAATAAATCACCAGCTGATAAATGAGCATAACTGATTAGTTTCAGTAAAGGTACCTTTTGTAGCATTGCAGGTACACATTTTGTAATTTTTGATAAACACAGTTTCATTAAAGCTCTGCTTTCAGACACTGTCTCATAAATATTCAACAGGAAATAATGAACTACTATGTCAGGAGAGCCCAGGAGAGTTTCAGGGGAGTGTGTGAGAGCTCTGAGGTGGGATGAGGGAGGTGCTGCTCTGAGGGCACGGGGGAGATGCAGCACCCACATCCAGCCCTGGGGAGCAGAGCCCCAGGCAAACAGAGGCCATCACCCCGTTCCCGTGGGTCACTCACACCAGATCCTGGCACACAGCAGTCCGTGCCTTCCCCTGGGGTCTGGGGCCAGGCTGGCAGCAGCTCAGGTGCTGGGGTAGAACACAGCAGGTGCTTCCCACTCGCTGCCTCCCTGGACAGCAGGACTGTGCCAACCTGTTTCCCATAGGTAGTCAGTGCAAATATTTGCACAATTCCATGCCAACTTTATTTTCACCCTGCAAGAGTAATGCCAAATCTATTGCTTTTGGGGGGAAACGTTTTTAGAACATGATCTATTTTCCTACCTCGGGGACCTGATGGAGAACCTGACTAAAATTCACTGCACAGGTGAAAAAGGAGAAGTGGGCTGGTAGCAACAAAGTCCTGTCTTTTTGGATGCTAATTTCTGGAGCACGGTGAGACTTAAATGCGGTTGGTAGTTGTTGATACCACATTAAAAGAGAGTTTATAATTCAGTGTTCTAAAGACACAGACACGTGGAGGGGAGACATTCAGCACAGCTGAGTG
This sequence comes from Cyanoderma ruficeps, assembly GCA_008694505.1. NCBI lineage: Eukaryota > Metazoa > Chordata > Aves > Passeriformes > Timaliidae > Cyanoderma > Cyanoderma ruficeps. The sequence continues at coordinate 367,442 of VZDJ01000019.1, read as the reverse complement.
TGTGATCCTGCACGTACAAAGCAGGGACTGCAGCAGAGGCACCTCCTGCCCCACTTCCCATGGGGCACCAACTCCCCACACCCTGAGCAGCCCCACAGCCGTGCCAGGAGGGCAGGCTGAGCTCCCCTGGATGCCAGCACAGCACACACACCTATCTCCCACCTGCTGGGCTTCTGCAGCACCAGTCTCTCTCAGCCTGTCAGCTACCAAACCTCCCATTTTTATTTGGAAGAAAAAGAGAACCAGAACTCTCTGCCTTCCTTTTCAAATGTGGCCAGCCCAGACCCTTTGTGACAACACAGCAGTAATCAGAGCTCTTGTTCAGACAGTTTAGCCTCAGTTCTCAGGCTGAAGGAGTTTAAATCTGCAATTTCTGCGTTATCAGCAAACACAACAACCAGCAAGAACATCCAGCAGTCAGGTAAGGCACCTCCACCCTGTTTTAAGAACTGGACCACTATCAGCAGACAGCACCAAATGAACAGAAGAAAGCACAAAAGAAGTAAGATTTTTGCTTAAATCTGGGGACATTTGAGAGGACTGGGGCAGATCTAGCCCCAGTGATTCTTGTAAGCACTGTTTTACAAATTTTGTATTAAATGACCTGGATAAAAGAATTAATAGAGAATAGATACTGGGCTTGGAGCAGAAATCACAACCCTTCCCCCCCTTTTCTGAATGCAGAGAACATCACTTAATAGGATTTCTTGCTGATTTCACTATTCTCACCACATTTCATTTGCTCAGCATCTGTGGGATCTCACACAAAGTTTCACCCACTGGGCTGAGGCCTGTGTGGGTTAACACAACCTGGAGACAACAAAGAACTGCAGCTACCTAGGAACATTCACAGCCAGAAACTGAAATGCCCAATCTGTCAAATGTCTCCACTCTCAGATAGGAGTTCTAAAAATTGGACTTAATCACTTGGAAGTCTACATCCAGTTTCAGGTGCCTTTAATCCCTTTCTTTAACCCGGTCAGAGCTCTGGCTATTGCAGTTACAAAGTAAGACCTGAGTAAACAGAACACCATAGTGACTCTGTGATAATAGGTTTCTTTTTAATAAACAAACCCAATTAGTTAATTCTAAATTAATTTAGTTTAATTAATTTAGTTTAATTAAAAGCAATCCAGGATAACAGCAGAGGTTTAAAAAAATATTTTATTATACCCTCTAGAAACTCTATGCACTATTCAGGCCACCTCCTGCACTTGGAATAGTCAGTCAGCTCATTTTTTCCTTTTCCAAGAGGCCCTGAAAATGTGTTGGCTCAGAAGTGTGGTACCAGGCTGTGCCAGGTTTCACGAGGGTTCTGCAGAGACTCAAACCCAGTTTCTGTGCTCTGACAGGTGGAACATGCCAGGACAGTCAGTTTTGCAGTGCTGCCCTGGGACACGACAATGCCACGTGTGTACGTGAGCCTGGAGAGTGAAATGTTTCATTTTGTACAGTAGGTCAGTCCTGAGTGACAGAATGCTGAACATTTACTGACTTCTGATTCACAATAGCCTGAAGGGGTGATTATTTCCTCCCAATAATTCAAATATAAGTGTTCCTTCTCCTGTGAGCTAAAACCACTGCAGGCATGGCTAAGGAAAGGTAGAACATATATTTGTAACATAAGGACACACATTTAAATTAAATTGTCAGCAAGGTGTCCTAACAAAGTAATACTCAAGTAGTGTTTCCCACAGAATCCTTAAGACCAAGTTTAATATTCTAATGCCAATGGCACTTTAATCCTATTTTAATTGCATTTCTGGTCCACACAACTTGGTGCTTCCTCTATGTAGAAAGAGTGAGGCTGTGCTTTGAGAGCAGTTATAACCAGGCTCCACGCAGGGGTTTTATGTTCCTCTGACACAATATTCCTCTATGAAATCAGTGTTTCTTCAACAGGCCGTGAAAGGTCAACTTCTGCAACAAAGACTTGGCAATTCAAGCCTGAGCAGGCTCAAGTCCTAAATCCCATCAAACAGGTGAAGAACATCTACAACTAGATGAGCAATTTAGGACTCAAGATAACAATAAATATCTTTGAGTCTGTTAAGTTCTGAACCTGTTCCTTTCACCTGCCCCTCAAACAAACCAAACCTGATTATAAATCATTTTGCAAAGTGAAATATAGGTCTTATTATTCAGCTAGATTTTATGACAGTTTAGTGCTTACAATGGTCTGAAATTTTGATGGATGTGAATTAATTCAAACTGAAACAAATTGCATCTGGGATACAATCACCTAGGATGAAACCTTACTATATAGTTTGAAGCATTTGCCAAACAGGAAGGAAACAAAATATACTTTTCCTCAATTTATTCTAAAAAACAAAGTCAGGAGATCAAAGCAAATTAGATTATAAGAAAATCCTATTAATACTATAGGTATTCACATTTAATTTCTTTTACCTTTCTCTGTCTTTAGCTGCTTGTTCAGCCATTAATTTTCTCAATTCCTCCAGATGTTGTAGATCCCTCTCCTCCTGTTCTTGCCACTTGAGCTCTTTTTCAGCCCAGTATTTTTTCAGCTAGAGTTTGAACAAATACAGCAAACAAATTAACACTCATTCCAAAGCCCAGGCAGTGAGAACAAAGCAAGAAAAGCATTGTTAGAAATTTCAGTTTTGATCCTTTTGGAACAAAATTTCTATTTTAGAGCACTACAAGCTAACAGAACATTTACTAGGAGAGCAAGAGGGTGTGAAGCCCCCCCAACAAAACTAGTAAAATCAGACTGTGAACACTAATTTGAATATATTTTTCCACCACAATCTGAAGACTACCACTTCCACTGTGCTGGCATTCCCCAGGAAAGCAGCTGCAGTACAAGGTATCAGCCCTTTTAAGGATCTAGGATGTAAAACACACGACTGCTGGCCCCAAACAGCTGCTGTTCAGTCTGTGCATAGGCAGAGGGCTGCTCTAATAGACATTGCACAGCAAGAGAGAAGTTTGCACAAGCAGAGATACAGATAAAATGAGTGTTGGTGGTGTTGGGTCAGCACTGCCTTCCCAAGCCTCTTCCTTCCCTGTGGCTTCAGAGCCACCTGCCACTACAAACACCACGTGTACAAAGGCCAATAAATCCACAGAACGAGCTGGAACACAAAGAGAAGCAGCAGCAGAGCTACTTGTGACCTCAGCAACAAATCCCCACCAAATGTCCCTCTCTGTGGACTCAGGGGTGAAATCTCAGTGACACAACCACACGGATTTTTGCCATGGCACTTAAGTAAAAAGGCCAACACAAACACTTGTGACACAGCTTGATTTTCTAAAGCATTACATCCACTAAGTGCTTTTCTGAGTTCCTATTAAGCTGCATCCATCCATTTCCCCAGGAGTCAGCACACGAGCCCTGGGAGCTCTGTCCCCCAGGGCTGTCCCTGCAGCCTTGTGCTGTGCTGCAGGCACTGTGCAGCCTGGCTCCCTGCTGCATTGCAGCACACAGCTGCAGCACTGGCAGCTTCTTCCAGGGCTGCCATGCTGCTAAAGCAGAGCTGTGCAGTCAGACCCAGCCTTGTGACAGAGACACAGCAACCTGCTGAGCCTTTTTTCCTGAGAAATGCAATAGAGTAACATAACTGGTGTGTCAGATCAGGCAGCTTTAGAGCTAAAATGGACAGGAGCAAGTCCTGACTAACCATTTACCCATCTCTACATCAATACATAATACTTCACAAGAATACATGTGCTATGAGATCAGTTATAGATTTTAGAAGCAATGGTACCCATTAATATATGCAAAAACGTATAAAAGTTTCTCATACTTTCTCTTTATCCTGAGCTCTACGAATGGTTTCCTGCTCTCTCTGCAGCCTTTCTCTCTCGTCTTCCTTTTCTTTTCTTCTGGCAGCTACAGCAGCTTCTAGTTTAGCAGCTTCTTCCTGCTGTGCTTTCCACTGTAGAACCTGGAAGAAAGAGTTGAAGAGGCAGTCCTGCAGCAGACTGTAACACTGATCCTGCCCAGCTGAGACTGGGAAGGAAACTCTTGTAATCTGCTTACAAAGTAAGATTTATAATCTTATCAACAACACGAGCATTTAGCAAGCACCACCTTTCTGCATGCTCATGTGCAGTTCCCAACTGATGGCGCAATATGCAATAAAATCACATACGGAAAGGTTTTAGGCAAAATTGTTAAAACCCTCTCAGCAATTCATGTCTCCCTTCAGCACTTAGAACCCAGGAAGGGATGGAGGCCAAGAGTGACAGAGCAGAATCCATGTGCAGCCTTCAGCACAGGCACTCCTGTGACAGCACCTCGCTCCCCCCAGGGCTCACTGCAGGGACAGGGACTCCAGCCCTGTCAGCCACAGAGGGTGTCCCCAGCCTGGGGGTCCTGCCCAGCCCCTGAGGGTCCTGCCCAGCCCCTGGGGGTCCTGCCCAGCCCCTGGGGGTCCTGCACACCTGACCCCCCTGCTCTGTGGGAACAGGCACTGCTGCCTCTGCTGCCTGGCAGAGCAGGACAGGGCCACGCTCCCTGCACCCCACTTCCTAACAAAACTCCTGGGGTGGCACTGACCACCCAGCCCAGCATGCCAAAAATCCATTCCTGACAGGATCCTGGCTGTGTTGGTTAATAGGACACCTGGTCTGCACACCTGGCCACGGGCAGTGCCACCTCTGCAGTGTCCCAGCCAGCGTGGATTCACCTCAGAGCTGTCACCAGCAGCGTGTGCTCATCTGTTCCACGCTGGTTCCTGCAGGATTTGTGATGTCTCCTTTTTGTTGGCTTGCCAGCTCTTTTTGTAATGGATTTGTCAAGCACTAACAGAACCCTGCACTCCTCTAAGGAGCCAGCATTGCAGCCATTTTTCAGCTGGTTTTCTACACTGCAGCACTTTAATACAAAGATATGAAAATGTTTATAATTTTTCCACCTTTACCGCATTTCACTGGCTATGTGTGCAGATTATTAATTCTTCTGGTTTGTGCTTATAAAAGATGTTCTTGTTAGAAATCCAGCACTCCCCATGGTCCAGGGTTCTCAGAGAGCTGCATCTCTGAATGATGCTGTGCTTGCCCTGCTTCCTGCTAAAATAACAATTATACCTTTTTCTTTGCAATACACTGAACAATGCTGTGACTTCTCATGGAGTGCAGGCAAAGTGATAACATGAAAACAACCTGAAAATGCAGAAGGTGCAAAGAGGACAGAGCCAGGCTCTTCCACAGGTGCCCAGTGACAGGAGGGGGACACCTGAAATTCCAATGCATTCATCACTTCCCTCGAGAGGCTGGAACCTGCTGGCCAGGGACATTGTGGAGCAATTTAATCCTGGATTCAACACAGTCCTGGGTCACCAGCTGTACCTGACCCTGCTTGGGCAGGGGTGACCTCGGGGTCTGGGGAGGTCCCTTCAGCCTCAACACCCCAATCGAGCTTCCCAGACACTTAAATTGTGACACCAGGGCTGCCTAAATTGAATTCTTCATGTAGCAATTTTGCCAGCAGCCTGCTCATGCAGTTTGGCCGTTTAAGAATCTAAAATAAAATGCTAAATTGTTTCAGTTACCCTTCACTTGCCTCGCTAATGAACTCAGAAAGGAATGTTTTGGAAATGAGTCACAAGAACATGCAATCCTTTCTACCTTGCTGCTGAAACAGACTGAAGCTAAACCTATATAGAAAGCTTTAAATTCTAATGACAAGCAAACAGTGAATGAAATCTGCTAAAAGCATACTCAGATTGGAGCTGGGATAAGCTGCAGGAGCATTTGAAGGAGCTTTAAACTTCTGTAATAACATCACAGATTTTCTCAACTGATATGAGGTAACAGATTATGTAACAAAAAAATTGCTTTTTGTAAGCCTGGATTTCCCTACATCCTGCTTCCCACTCCTTTCAAATGCTCTCCAATGCTGAGGTCAGTGCCACTGGGTGCAGTTCATGATGCAGCTCCAGTTCCCTCCACGTCTGAGACCTCTCCTGATCCTCCAGTGGTCTCCTCTGAACATTCATTTACAACCAGGGACTTGTTTGGTTGTTTGATTGCAGCCATTCCTGTGGCCAGGCCATAAATGGGTCTCAAAAGAAGTTTCATGTCCCTGATAGTTCAGGGGAGCCAGTGCCTGGAAATGCCCCGGGAGAACGGAGCAAAGCCTGCAGGGAGTCTGGGACAGTGACAAGGGACTGGAGCAGCAAACCTCACTGAAGCAGTGAGCAGACACAGACACTGACCTGCCCCGAGATCATCTCAAACCTCCCTGTGAATCCACTTCACCAGCAGCAGTTTATGTGGTGTGTGTGCCACCCCGAGCCTGTGATCACCCCCTGGGGCTGTTCCATGCTCCTTTTTCCTTACGGCCCCCTGATCCAAGCCAGAAATCAATACTGGGGCACAATCTACATTTCTGACAGGTCAGGTACAAACAAATGAGCATAACCAAGCGTCAAATTCAGAACTTCACTAAGCTGACAAAGCATTAATCACACAAGAGTGTTCCCCAGACAGGAGTGACAGGCCAATAACTCAGTGTGTATCTCCACTCCTGCAATGCTCCCTGCTCTGCCCTAAATCACTACTAACACATGGATTTACTCAGGGGGTAGAAGATGCTTTCCATTTTTTAAATTTCAATTCTGAATTTACTTTTTCATTTTTTAGTTAGGATTTTAAATGTATGAGCCCAAGGCCAATCAGGAAAATGGGCAACAAGGATACCAGGAGAGTTTTACTGTACCATACTTGTTCACAACACCCAGTTATTTTCTGTATCCAGCACATGATATTAGTTTAGATTATCCCTTCTCCCTCCCGTGTTTCTCTAATCCATGCCTTTTCATTAAGAAGAATAATTTCCTTTTAAAAAATTCATAATTGTGACAAAAAAGGACATAATTGCAATAACCCCCACAAAAAAAATCTCAAAACAAAAAAAAAGGAACATTGGTAAAAGCCAGAAAAGCAATGCTTGCAAAATATGCATAAAATGTGACTGTGATTCTGTAGCCTGGCCTTATGCCATGGCTTTTCCCAGATGAAGAGTTGAAATCATACAGGATAAAATGTTCTTTATGCAGCAGAGGTAGAATGAAGTGTAACCACAAGTTAGACATTGACCAGGTGATTGAAACACCAGTACACTTCACTTTCTAAAGCCCATCTTAACACTAAACCCCTCCGTCCTGGAGCAGTTCCAGTCTCACAGCCCCAGTCACTGTGCCCCGGGCAGGGGAACACACACCCACAGGAGGTGGGAGATCCCCCAAGAGTGCCGTGTGTGGGCACGGATCAGGATGAGTCCCGGCACTGCGGGCTGTGGGGGACAGCCTCAGCTGGATCCACTGCTCTGTGCAGGGCCACGGTGCTGAGAGGGCAGGGCAGAGTGGGGACAGGCAGGGAAACCCACCACAGGGGCTGGGGAACCTCTGCAGGGAGGTTTCCTGCCCTTCAGGCCTCTGCGGTTAACAGTGACCCCCCGGTGCTGAATTGCCAGCATTCCTGCAGCTGGACTGTGCCCAGAAACCTGCTGCAGCCATCGAGAAACCTGCTGCAGCCATCGAGAAACCTGCTGCATCCGTCGAGAAACCTGCTGCAGCCATCGAGAAACCTGCTGCATCCATCGAGAAACCTGCTGCAGCCATCAAGAAACCTGCTGCATTCATTGAGAAACCTGCTGCAGCCATCGAGAAACCTGCTGCAGCCATCGAGAAACCTGCTGCATTCATCGAGAAACCTGCTGCAGCCATCGACAAACCTGCTGCAGCCATCGGGGTTTTATCTCCAGAGGCAGGATCATGCAGGTCTGGAGGACAAAAAACCTCCCAAACAATAGTTCTGCTTCACTGCAGCAGCAACCTGGGACCACAGACTGCACAGAAAGAATTAACGTGGTCGTGATTGCATTCTTCCCTTCCTATGAGTTCAAAATCAGAAGGGCATATTTTACTGTGTCAACAGTAAATGTTTTATTTAAATATTTTAAAAAATCCTAGTAGTTAAGCTAATATTGAAAATACACTGAAACCTGGCTCTCCCATTGCCTGTTCCACAAAACAGTTTTCATTTTAGCAGTACAAGCACTGCCAGCATTAAGTTCTGAAAGTTTTTAATTACAATTGGCATTTCAAGTACATTTCACAGTTCATGTATTATTAGAGGAGGTTCTGCCAAGTGACTTATTAAATTGCTGTGCTGAACAGAATGCATGCACACCTTTTTTCAGTTCATTATTTCAATATTGCGTATTACAATAATGTAAAGCACAGTACAAACTAATTAAAGTAATAAATTAGTTCTTTCACTCTAACATCTGAATAGCAATAATGTATTTACCATTCACCTAATGTTACAGATACAACTCTTCTAAAGAGAAAACAATGCACAATGCCACAGGACCACGTGAGGTTTCCTCTCCAAGAAGCAATGAGTTACTCTAACCAGACGCTGCAGCTGCCTGTGGTGACACAAGAGGTGGCACACAGAGCACAGGGCAGCTGCAGTGAGGACACCAAGACCCAGCAGGGGCAACATCAGCCTTTGGAAACAGGAAAACCTGCACGAGGAACCAAAAGGATGTAAAATCCTGGGGGGGGAACAGTGTGAGAAATGACTACCCAGAGCTCAGGTCGCTCTGGGCCACACAGACACACTAAGTTTCTAGAACCCAAATTATAAGCAAAAACTCCCAAAAACTCTGTGATAAAGCCAGTACTTTTTGTCATAATTGAAGGCATAAAAGGCAAATCCTCAGAGATCCCCACTCTGATGTTTTCTAGATCACTTTTTCAACCTTATAAAATGACACAATCTAAATACTCTTCTAGAATCTCCCAGAGTTTTATTAATCTCTGAATCACTTCTGCTCATCTTTCCTTATTTATACTATGGTTTTCGAGTTTATTTTTCTTCTTCAAATTGTTCACAACTGATTCTAAGAATCCCAGGGGAAAAAAATGAGAAGGTCTCTTCAAGAAAAATAACTTCACACGTGAAGATTCTACATGGTAGAAGAAGCCACAAGAAATAAGAACCACAAGATTTGGCTAGCCATGGCAGAACAGAGCCAGCCTGTTCATGATGGGATCACAGGAGCACAACAGCTTCAGCTCAGGGCTGCATGGTCACAAGCAGCAAAAATGGGACTACAAGGTGACTAGAGACTCAAATACCATTTAAAAGAATTCAGTATTTAACAAACCCCATGGATAAAAAAAGAAAACACACAAAGGTTGTTGTACAAAGCAGGTGGGAGATCCCAGTGAGCAGGAGCTGTGCCAAAGCACCATTTCATGTTTCCCGGGGGCCAGCATGGGCTGCCTGAGCTCAGTGTCAGACTGTGTGTGCCATCTGCACCAGAAACCAGTGCAGGTACCCACAACATTGCTGTTGGTGGCAAAGCTCCACGTAGGGCTCCTGAAGGTACCCTTGGACCACAGCACAGGTCCAGCAGCTTTGGGGTCAGCCCAGCAGAGCCCAGGAGTCCCTGAGAACAGGGAAGCAGCTCTGGAAAGGAGGAGACCCAGCACCGCTGCCTTCCCACAGCACTGCCCACCTCAGACCCTCCCACAGCTGCTCTCGTTGTGCCCAGGAGAGAGACAGAGCTGGGAGCCAAGGGAGCCCAAAGGCACACTGAGGAATGTGCCTGTTCAGGTAACCACAGTGATCCCCTGCCCACAGCAGCCCTGCTCCTCTCCTCTCCTTCCCAACCTCCTGCGTCATCACCATCCACTCTGCCCGGGGTCTGCCTGAATATAGAACCGAGAGTCATCCCATTTATGGCAAGCCAGAGATACCTCTTGATTCTTCCAGATGGAAGCCACAAGGCACAGAGAGGGGAAAAATGCCTCTCAATTGCAAATCTGGATTTAATCCACGGCAACTATGACATTTTTCCTTCACATTTTTTAAAAGAAAGGCTGCAGCCTCAGAACAAGTCGGTGACCGAAGGAATTCTGTTTATAGGGAAAAGGCCATTTTAGAGCTATGCCTTTCTAGGGTGTTCTGAAAAAAAGAAAAAAGCAAAGCAGATGTAAAAAGTGATTAAGTGATAAGAAGTTATGTGCTGGAGAAATAGCAGGATTGCAACATCAGCCCTTCAGTAAGGATATTGCTCTCAGTCCAGTTCCTAATGGACACATCATCTAACAAGGAAAACTATTTTTTTAAACTTGGCAAACTTTTTATCTCCCCGCACTAGGTTCTTGCTTTCTGTCTCCTCTAGAACTGGCCAAAGTGAGATCACTACAAGATTAACATGGAAAACTCGTTAAAAGGTGAATTTCATGGCCAGCAGTGCAGCCTCCTTACTTGCAAGACAGCTCAGTCATTTTTCCTTCAGCCAAAAGCAGCACAGACTGATCTGTGTCTCCTGCCTGAGCAACTCCCTGCCATTCTCAGGTGCACAAAAAAAGAAAATCTTTTGAAGAAAAGGGGAGGGAAACGTAGAAGAAAAAAAAAAGTTAAAGACCCCAGTCTACCACAGAAAAGTAATTCAATTTATCTCAAGAGTAATAGAAGTTCGACACATAAATCCCCCTTGGGTTAATGGGATAATAAATCCCTTGGATTTAAATATTTTACAAATTAAACAGGACTGTAGAAGTCTTACAAAACTAAACATTTTTTTAAAGTCACTAACTGTATGGAAATGTCTATCTAACAACTGCTAAAATGTAGTGTACTTCTTTTCAGAAAAAAAAACATTTTTTCAAACATACAACCCCGTGTGCTGCACAAACCTCACAGATTTCCACAGCTCCAGGCAGGACTTGTTCACCAAGACTGTAAAAGTCACGAGCAAATTGTGCCCCGAGAAATCTGACATTGCCAAGGAAACTGGGATGTACAGGAGACCTGCTACTGATGGGTAATTGCATTAGCTGATAATAATAAAAAAAGACTTGCACTATTCAAAGCCACCACACACTGAAATATAAAATATTAACAGTGTTATTTCTGGAAATACAATAAGAATAGGAAGTGAATGTGTGTATTCCTAAATGGAAGGCTAATGAGATGGGTGCCTCAGGGCGTGAATACTAGAGCTTATAAAGGGGAAAAAATTAAAGTGTATATTAGGAACAGTTCCCTGGAGTCTGAAATATTACAGGGCAGGGGGAGTTCATCCAAACAATGTGAAAAAGCCATCATTTCTTAAATTTAGAGAGTGCGTTTTTATAAGCATGGTACAACATCATTTTTCTTTTCTCAGGTGTCAGTAACCTCCTGAACTGCCCCAAAGGTATTAAACAGCCAATATGTCAGGGACTGTCAGGTGGGAGAAGTTCAGGTTTGCCAGGGCTCCCTGTCAGACATCCCCATCAAGCAGCAACACTCAGCAAGGACCATTGCTGTCCAGGTTTTGTCCAGGTGCTGAAGGGCCAGGCCCAGAGGTGTCCTGCTGCCTGTGGGGCTCAGTGACCCCTGGGGTCCACTCTGTCCCCAGCAGCCAGAGCCATGCAAGCTCTGGGCAGGAAATGCAAGCCCAAGCTGCCACGGCAGGGCTGTAGGGCAGGGAGGGCTACTCCAGGGAGCAGGGAGAAAGGAGCTCCCTCCCTCTCCCTGGGCACGGCAGAGCTCTCCTGTCCTGCAGGTCCTGTCTGTGTCCCTGCACAGTCCTGACACCACAGCCAGTGAACCTCTGACAGCAGCAGGGACCAACACCCAGCAACAAACTCCTGTGCTATGAACAGGTCATGTCTGAAGTTGCCATCAACTTCCAGCTCTAAAAATCTGCCCCTTTCTCTCTAAACTGGGGATTCTTCAACCCTGAAAACTTCTGAAGAGCACCTGGAATCACAGCCAGACTCCACAGGGTCTTGAATGACAAACAAGAAATGGTAAAATTTGACAATTTCTGCACCTGACTGGCCCACACAAGACCTACAAGAAGAATTAGAGCAGCATTAGAACAATTGGCAGTACAATAATTGAGAAATAATACATTTTGTTCGCTAGTCTCAGAAGATAATCTCATTCTGGCTGTGGTTAGAAAAACAATGGAGGTTCACATCCCTAATAGATTTTTGACTGGTACTCTTGAGTAGCTTGTGCTCCACAGGCTACCTCTCAGAGGTTAAAAAAGCAAATACCAGAAAAGTGGTTAAAATAACTGTTTTGATCATTAACAGAATGTTGTCTTCAGTTATATAAGTGTTTAAATCTGGAAAAGGGATATGAAAGAAAAGCACTTGAGCACAACCCGCAGTCATGACCTGAGGAGGAACACCATGTACAATTCCAGTGAGGAAACTGCCCACAAGGGCTGGGATCAGCACTGACAGGAGTTGGGATCCAGAGCAGGAGCAGTGTCAGTTCCCTGGGGTTGACACCACGTCACATCATCTTTGCCCAAGGCTGTATGTGAACAGTTTATTTCTCACAGCTTGTCCTGGTAGCTCCTCTCTTTCCCATCCAGCATTATTGAGAACATCTTTCTGTTCTTGACAACGGGAACGTCAACATTTTATTAACATGTGTAAATATTATATTGGTTTAAATATTCACACATGTATAACCTTAAGTAGGCTGCATTTCTGTTTACAACTACTTATCTAAATTGCTTCCTTTAGATACAGAATTCTCTCTTCTAGACCCATGTGCCATCATATGGAGGACAGCTCCTGTGATCCTTTACAACTGCAAATTTTGGTGCAGCTTGACTTGCCTGAGGTGCCCCTTTCCTCACTGAAGATCTTTCTAAGAAAACACCATTAGCAGGAGCTGTCTGCTTGTTGAGTCATCCATCCTCCAGCAGCTTTAGCTACCACTGGACAATTTGAACTAGATTTGAGAGCAGTGCTTGTCTCAAAGCTCCCGCAGATGTCAGAGCTCTGGCAAACCCAGGTGAGCAGGTTGCAGCTGCCTGCTCCTCTGGCAGCTGAGGGTCTGGGTGTGGGGCTGTTTCACTGGGCTCAGAGCTCACAGATCAGTCCATGCTCTCCTCCCACACACAGTACTGCTCCAAAAACCTGCAATCCCAGCCCAGGGGATCAGCACAAAGCTGTGACAGTGTCCCTGGAGGAATCCAGAGGAACACACTGGGTGCTTCAGCAAACTGCTCTCAGCACTTCCCTGGCGCAGGGCTCTGCAGGCACCCCAGCCCTGCCCAGACAGCCCAGGCAAATATCAGAAATACAGCGGGAGAAGAGTTCAGCAGGAGGTGGGTAGATCAGAAATAACAACATCATGTGATGGAGCACAGGGTACAGGGAAGCAGAGGGGAAACAGTGCTGGAAGGGCAAGCAAGGCAAACGTGCAGAGACAACCTCTGCAAGAGCTTCACATGTTCTGTGCATGAGCTTCGTCTGACCCAAAAAACACTGACACACTGTGTCAGTCTGTGCTGACCTCAGACTATTAAATCCAGGTTTATTAGGTCTGGATTGAAAACTTATTACTGAGTTGCCTCATCTTTGATGAATGTTAGAGTCTCAGACACTTGCTCACATCCATTTTGGAGAAATACTATAACATCCTACAGTTCACCACAAACACGAGCAGCTATATTTAAAATTTAGGTCATTATAACTTGTATTTTTTATGCCCAACAAATGAATGGGTCGACTCAGTGGTGAATAGACAACGCTCCTGAAAAAGAAAATCTTTCTTTTAAGTAGCTTACTCTTCAAATATTTATTCTTTTAAGAAGCTTCCTTCAAAGTGATAGGATTATAGTCAACGCACTGGATGTGATACCTCTGCAGATTTTTTTAACATTCAGCTGTAGTACTCCAGTGTTGATCTCTGATAATCACAGCATTTAAACCAGTGACTTGACTACATGCTGAATAGGGAAATACATTTTTTTTAAAGTTTACTGTCACATCCTTTCTTCCAATACAGGAAAGGAGAAGGAAAGCAGTCTACAAGATGCTTTATACAATTCACAATACCTCTGTTAATTCCACCTAATGCTTTTCTTTTTGAAATTAATTTATCTTAGTTTCTGCCAGGATAAGAAATGCAAGAGCTGCTCTCCCAAAATTCACAATGTGTTGCAAGAGGTTTTAGCACTGGAATGGGGATTAATCCTGGAGCACAAAACAAGGGAGAGAAGAGATTTAAAGGCAAGCAGGAACACAGCTTTGTGCTGAGGAAGAAAACGGCCCCCCAAGCAGCACACACAGGAGACCCAACTGCCCTGATATCTGCTGCTGTAGGTCTTCCCTCTAGTCTTCTTTCAAAATCATTTTATATGAAGATGGAAAGAACCAGGTTACAAATATTTTAAGATAGACTCAATAGAAAAGTAATGTTTGGAATGCATGCAGACACCTCAAGTGAATTTGTGATGTAATAGAGCAAGTACTCCAAACCCCAGCTGTGAGGCAGCACCTCCTAATCCTCCGAAGAGATCACTCCTCACTTCATGCCTTGCCTACCTTCCAACATAGAAAAATTTGCTTCTCTGCGTTGTTTAGGAAAAGGAATTTTACAGAGAGAGGATTTGTTTCACAGTGTCTGCTCCAGAACCCTGGAGTACAAAGCACACCAGACCAGAGTGACTCTTGGTCACTGTCAAAGTGGAACCCCTCAGGGCTTGTTTTGTTTGCTTTCCCATGGCAAACAGGGGTGTTAAAGATCAGGCACATTTACTCTTTAAGAATGTGCAGTGTATCCTCCCCAGCATCATCCATTTCACATTTCATTTCCTTTAGATGGCTGCCATGTGGCCCCTGTGATTTATTTCACCTGAGCTTCTTGGGTTGTTCCAAAGTTCCTCCTTAGGGACTCTGATTTATGTTAAGGACACACATTGATCTGTGAGATGGAACATGGAATAAAAATTTGAAAGTCCTTTTCCTAAGTTAAAACTGCTATAAATATTAATTTAACTTCTCTGCTGCTTTACTTTTTAATTATCCCTCCCTGTCAGTCACAAGGCCTGGAGTCTCACCAATGGCATAGGTGCTTCTAGTGCATTTAAAACAGCTTTAAATCATGTATTCTTTGGTCAGTCTGCTGCCCCTTTGGTTTGTTGTTGACAGAGGAAGAGAACTCTATAAAAGCTGGGTGATATTGTGTGGTTGTTGCAGTAACAAAACCAGGGCAAAGCAGTCACATTTTACATCTCTTTGCATGTGTGTGCCATCCCTTCCTTTCACAGATGGGGTCAACACAAATGCTGTGGCTCTCTCTGAAAGCTGCTGCTGTAATGAAGGAGGTCTCTGTCCCTCTGTCAGATACAACCAGCACACCCAGGTTTACCTACAGGTAAATCATTATAAAAACTCCACTGCCCCTCTGCAAGGAGAGACAAGTAAAATTCCCTGATGCAAAACTCACTGAAATGCAAAACGTTCAGTCAATCAATGGCCAAGAAGAAAAGGTGGAAGAACAGCCCTAATCCCTGATTTCCAGTTCCACACTGTCCCTCAGAGATAGACTCACTTTTTACCCATCTTCTGGATCCCTCCCAGGATGGGTTTTACGTGTGTGAATTGGTACTGGACTGAGTTCCCCTTTACCTGCCAGCAGCTGCTTTCCATGTCCAACACTCTGGAGCTGTAAAGTTCAGAAGTGTAGTTGTTCCAGAAGTCTGTAAAATGAACTGTAACTGGGCAAACTATGAGTTTTCAAATGCATATCCCCATCAAACCAAAACAGAAGCCATGGATACACTGAGAATCATTTATCTGAACATGAGTGAGCTCTGTGCCCAATCTCAGCTTCCGCCCTCCAGCCCTTTCAGCTGTGGAGCTGATCAAAACAAGGTCACAATGATATCCTCCTTTAATGAAAGAAATGTTCCTTTCTCATTCCTCTTTTCTGGGAAACAGGTGACTTGGTTTTGTTCAAATGCTCAACATTTTAACAAAGACCCCTTTGAAGGTCACCCTTGAAGAGTGTAGGCCTTATAGGTTTGAGTTTCAAACAGCTCCTGGAAACAGGAGGTCAAAATCCAAAAAACTTTCAGACAACGTTCAGTGCATCTGTGAGAATTTTAAACTACATGAAGACAACAAAGTACTCCAAAACCAGTTTGTTACATCTTGTGGGGAACAAAAATAAAAGAAACAAAGGAAGAAAAAGTGCCTCAAATTCACAGTTGTGGAATAATTGGCCCTTCCATCTCTGGTTGTGCAGGTTAGAGACACACAGGCATTCCAGAAAGGAAGGCCTAGGTAAAAAACCACCAAACATCCCCTCAGATGCAGAGAACCACTTCTTCCTGCCCCTGGCTCAAGGGAAGGCTGACACAGGAGTCAGAGCAGGGTACTCCCCACCTAGTCATGCCCAGACAGTTTCTAACCCTAAAGTGTTTAGATTCAAACCTTCCTACGCCAGACAGCTCCAGAACACGAGACAGAAGGGCTTTTGTGTTATTGCTAACTGAAAACTAGCATCCACATCAAAATCCTGCCTCACATAACAGGTTTTGCCCTGCTTTCCTTCTCGTAGAAAACCTAAATCAAGTGTTTAGTATGTCACTGAAAAGTGAGGGCACAGCAGAGAGAATATTGGTAAAGTGAGAGTAACACATGATGCATGCTCTCAGATGTTCATTTCTGTGCAAGTCAAAAACACAGAGAGCAGTTTAAACAAATCTTAACATGCCTCTCATGCCCAGAAATGGGATTCCTCCTACAAACACCTGAGGCATGAACATCACAACACCTTCCTCTTGTGTCCAGCCTCCTCCCCCTTTACTCTATTCACTTACCAAAACCACACAGGTTTGTTTTTTTTTTTTTTCACCTCTTACCACAGTAAATCAGAATACTGTGAACCTTCTGTAGCAAAGGTAAACAAGTTATGGGATCCATTGTATAATGTGTTAAAAAGCATTCTTAAAAATAAATAGAAGGGCGGAAAGATATCCATTATTTATCTGAAAACAGATTAGTGTTAATGTAAAAACTTCATTTTGAATGCATCTGTCAGATTCAGACTGGGTGATGGGTTTGTAAGTGAACATACCTTTGCTTTCAGGTCAGCACAGATCTCCAGTTGCTTTTGCCTGGAATCAGCCAGCTCCACTTCTGCCTCATGAGCAGCAGCAGCTTCAGCAGCAGCTGCCCCTGCCCTGAGGACAAAGGCTCTCCTGACCTGAGCCCAGGTTAAGAGCAGGGCTCTGCGCTGGTTCCTGATGGAATGACAATGATCCCAAGCCTTCTCATGAGCAACCTGAAACAGGAAGGCATTTCAGAAAGGCTGACAAACTGTGGGTTAATGAAATGAAAATTCCAGACCCTTTTGCAAACCTGGTGTGTGATTTAGTTCTTGTATCACCAGTGTTCCCAGGCCCAGGGCACTCTGCCAGGTGCCAGGGATGTCACCATCTCCCGGTGTCCTGGGCAGTGACACCCTCCAGCACAGCCCTCTGCCAGCACCACAGCATCCTCCTGGCCCACTGCTCTTTGCTTGCAATGGCAATAAATGAAATGCAATGGGCCCTCCCTGCCCTGAAGGACATCACATCTAAGTTGGTCCTTCAATACACCTCCAGAGACATTGAGCACTTCCAGCAAGACGAGGCTTTTCCTAGCAAATTCTGATCTCCAGAGAAACGGGGCACCAGTAACAGCAACTGTACAAAAGCAGTACAGGGGGGAATCAGCTTCACTTCTTTCCTAGCAGGAAATTTGGAAATAAAATCTTAGTTCACCAGGCAGCACAGTGCCATCACCAGTGTCACCACCTAGCAAAAACAGGGAGTGTTTAATCCAAATTCCACTTGCTTTGGCCTAATTCAGTGAGGTCCATGAGGATATTCAAGGTTCAAGCCTTGGGTGGAAGCAGTGCCAGCTAAGGCTGCATAGAATGAGGCAGCAGAGTCCTGAACCTGCCTTATATCCCCGAAGTATATAGGGATGAATGAGATTGTAGAGATGGCTGGCTGCTCCCAGGTGTCAAGGGGACCATTCCAGGTGCTAATTCCAGGCCTCTGGCAGGGGAGCAGGGGATGCTGGCTCAGCTGGAGCCTGGCACACGGACATTCCTGTCAGCTCAGGGCTGGCTCGAGCTGCCCCTGGAGCTCTGCCTCAGCAGCTCCCAGTGCCAGGCTGCTGCCCCAGCCCCGCAGGCTCCCGAGGCCAAGACACTCCTGGGCCAGGCAGGGGCTGCAGAGTCTGCTCCCCCCAGCACAGGGCTCTGCAAGGAGCTGCTGGCACTGAGGGCCTGTCCCTGAGCACGGTGTGCAGGGGGAAGGGGGTGAGCAAGGCTCTGGGCTGCTGTTCCAATGTCACACACACATTTTAACAACAGGTTCTTAACAGGGTTTCAACACTTCCGCAGTTGTCGTGCTAATACACAGACCAAGAGATGTCAGCTCGATGTAGAATTAGGATTTTTTAATTCAGTGTTTTTAAATTTTAAATGGACCTTCGAAGAAGTTGGGAGTCTCATTAACACTGGCTGTGCTTAAAACATTCCTGCACTGTCCAAAGCACTATTCAGCCCTATTTGGTCCAGGGAAAAATCTCTGAAATCCACAAGAATTTCATTTTTTAGCGAAACTCTGGTTAATTATCAGTATCACTTCACTGTCATTCCTTTGCACTAGACATTCCTCTAACACAGGGAAGTAGATGGTCTAAAAATACAGACAGAGATAAAAAAAGCCTCCTACTTTCCTTATGACATCCTGAAGTGCTCTGGCCTTGAAATGGGTTTCTCAATTAGCTGCTATGTGCTTATTCACTGCAGAGTGCAAGAGGAATCAGCAATCAATTTGAAAGCATTATGCGTATAAAAATAGCCTCTCCCTTAGACTGGGAGATAACTTTCCACTCTTCATGCTATATATGTGCCACAGAACAATTAAAATCACTATTCCTAGACAGTGCAACAAGGCTGTACATCCTCATGAAAAATAAAAACACCAAGAGAGGCAGAGTGGCATAACACAGCCATAAAACTGTACAGCAGAAGCAATGCTAACAAATTATTTTTGTGAGTTTGGCTGTAAGATTATGTGGAACTATAAAATCTGCCCAGGACTTGTTTTGAAGAGATGGCAGGTTTTCAAATTCCTGCTTTTTGAAAACAGGGATGTTTCCTCTTTACTGTGCAGAATAAAATTTATAATTAAGAAATTTTAAAATTAAAAAACTACAGTAAACATACATTCTTTAATACAACTGTTCACTACATAGTTTAAGAATTTGTATAATTGAATGAATATGCAAATCAGCACTGACCAGCTCCTGCCTGGATTTGTGGGGAAGATACCTCTGCAGCATATCCAGGTACAAAGTCCTCCTCCTCTGAAGATCACTTGGGTACTGATTGACAACAGTCTGGAAAACCCACTGATCTTCTTCCTTCCAGTCACTGTTCCTGCAGGAATGCAAAACAATCCAGCCCAGTATAATTTATCCACTGAAAAGGAGGAGTCTGGTTCTGGACAGCCCAGCCTTGAGTGGGCTCAGTCCTGCTGCTGTAAACTGGATGTTGGGGCAGAGGTGACAAAATCAGGTCAACGAAATAAAGCAAACATACACTGCTTTGCTGATATTACACCGTGTCATCATTTGAGTGAACTGCTCTGTTTCTAACCTGGCTTTTTATTGGGGAATGTCACTGTGTTTCTCAAACATGCCATGGATAATCAGTGACCCCACAGGGAAAACACAGTGTGAAAAAGAACAAGATGATCAGACTCTACCACTGAGCACGAAATGAATGATCAAAAGGGAATGAATGGAATGGCAATCCTTTCATGCAGCTAAATGAGGATCGAGTTTACCAAACCCATAACTCATCAGCAAGGCATATGATGCACCATTTTTTAGGGTAGGAGGTGCAGTAATTAGTTTACATGATTCTGTCTCAGAAAATGAGAGCATCTGAAGGAACGCCACAGCCTGGGATGCAGTTTTACTCTCCATGTGAACTCTTGGCCCTGAAGGGATTAATGTCAGGCTGTCATTGCCAGCATTAACATCCAAGCAGCAACACTGAGTCAGACCAAAAGGTCTCTCTAGCCCAGTGACCTGGTTTCTGAAGTGACTAAGAGCCCAGGGATAATTAAAAGAAGGCAACCACGAGACTCTACCCACCCCCCAAATTCCTGCTGCCTCCAGCTGCTCCTGGACTCCCCAGGCCAGCAGCACTGCCTCAGTGTTCCACAGCACTGCATCCAGTGAGGCGCTGGAACAGCCTCATCCTTATGCAGGCAGAAAGAACAGGTACTTCCAAAAGGGGGTTTTTGTGAGAAACTCACACGCAGTTAATGTTAGACTCCATGATCTACCATTAAAGAAATCAATAATCCTCCTCTGTGAGTCCTGACACACCTCAGGATGGTGACATCTGAACATGTCACTTTAGTGACAGTAGTGAGCGTTCTAAGAGCTGAGATTTGGTTTTGTAACATTGTACCTTGGATATTTCAGCCCATGCAGACTGGTGACCAAACAGAGATCTCCTGACTACAAAGGGGAGTGGGCCAGAGTGAGATCTTGGTCAGAGAGCATTACACCTGAGCTGGAGAGCAGGAACAGCAGAGATGCTGCAGCCCACGGCCACTCCTCTGCCCCAGCTCCCGTCCCTCCATCCCACACCTCTCATTTATATTCCAGCTAACCATGGATCTCTGCACTGCTCTAAACAAGGAGAATTTTTTGTGGGAGATCCTTTGGGCAGCAATCAGCTGGAGAGAGAGCTACAAGTAGTTCATTGTAAGTAGGGACACACTGACTGCCAATGCCTTGGTTTGTCAGCTGTGCCAAAATTTGTCAGCTGTGCTGAGATTTTGTCAGCTGCTCATAGACAAATAGTGAAAAAAAAACCAAAAAACCCAGCATGACCCAGCCCAGCTTATTCATAGCCACCAAACACATGGAGAATTTCAACATATCCTGCTGAGCGAATCTGAGATGTCACCTCGCTTACACTTCTGTAAAATTCCAGAAAGGAATCTCTCATCTCAAACAACTGTGAAAAACGTCAACATATTTGACAGGAATATTTAAGGTATTATCAAATCTCTGCACTGTCAAGATATTGACAAACACTTTCCAGGCTGAATGCCTGACCCAAATTTTAAATGTGGAGCCTGCTTTCCGTGCATGCAGCACTGAACAGAGCCCGGCACAATCTCTGTTTTGTTCAGAGCTGACACACAGCAATTGTCTCCCGCAGCAGCCCCGAGGCAGCTGCTCCCTCTGAGGCAGATTTGCCGGCACTAATCCCCGGCCGGGCCCGCTCTGAGGAGCACAGACAGCCCCGGGGGAAGATCCCTGTGCCCGCGGCGAGCCCCGCGGGGACGGCGCCGGGCACCGGCACCGGCAACGGGCAACGGGCACCGGGCACCGGCACCGGGCAACGGGCACCGGGCACCGGCACCGGCAGCGCCGCCCGTCCTCGGCAGGCACACACCGTGACACACACGGTGACACCGTGACACACACACACAGCGCCGTGCACCCTGCCACCGTGTCACACAAACACACACACACACAGTGCCACCGTAACACACACGGTGCCACAATGCCACCACACACAGTGCCGTGCACCCTGCCACCGTGTCACACACACACACAGTGCCACCGTAAGACACAGTGCCACAATGCCACCACACACGGTGACACCGTGACACACACACACAGCGCCGTGCACCCTGCCACCGCGTCACACACACACACACACACAGTGCCACCGTGCCCGCACAGTGACACACACATGCAGTGCCACCGTGACACACACACACGGTGACACACACACACAGTGGCACCGTGGCACCGAGTGAGACATCAACCCCCTGCTGTTGATGCTGGCATTGCCACCGTTGCACCAGAAACAGCCCGGTGAAAGAGGAGCTGCATTTCCTGCACTCGGTGAAAGAGGAGCTGCATTTCCTGCCCTCGGTCCGGCTCTCCCGCTCCTTCGAAAGGAGCTGCAGGGGATGCAGTGCTGAGTCTGCAATACTCCATTCACCCTTCAGTGAATTAAATAATTCAGACATCCTTGGAAATTGTGGATAAAATACAATAGTGCTTAGA
This sequence comes from Cyanoderma ruficeps, assembly GCA_008694505.1. Lineage (NCBI taxonomy): Eukaryota > Metazoa > Chordata > Aves > Passeriformes > Timaliidae > Cyanoderma > Cyanoderma ruficeps. The sequence goes on along the minus strand of VZDJ01000019.1, from coordinate 345,543 downwards.
GAATCATTCTAACACGCATCAGTCCAAATCCACAATTTGTGGGATAGCTCAGGACCTGGGTATTTTCCCAACACAAAAATTTGTGTTTTAGCAACATCAAAAGAAATTAAATCAGATTATAAAATGTTACAATCCTGTATAAGGCTTGAAAAAACCCCCAAGCTCTTCTTCCATTTCTAAAAGCAATGACGACTGCAATGTGCATTCTAGTGTGAATGAAAATCACACAGAATAGACCAGACCAGAACATTATCTTATTCTAAAGTTTCCTTTTTGAACATTCACTGTACATTTTCCAAATTCTCTGTTCCAGACAGTCTGAACTGTTGAAAAAATGGGCTGTGCAATGCCAGAGTAGTATTAACTGAAGGTTTGTTTACTGTACATTCAACACATGATGACAGAGGAAGCGAAGTGGCCGAGTGACCCAGCTGGAGTGACCAAGTTATCATGTTATTATAGAATCATGTGCTACTGAGCCACTTCTCAAATCACAAAAATAAGAAAAAGATGTATTGCAGGAGGATGTTTGGTCTCTCTGGGTACAGAGCAATGACAGTAGCTGCAAAGGCCTTGTTAAGGCTGTATTAATCAGGAGAGCACAGGGGATACACCAAGGTCAAGGACCTGCCACTCCGTTTCTGACAGCGTTCTCTGTGCCTGTGGGGGCACAGTTAGCATGATGAATTATAGAATACTTCAATCACCAGGCTGCGTCTTTGCAAACTCACAGAACATCTCCATGCAAATTAGACAATATAAATGTAAGAAGTGAGTTGAGTCTTTTACAAACCCATACCTTGGAAGAAAGCAAGGCTATAAGAACAAAGTCTTTCTATTTTTTAAAATTGAAAACTCGTTTTGAATGCTGTTGTGGATAAAATCATTGGAACATAAATGAGCAATACATTAAAAGATTTGGAGACCAGAAGGCAAGCAAAAGCCCCCAAGGTTTAGTTTTAAATAAAATGCCTGAGATGATTGCTGATGGTTCATTAATGGTTCCCTCCATTTCCAGCTCCCAGCACTGGCACAGTGGCCCAAACTGGGTCTGTGGCCCTGCAGCCTCTCAGCCCCCAGCAGGTTGCCCAGGACCAGCCTGTCCCCAGCTACATCCACTGCATTTCTACCACCCAGAGATCACGGCCTCCTTCCTTCAGAGTGCCACTACACATGTGTTCAGGCTACTACTCATTCTCTTTCCATTGAAAATATGACATTTCATCTTTAAGTCCCGATATTAATTAATTATTGGTGCAAAATTAGCTAGCTCCAGACCTGAACTCACACCTGGCCTATGTTCAGTGAAAATACTACAGCAGATTTTCCAACCATTTTCAGAAATTATTTTGTCTACGTCCGTGTCTGTCTATTATTCAGCAGCACACATGCTGGGTGAATCAAGGATTTTTATTTATGAATTTTCATCAAAATTGTGTTGATCATAAACTTTGACAGGATTTTGATTAAAACCACTAGAAAGACTTTGTAGCATGTAAATCACTTAGTGATTTAGCATTGGTCACCGGTTTTCTCATTGAGATTGTTAAAACTGCTTCTGTAAGAGAAACTATAACAAAATATCAGAGAGAGCAGCAGAAGAACTGCTTAAATTTGCCATTTGTGGCTTCATACATGCTATAAATACAGGATAAATCAAAACAATTTCCAATTAGTATCATGTTCTAACAGCTAGGATGCTCCAGTAATAATACAGAGGGGTCAGGTAACACAGGAAGAACATGCAGAATGTTTGTACAATCTGTACACAATATAAGTAGATTATAACATCCCTTTCTATGGCACACAGCATCTTTAGCCTGTTCCAGCACGCCAAACTCATCCAGCAGCAGGGACAGAACAAACACTGCACTGTGTGTGTACACAGAAAACAGACTCGGGAGCAACGTGTGGTTGTTTCACCAAAGAAATTCAGGGACTTTCCTGTTCTCCCCAGTTTCTCCTGCCCAGGTTTCAAACGTTCCACTGGCTTACCCTTTCTCAGTCTTTTGGCAACCTGAAGCCATCCAAAGGAATATCAGGAGATGGCAAAAAGAAGTCAAAGGCCATCCAATGTCTGCAACTCAGTGTCTCCTGGGCTCTAGACAGCCTCAGCAGAAAGGCTAAGCTTTTTATTATTAATATTCAGATTTATTACATTTCTAGATCATTATGAATACTGCCCTTTCGATAAACATTTTCATTTGCAGAAAAATCTCCTTTGGGTTATCTGAATCAAAACTATTTACATCTTTTACATTTCTTTGTGGTGACAATTACTGCAGTGATTCAAAATTTGTGAAAAGATTGGACCTTCTAATCTGCTTTAAGGGTAAAAGCACTGGAGGTGTGTCTTGGGAAGGCTGCACTTTTCTGTCATAATCGTGCTAGTGTAAGTACCAGGCAGAATTTCCATTTCTGCAGGAGCATATGAAAAGGACAGTTGATGCACACCAGATTGTTGGTTCCTTAATCCACCAGAGCTGTAGTTTATAATTCCAGCTGACAGCTCTTGCCAGGACTGGCTTCCCTCTCAGCTGTGTGAACTGCCCAGGGCTGGGCAATCACCGCCCCAGGGGCAAAGCCACAGCACCCACAGCTTACAGACCACACTGCAGGACACATTTCACCCCAAAAAGAGACGTGTCAGTACCTGGACAGAGCCTCCAGCTGCTGATCCACCTCCTGGAGCTTTGCCCAGTAGCCCCTGGCCAGCTCCTGGTACTCCTCCACCAGCAAGGCCTGCAGAGCAGGGTAGGGGCATTCCAGGGACAGCAGCTCGGGAGGAACTTCAAGGAAAACCCCGTTTTTCTCTTCAGAAGAGGGAACTAATGCCTGCAGTGAAGAAATGCTGCTCAGGACACTACTCTGCATCATATTTACCCTCTCAAAAAGCTTCTACTTGAACCTATAAGGAAAAGCTTACATTTTCTTTGTACTCTTCAAGCTCTCTTTCCAAAGACAGACTTTCAAGGATGAGACCTTCCAAAATTGCCTTCTGTTGCTTCTTCATAAATTTGATCTATTTCATGAAACATGTTACTGTTAATTCTTCCTCTTGTTACAATATGAAAACTCTTATTTAGAAACAGAGTCAGATTTCCAGCCCTACACTGGGGCTTTTACAGATTTTGGTGAGCAGATTTACACCATGATAAGAAGGGGGTTTATGGCACGCTGTGCGTGTGAGTTACAGTCTCAAAGTTCAACAAAAAAAAAAAAGAAAATGCTAAAAATATGGTGATAATAAACTGCAAAAATAAAGTTAAAATGCCAACCTGCTGTAACACCTCAGCTGAATTGATCTCGGGTTTCTGACAAGATTCTTTTGAGAGGCAGCGCTGCATTTTAGCCAAGTTGAGTTTCAAATCCTCCTTGAGCTGCCAGACAGGAACCAAAGCATCTGTTTGATAAGTGTCCCGCTCCTTGGACAATCTCTGCTCTGTATGAAGCATAAAGCTTTCTCAAACACACAAAAAATGTTACACACCACTATGCTCTGTAAATCTAAACCTGCCAAGAAAGGGATTTAAAAACCCAAACGAACAATCAAGATAATGCTGACTATTAAAAAAATAATTAAGAAATTAACAACAAATTCTTACCCAAGTCCCTCAAATCAAAAAAAAAGTTGTTCTTATGGCTTTCTTCATCAAGAAAAGTCTTCATTTCTTCTTCTGCTTTTTGCCTGAAGGAAATGAACATGCATTTTTCAGAAGCTTTAATTTCTTATTCATTACCTTTGCAAGAATGATGAGCCTCAAAAACTCCAATAATTACATAAAAAGGGGAATTCTTTGCCTGGGAAGGTATGAAGTGAAGGACTTGGACACAAAGGTGGTAAAGAAGCCACAGGGTACACAGGGGAATAGACAAGAGCACTGTCAATGTCCCCTGTGGGGTGACCTCAACACACAGCTAGAGACAGACTCTAAAGGAAATAAAAAGCATCTGAAAACTTCTGATACTTTTCCAAAGACACATTCTTCAGATGCTGCAGATCAATGAACAGCTCCCAGAGCAGCACCCCTGGTCCCCCCTGCCCTGAGGTGAGCTCCTCATGTCACACACCCCTCTACACGTGGATCACAAACCTTCGTTCCCCACACTAAAATACATTCACATCAGGTATCATAATCCTTTTTTTCTCAATGTCCCTTGGATCAAGCATGCCAGCCCAAAAACTGTCTGCTGAAGTCTTTAGTAACCACTCACTCAGATTCCTCAGCCCTTACCTGCTCTCACTCAGTCTTTTATACTCTTGCCACCACACCTGACGATGCTGTTTCAGCAGCATTTGCTCTTTGCTAATTTTTGAAACTTGCTCTGCTTTTTTAATCTGCAGGGAAAATTAAAGGTTGTGTTTTGAACATATTCAACAGCTTTGTCAAACGCCTTCACGTGGAAACTTTCAAATACAGAATGATGAACCTAATAGCTTTTTTCAAAACTCTGTTTTTCTAAAGAACAATGGGCTCAAATGTAACCAACTTTCATTAAATAAGCTTTTGCATTTCAAATCACAATTAATGAGAGGAGAAAGAGAAAGAAAATGAGCCCATTTTCTTCTTTCCTTTCCCATTCCTATGTCCCTGGAGGGAAAGTTGAGGACAGATAAGCAGGAGAACAAAAAACATACTTTCTTACAGGTGAGAAGATGAAAGAATGAAAGTATGTCAAGAAAAAGAATTTCAAAAATGTATTACTAAAAAGGAGGGTTTTTACAAAATCCATCCAATTAGAGAGGCTCTCAAACTGTCTGAGGGCTTCACAAAAACATTGCTTCACACTTTGGATAAAATAGGAATACCTGCTTTAGAAACAGATGGAGTTCCTGCTCAAAGCAGAGGAAAGCTGCCAGGGGAAGGCTGTGGAGGGGAACCAGACGACTCTGGGCAGCCAGGAATGAAGGCAAGAGGCTCTGCAGCCTGTGGCTGCCAGGCTGCCCAGGACAAGTGCTTTCCTCTCACCCTCCTGCACTGAGACTGTCTCTGGCCTCTGGGTGCACGACAAAGCTCCCCTCCACTCTTGGTGCTGCCCTGCCATCCCTCTCCTCCACAACTCCTGTCTGCACCCAGCAGCTCCCTCAGCTCAGGGGCCCTTTTCTCCCTCTCCATGTCATTCATTGTCCTGTGGCAAAACGGCAGCAAGACAAGAAAAACAAGCCAAAGAAGCCAAGAAAAACAAGCCAAGAAAGTCTTGTTTTAGTTCATAACAGGGAGAAATTAATAAAGATCTCACTCCACATCTACTTCAGCAAAGGAATGATGGGATTCCACTTGGCTCAGGTGGAAACAACCTGCAACTTTCCTGCCCAGGGCAGAGCTGCACAAACCCATGCGTTCATATGCACAGGAGCAGTGAGTGAACACCCACAGACACACCCAGAGACAGAACACACAAACACACCTGAGACACCCACACAGAAACATCCACAGACACCCACAGACACCCCCACAGACACAGACATACCCCCCAGCATGTCCCCACTCTGCCCAGCTGGGCTGGGGACACCAGCAGCAAAAGGTGTAGGGTTGCTCTTTGCAGCACTCACACACAGATGAGGAAGGGCTTGGAATCTCCCCACTCACAGTCCCTCAGCACCCAGCAACAAAGCTAAAATCCTCCTTCAGGTAAGAGAAACACACGGGTCAGATGGATCTGAGCTCAGTGCCTCAGGTGAATATACCTGGTCTGGTTCAGTGTCCCAGGTGAACACACCTGGTTTGGTTCAGTGCCCTGGGTGACTATACCTGGTTCAGTGTCCCAGGTGAATATACCTGGTTTGGTTCAGCCCCCCGGGTGAATATCCCTGGTGCCCAGGCAGACACACAGGGAAAACCCCGGGTGGAATGTGGCAGATCCTTTGTGCTGAGCTGCCCTGGGGCTGGTTTTGGGGTGAGAAGCTGCAGTGGGGCTGTGGGGACATTGTGTGCCTGTGAAGGGCACACAGGGGGTTTCCAGGGGCTGGAACACACCTCTTCCATCCTTTCAATCACTATGTTGCAATTCTTGTGAGTCAAAGATACTGTCTCATTTTTATTGTTTACATTTTTTCACATTTTAAAAGTTATTTATAGTTTCCTCTTGGTTTCCTCTATTTCATGAAACATGTTGCTGTTACTTCTTTCTCTTGTTACAATACGAAAACTCTTATATGAAATCAGACTTAAGCAAACAGAATACTGTATTTAAAGCAATTTGAAAATAGTTATATCTTCAATTCTAGAACTAAGTGAAACAAAGTTTTCTATGTAAAATTTAATATGCTCTTGAAATTATTTTATAGCAACAGCAATGCCACTTAATGTATAACTGTTGCAGTATTACTTTTTTTTTTCCCTGTTGTGCTGTCTTTTTATTTCTTAAGCAGTCAGCAACTGATTCACCATTCGTTTCTTTGGTTCTACCTCAAAGGAAGGGTAACCCAGCTCTTCAAAATCTGAATGGCTTGAATCAGCAACAAAAAGTAGTAGGTGGAACACATACTAGTCTCTCTGGAGCTTTCACCAGATATATTTTACTACCTACTCAGTTGGAAAACACTTGAGAAGGTGGAAAAAAATAGAAATAAAGCTTGAATGAATTCAGTAGAATTTGGTATTGCCAATCCACAAAGCAATATCTGCCAGAATTTTTGATATATGATACTTACATGCACTAAAGGAAGCAATATTATAAAGAAAGTATGTAATTTTTTCTCTGATTCACTGTCACCTTTCTCTAGTATTAAATAAGGCTCCTTCTGTCTTTACCCCCCGAGATGTTCGGCAACAATTTATACCTTTCTGTCTGCTCTACATTTACATTTTATGGCTATTAAACATTTTTAATTTTCTACCTCCACTTGACTTTTGGAAATCCTCCCTTCATATCTTTTTGTTTGGCTTTTTTTTCTGGATCAGCCTTCCCTTCCCATTTAATCCCTCAAATTCTTCATTGCCCCCAGAATTATGTAATAAGTTTGGGTGAATTTCCTCAAGGCAGTAAAATATAAATTTTTCCTGTCTTTTGAAGAAGTAGAATCCAGACATATTTGCATCCTTGATCTGAAGAAAGTCCACACATTGACATTAACACGTGCAAATCATAGTATAGCTATGATAAACTTTCATATTTGATCCTCTCTGGCTGAATGTTTTTACAGAAATTCGTGGTCCTCATTCATTCTCAGATTCCTTTGGGCAGGGACAGGAAATACGGTCACAGAATTTCAAAGGCATTCACATTGCAAACGAAGCAGAATTCATACCTTTAACTGAATTTGTGCAGAGCCCATTTTTGCCTCAGCAGCAAGTTCATACAGATGTTCGTAGTCAACAGGTTTGTACTTCTGGCTGCAGAGAGCATTTCTTGCAGGAACCACCAAATTGTCTATGATATTTTATCATATAAAACACATAAGGTCACTACAAATTCCTGAGTAATAACTGAAGTGCAAGGCATAAAATGAAAGCTTCATAGATAGAAATCAGAACCAATGCTTTCAACACTAGAAGTTTCCATGCTGATATTGTTAGTTGGTGAATGACAATTTGAAACAAACACAAACCAGTAGAAATTATATAAGAAACGTTACCAGTTGTCTGTTTACAAAAAGTTAATTTGAAAAGCGTAGTGTACATTTAAATTTAGTTATTAATTCATCTTTAAAGTGCATTTATAGGCATTGTAATAACTTCTAATACAGAAAGAGCTAAGTTTCAATAAATGCATCCTTCTTGCACTGATAGGAAAACTGCCTCAATGTTTATTGCAGCCTCGGGGTTGAGCAACAGGAGTAGTTTTTTTCAAAAAGGTATAAAATTGAGATACTATTACAATTGTAAATGAACTACCTGAACTTTTGCCCCAGCACTGTGAAGATCTCAGGCACAGATACTCAGTCATTCTACATAAGCTGGGAGGCTTACAGGGATAAGGAATGTGCATCTCCTTACAGCCCCTGCTTTAGTTCTCTTTAGTAGTGAAATTGGCCCCAATGGCTCTGCATTCCCTACTAAGCCCCGTGGCTGGAAGTGCTGTGCCTGACGTGTGGCTTTACAGAGGGGTAAAAGATAAAATAAATCCTGCAGAGCCATCCCACGATCTTCCTTCCAGCCTGCCCCAGGATTTTCGTGCCTACACAAGGCCTGACAACACATCCCCAGCCCGTGCGCCCCTGGGGAAGGATTTCTCCAAGTGTCCCTGCCAGGCAGTGCCCCAGGACAGGCAGAGACTGGGGAGAGCAACTTGGGAATTCTGTGGGCAAAACACCTGGGCACGAAGTGGCAAAGTGCCCCTGGAGCCCAGGGAGGCAGCCTGAGCCCGGCCGCAGGAGGGGCAGTGCCAGGGGAGGTTCTGCCCCTCTGCCCCTGAGAGAACAACCCCAGCCTAGGGGCACAAAACGTGGCCCAGAGACCACGGAAATAAAGGCTCAGAGGGCCGGGACATTCCTCCTGTGAACACAGGCTGAGGGAGGTGGGGATGTTTGCCTAGAGGAGACTCCAGGGAAACTTTACTGCAGCCCCATAATGTGTAAAGGGGGCTTGTATGAGAAACAGAAAGGCTCTGTCCAGGATCCCCAAGGGACAGCTTGGAGAGCAACAGCTGCCACCTGAAAGGAGGGTGGGCACAGACAGGACAGGAGCCACAGAAGGAATTCCTCCCTGGGATGGTGGGCACAGACAGGACAGGAGCCACAGAAGGAATTGTTCCCTGGGAGGGTGGGTACAGACAGGACAGGAGCCACAGCAGGAATTCCTCCCTGGGATGGTGGGCACAGACAGGACAGGAGCCACAGAAGGAAATGCTCCCTCTGAGGGTGGGCAGGCCCTGGCACAGGGTGCCCAGAGCAGCTGTGGCTGCCCCTGGATCCCTGGCAGTGCCCAAGGCCAGGCTGGACACTGGGGCTTGGAGCAGCCTGGGACAGTGGGAGGTGTCCCTGCCATGGCAGGGGGGAGACTGGATGGGATTTAAGGTCCCTCCCAACCCAAACCATAACCAGAGTGCTAAAGCAGCTCCTATATGAGGCTATTAATTACAGAGTGTTTCATAAACGGTTGAGTAAACAATTGAACATGATAGCATACATACCTCCACCATCAATCCTATGATCTGAAAACAATGTTCCATGGTCCAGTTCACCCATTTTTGTTCTTTATGTGTTTTCTTATACCTGTTGAGAAACAAACATGTTTTGAGAATACCAACATTGTGGATACAATCTAAAAACTTTCAAAAGTATCTATTGTTTTCTGAGAAGAGGCACATCTCACTAAAAATACAATTTAGACAGAAATTCCTCAAGTTTATCTTTCACTTTAGGAGATTTCATGTGCCTCACACCATTTAGCAGCCAAGAAAACAAAATACTATTTCCTTGATGAATCTGTAATGCTGTGACACCGCTCATCTATTCTTTGCTTTGTGCTTTTTAAAATATGAGTCCCTGATCCAAATGTAAGATCAGGTTTTGAGGTGTCCTTTGTTTTATATAAATTAATCCTGAAAAGATCACTCTGCTTTTGTCTGAAGGCTGCCTAGGTCCCTTTAACCCCCTCTGTAACACCTGTGAAATGAGGTCAGCTGTTCAGGCAGCCAGGCTCAGCTCTTGGTGAGCAGCATGTACCCAGCACTCACATCATCATGGGTCAAACAGGACGTTTCAGATGCACTAAGTTACACAACACAGGAAAAAAATGTCTTTTATGTGTCAAACCCCTTACTTCCAATTAAGCATTGGTGCCATCCCAGGTCTTGCACGGAAATAAAAGCAATAGATCCACCTGAGGTGTTTCAGCTGAACTGAATCAACAGCTGAGTCACACCAGAAAGGGAAGGTCATGTCCAGCAGGCTCCCCATGAACGCTCTCCCTCAAATCCAGCCAGGCTGTGCCAAACTTCATACACACAGAATTCCATCTCTTTGTCATACCTTTGGCATTTGCCTGGTCCCACAGCAAAGAGTGGAGCAGCAAAATTTATTCCTTTGTGGAGTTATTTCATCACTGCCCTAGTGAGATGAACTAGTTTATCCTCACAAATTCCAGGGATGGCACAATGCAACAGCAAGGTGGGAAGGAGGAGCAGCAGAAGAAATGCAAAGGGGACTGTTCTGACAGCTATTGTCAGTCAAATAAAAGGGTGAGACTGCAGCTGAAGAGCGTTTACAGTGTACTGCCCTGTGAGCTGTTTGCCATTCTGCATGCACCCTCTGCTCCAGACTGTCAGCCTTTTCCTGCTTTTTTTGTTTCTGACCATCAGAGCACTGCCTCTACTGAGAAACTTGGGAAGGGAGTACCACAGTGGCTCTCATCTACACCACATAATGAAGGCAAAAATAACATTGATGGGAAATTGGGAGTACTCAAAAGCTCTAAGAAGATTGGATCCATCACAGGCACTTCTCTCTATTAAAACCTTTTATTACAGTTCCCTGTGCAGCTGCTGCACCAGCGTCATTCTCCTGCATTACTCATTTTGGGAACCATCATCCTAATCTGGGCCCATCTGGCCAGCTCTAAATGACAAGCTTCTGACACAAGACATGCTGCCCTTTTTGGAAAATAACTATGGATACTAGTAAGATTAGCAGCAGCAGAGCTACCCCTCTGGGTTATTTATTTATTCCTTTGTTCATTTGGCAAATTGTAAATATCTTCTTTCTACTGACATGTTTCTGGTTTAATGTCAGTATTTGAATAAAACTTCACACATATTGACCTTAGCATCACCTCCTTTCAAAAGAAACCAAGAGAATGCATCTCGAGAACAGAACTGATGCAGAAGAATTCACTGGCCATGTTCTGTAAATTTAGGGCTCCTGTATTTGATGAACCGAGTCCTTATTCCCTTCCAGCCAACCCATTTCTCTCTCCCACAATGATGTCATACACTTTTATTTGATCTCAGCCTTTCACAGGCATTATTTTCTGTTATTCAACATTGTGACCTCACTAAAACACTGAAAATGAATGCTAAGATGGTTTTGGAAAAGTTAAAATGCATATAAACCTGCATTTTATCTTCAGTAACTAGCAAATGTACTAATCAAAATTATAAAAGCACTGCCAGTTAAATTTATTTCTGCTTTAGTGCAGATATGTCTAGAAACCTCTCCAATACTATAAAAGTCCATCTAAGCCCTGCCTCAAAGCTTTGCTCAAACTTCATTGCAGACTCTAGGCTGGGAGTCTTGATGCATCTTAGAAAGAAAAAGTGCAGAAGATCAACCACCCACTGAGCAGAAGTCCCTGCACATAGAAATCTGTGCCCAAGAATGCCAAGTCAGCTCTGTCTACAGCCAGCCACAGCTAAAGCTCTTAGCAGCAGTAAAAAGCACAAGGTTTATCAATTCTCTTCTTCTGCTTCTCTGACAATTTAGTATTTCACTATTCACCAAACTCCTTTAGGCAATAAAAATGTGATCCCTTAAAAGATCCAAACTCTTCAGTGCAATCCTAATGTCAGCCCTTGCTGGTGTCTGAGGTACATGACCTATGTTTATTCTTACATATGGGAACAGCCAGTACTGAGGCCAGGAAGATCCTTCTTCCTTTCATTTAAATCGAAATTAAAGTCCCCGGTGTCAGTCAGCATTCCTGGAGGAAGCAAAGCCTGCTGCCAGCCACAGACTGCTCCTGGGGACAGTCAGGTCCAGTTCAGGCCCTGGTTCCACAAGGGAGTGCTCCCAGTGAGTTTAACCAGCGGTTTTAAAGGAGGCTAATTCCAGTGTCTCGATTCAACAAGTCGTTTGCACACATCAGTCCTCGCAGATCTGGGTCACCAGGGCCATTTGCTCCTCCCAGCTAAAGTGCTGCTCCTCAAGCAAAGGGCAGATGGATTTCTGGCAGGGAGGCACAGACCCAGACATGCCTTTTGAAACATAATTTCTTGTGCCTGTATTAAATCAGTCACATTATTAAATGTACTAATCAATAATACGAATCAAGTCTTCACAAAACACAATTTAATGACATCAGCAGTGACAGGACAGCAGGCATTCCAGGTTTGTGTGGATGAAAGATGCAGAATCCTGTGACAGCAGCTGTTACAATCCTAATGTGCTGCTGGGGGTACACCATTAAAAACCAGAGCTGAACCACTGAGAACTTGGAACACAGCACCAACAGGAACTTGGATTATACATCAGAGCAGATGTTCCTTAAAAATATGAACTCAGAAAAAATCCCCAAACCCAGAAGTCCCTTATTCTCAGTGCTCTCTTTTGAATGTCTGGCTAGGTCTTGAATATTTTGTGGAAGGCTTTTAAAAGATTTTAAAGTTTAATGGAAATGTTAATTGCTTAGCTACTGCATGTTTTCATTTAAAGAAAAGGAATATTAATACGCAGTGGTTAAACCCTCTGCTCCTAATTATTGTTAGGGAAAAGAGGCAAAGATTCACTCCCATTGTAGGGCCGTGGAGTACAAACAACAAACAAATAATGAGCTTGATCCCTTAATCAGATCCTTTCTCTTCTAGTTGAACTAACTATCTGAAAATGGCACCCATCCAGAACTTGTTAATCTTGCAGCAGCCAATTCTTTCCCCAGGAAGAAAATACACAGCAAAATACTTCTATCATTCGGTGTCAAAACAGTTGCTAGGAAAATCCCATTGTCTGATTGTAATTTAAATTTACATTCCCCTAAAGAAAGAATTATAGCTCTCTTTGAAATAAAGTCAAGTCTCAGAAATGGTAAGTTGCCAAAAGAGACACAGTCCTTTTTGTCTATGGTAATCTCATTACTTCCTCATTAAGTAAAACTTAATCCAAAGTAGGAAGATCAATTTGAGTAACACTTAAAACAATCAGCTTCACGGACTGCTCTATCACACTGCAAGGGCAGGGAACAGCTCCCCTGCACATCACAAGGGAACTCTATTTCTCCTCCATTCTTGGAATATTCTTAGAAAATCCAAGAGGAAATAGACTTCAGGAACACTTAGAAAAAACATTGAAACAAGCGGATAAAAAAAGGAAGTAAATGTTTTAGAAGTCGGTAGGTTGACATAAAAAGGGTAGGAAATGAAGTCACATCACCTCGGATCAAGTGAGTCAGGTGGTGTTTTATGTTGTTTTGTTTCAAACAAAACGTGCACAATCCATTTCCAGTGACCAAACACAGCTGGCCTGCCGCTGCCAGCACACCTGGCAATTGCAAGGTTTAAAGGAAAGAGGATGAAATGAGAAAATGCTCTGATGCTTTGAGTAGTTAATCACAGAGCATTTGGGGTTGGATCTCAAAACCCATCCAGTGTCACCCCCTGCCATGGCAGGGACACCTTCCACTGTCCCAGGCTGCTCCAAGCCCTGTCCAGCCTGGCCTGGGACACTGCCAGGGGTCCAGGGGCAGCCACAGCTCCTTTGGGCAATTCCTGGCATGTGGGAGGACAAACCGGGACAAAGTCCAGCTTTGCTGAGCTAAAGGCAAAAATTCTGAGGCATCGTTTACAGACTTCTGTAACACAAGAGATTTGCAGAACATTGTCATATGTTGTTTTTATTAATGTTCTATCTAGATTTCTATTTATTACCTCCATGTACAACAAAAGCTAGAAAACTGAACCGTATGCTTGAACATATGAAAGAATAATTGGAAGATGTGAGGCCATTACAGGAACCTCCAATTTTCCCCATTACTTAAGAAATAATAAATGCTTAGTTAAATTGACCTGTAAAGCATACCTGCTATTGGCTAGGCTGTGTGCAAAGGCTTGTTTGGAACAGTGCAGCGAGCAACTCACCCCTCTGCTGCTCTGCATCCATCAGAGAAACACTTAAATCCACAGAATTCACTTAGCACAACAAAAGCAAAGATGCTGTAACGCAAAACCGCAGAGAACCCTGCAATACAACACAGTACCTGGGCTTTGCACTTCTTAACAATAGGCAGGATTTGCACTGTACCACAGGAATTTCAGAGACAGAGCCCACACACCCTGGGCCAGTGGAACAAGGATGCAATTTCACAGGCAGGGTTAGTTAAGGCGCTAGACCTCAAAAGGAGCTGCAGCAGAACAGCGTGTTCTGCAAGAGGCATCACATGCACTAGACCATCAGATACTGAAAGAGTCAATACTAAGTAGCAGCAGAAGCTCAATGGAAGACAGTTAAAGAAGCTCACAGCAGGTCGAAGTCATCGAGCACTTTAAAAGAAAAAACAAAAACAAAAACCTACTGAAGACTGGACTTCAAAAAATCTGTGCAATATATTTGGATTCCATTTGTTTAATCACAGCCCCATTGCTCTTCAGATAAACCAACCAATGTGATTTTGTTTCCATTGCTGCAAAATGCACAATTGGAAATATACGGACTGAGAGTTATTATAACTTTATCTTCTATATCTAGCTAGATCTCAGATTTTGTCAAAGCAGGAAGGGAAGCAGGAGTCAGGTTCCTTATTTAAGGAATTTAAAAGGCAATTTTAGGTTGTCCTCACCTTTTGCACTTGCCTCTGTCCTTACTACTGCCTTCTGTGTAGTATTTTTAATGAAAGCATTTCCTCCTACCCCATTTTCATGCCAGCTTTGTTACTGATGGTTTTTCCTTAACAACCCCAAATGTGTATGGAAGGGTTTCCTGCCCCACTGCTGGAGGCCTCTTCCTCACAGCTCTGCTGACAGACCAATTTCTGCACGCATTTCCTAATGAACTGCAGGCAGAAGTCAGCTGGCTTAGTTTATGTTGTTGGCAGAACAGTTTAACAGTGCTTCAAGAACATATGACTCTGTCTGGATAAGTCCAATTTCTCCTTAAGCCAAGATGCTTTTCCTTGTTTGACCTGCGAGGAGCTGTGGCCGGCTGGAGGTGCAGCCCTTTGCACACCTGTGGTTACACCTCAGAGCAATTCTGCCCAAGCTCCCACCCCGAGCTGCAGGGGACACAGCCAGGGAAACCCACGGGGCAGGGGACCCTGAGGGACCTTGGGGGGGTCGTGCTGGCACCAACTGCTCTGTGACTGTCCTTTCAGGCAGCCCCGATGATTTCTGTCTGAGCAGTGTAGTGGGAGTCAGAGCAGAACGTTTGTCTGCAGCCTAGGAGAGACAAGCCAGAGGGACAGATAATTCATATGATTTAGGAGCCACTGCAGCTTATTTTGTCAGGAGCATCAGTATCATTTTGTACAGCTTCTGCCAATTCTGCTAGGCCAAATTCCCAGAGTTATGTGCAGGGAAGCATTTGGCACAACTTCACTTTAAATTATTACATAATGTTGTCTGATATCCTACTACAAAAAGCAACTCATCCTTGTCTGGGGCCTCTCAGTCACTGCCATTAGAAATGTACAGTCCGTAAACATGAATCAAGTAATCTTTCTGCATATACATTTTCTTTGTCGCCTCTTTATTCAGAAGTACCTCTAGATTTCAGTCTGACATTCTGTGTTCCTGGTCTGGTAAGAAAGATTACAGTTTGGTTCATTTCTCAACATTTCTTCCAGCCTCATATATAAGCCAGTAAGAAGATGGGTAATATTTTGTTCAGCAACTGTAGCAGGTGGTACAAACTGCAAAGGATTTTCGCAGACCTTCCCCTGTCCCTGAGCAGATATAAGTACCTGCACTGCCCAGAGCTGGGGTGGTGAGGGGTTTTTTATTTCTTTGTGGGCACTGCGGGGAGTTGTTATGGGCTTTGGTTGCTGGGGTTTTTTTAAGGTTGTTTACACAACAATTACAAGCTTAGGACCTGAAACCCACAGAACAGACCAGCTGCTGATGACCTTGTCTTTACTGGACATCCCACTCAGCATTTCCTGCCTCTGTTCTCCGAATCACCCACTTGGCTGTTGCCAAGCTGCCTGCTTGTTTCCAGGTGCTGCAATATCCAAGAGGAGCCCTGACTTACAGGTGCACGTGTGATGAAAGCTGATTTCACCATTAGCTGGCTTCAGCAGCACAGCTCACTGCAGGACATCCCTTCTCCTGCTTCCCCAAACACAACGCCCTCACACTCCACTCCTGGGACCCACTGCCAGCTGGAACAATATACTGGGACAGGATTTGTGGGGCTTGCCAGGAAAAGGTTACTGAGCTTACACTACAGGTCAGCAAGCTGCTGTTCCCCAAACCTTGTCCATTTTGCTGAAACAGGTACCCAGGGCAGAACCTTTCCCACTCCTGCTGCACAGGGCTGCCTGCACATTCCTTGGTGCAGGCATCACAGGCAGGAACGGTGTGCTAAGGAAAACTGATCCCCCTGAAAACACAAGGGCATCTATGCCAGGGAGGTTTCTGGGAAGCTGGATCAGGTCTGTAAGGCAGCTCCCTGCCTGGATCCTGATGCTGGCACTGGGAAAGCTGGATCAGGAGATCATTCCAGAGCATCATTGTGCCTGCCGTGGCAGCTGGGCTGAGCCAGAGCACAGGGCTCTGCAGTGAAGGCTGCTGGTCACGCTGAGCACTGTGCACCATCTACAATCAAATACGCCTACCTGATGCTTCAAAGCCGTGCAAGAAAAAAAGAAAGTGCAAGCAACCTGTCAGTATCCAATAGTTTTGCTCAATATTTTGTTTTACCACAGGGAAAGAGTAACACCTATCCACAGCAGAGCAGTAATTTTGAATGGCGCTGTCTGAAATAGAACATTTCTACAAAACCCCTCACTGAAAAAACAAAATGTCAGCCCACCGCTTTCCTCAGACCTGTTAGGTGCTTTACCTCCCCAGTTAAACGATTAAAACTGGGAGAACATTTAGTGCTTTCTATACCAAATGAAATTACAGTTTCAAAATTACCCAAAATAATTTGTATTGTGATTGACCGAGTTGCTGTGACATCAGCACGATGGCTTGAAGTAACCTTTGAAATCAAATTGTAGGTTTTAATAAGAGGAAAAAACCCACACATCTAAATAATTCCCCATGTGAGCACTAAACAGCTGCTCATGTGTTGTGTTAGCCTGCCATGAGCATCACTCTGCTCTCCAGATATTTTTTCCCCAAACCTTAATTTCAGTACCTGGAAGAGATTACAGTTAAAGTGGGTAGTAATAAACAGCTTCCAGAAGAAACCAAACCACACCCCCCAGCCCACCCCAAATAACCTCCCAAAACCAAACCAACCAAATTCACAAAAAAACAAAAAAAAAGGCAGAAAAAATGAGAAAAAAATCAAAACAAGCCACCAAGAAACAAAGCAACACTGTTTTTGTGAATGATGTTTATCACTAAAATTCAAAGATAGGCATGTCAGTGTTCTACAAAGGCGGTGAACATCTGTAGAATATATATTATAAAACAAGACTTGACTATGGATTAACTTCAGAATAAAAGAAAGCAGAAAAACATATTAATGACTAGAAATGCTGAAGAAGCACAACAGCAGCAAAAGAACTAGCAAAATACTTGTTAACAACATTGCCATCTAAACCACTGGATCGTTAAGGGGTCAGGTCTAAGGCTCAAGAGAAATCAGTAGGGTCCCAAAGGAAAACATGGGACTAGGCTGTTACGAATTGCAAACATACTGGAATCACGGCTTTCCAAAAGGGAACGAAACAAACCATCTTACTTGCAAGTCACATCCAGAAGAAGGCCAGTAAAGAGAAACTGTACTTGTTTGTTGCTGATTCTAAAAATTATGTAAGAATTGTAATGTATGTTTGACAAAGGCCACTATCAGCTAATGCAACAAGAAACCAAAGAATCACCAAAGTGAAAATGGGGTGCCTTTCCACAGGCTGTGCTGGACAGGATTGCTGCACTGGGGCACACAGCAGTCAATTAGGTAACGCATTGGCTGCTCGGGGTGCCAACACAAACCAGCTATGAGACTGTGAACAATACCAGACAGAGTGAAATAGCTTCTCCTCACTGACAGTCATTCAACATATTTCCAAATCTAACAGGACCTCAAAATGTTACTTTCAATTCTTTCTACTTCTTTTGTGCCAAAACAAACCGATTCAAGATGCCTTTCTCCTCCCAAACAGTATTTCTCATCCTTTCCCACCTCACCCAACGGGAAACTCTAAAGCAGAGGCAGACCTTGCACCGCAGGGCTCTGCAGGGATGCAGACACCAGAGCAGCCCGTTCCTGATGCCCTGGAAGCACCCAGACCCGGGCAGGTCTGGGGAAGGCACTGTGCCACCTCCCTGTCCGAGCCCGTGCCTGCCACAGCCCCCACAGCACATCCAGGAACAGTTCCATTTACGGGGGGACGTCCCTCATTCCCCAAAAGCTGTTATCTGTGAAAGCCAAGCAGCATAATAATACCCAAATTACAGTGAAAACCAATTGAGACTGATCTGAAGCTAATTTAATTAATCTAGTACACCTTTGGCAGAAGCAGCCTCACAACTAGTGAAGGTCACAGTTCTCACACATCCTGCACTTTCTCCTCCCTTTATTCTAGACCTAGTTATTTCACATTTATCTTTACTCCATCTCTCTACTCTCATTTGACCCTTCCCCCACTTATTTTATTTCACACCTGTTACTTTCTATTTTACTAAGTTTCTACTGTTATTCCCCTCAGCTCCTGTTTCCCATTTCCTAGATAGAGACCATCATTCTGGTTTGCTAATATTTTATGTGTAGTTCACATGGCATGAATCATGAGATTTTTCAGAGCAGTGAGGACTCAAGTCTCCTGTTTACGGCTGCCAAGTGTCTTCCATGTTGATATCATCATAATACAGTTCCTACTTAATTATTCAATATACAAATAATTATACAAATAACAGCAAACCCCTCAGAGGTTAAATATCTTACCAACAGCCTACCTGGTTTCCATATAGCAGATTACATTCCAAGTGGGACATTCAGAGAAGGGACTACATGAGTTTAAAGGTGACTCTCCATGCTCAGCTACCTCCTACTTATTACCTGCAGTTCCCTCCTAAGCAGAGGCTAATGAAGGACATGGTTCTACCTGCAGCATTAGCACCAATTAAACCACATGATGAATTCATGTGTCCTTGTGCCTAAAATAAAACTGTGATCCACCCCATCGAACACTAAACCGAAAAACTGAGCTGGATGGAAAGCAGGCACAAGTTACAATGTGGATACTTTTTCCATGTTCCTTTTCAGCCGGCTTTCTACACCATCTGCCTCAATACAACAGGGGAAGAGGGTGAATAAAACAACCTCTTGAACAGCAAGAGCTGCTGATTCAAGTGTCCGTTTGGTTTTGGCTCCTCTTAGCCCTTTACAGCATCATTCAATGAAGTGGAGAGTGTGAATGGCTACAGTACCTGCAGGGTGGGAGGAGAGGAATAAGTAAATGGAAAATCAGTCACACCTGGGATACACCGGGACGGTCTGTTCGGGAGGAATGGCCCCAGTGAGACTCCCGAGACGGTGAGCTCAGGACAGGCATGGGACACAAAAAGTTGATCACGAGTGTAACACATCCTTATTGAAATGTTTTACAGCGGTTTTGGGGATGCTGGCTTTTCTTTTCTACATCTATGAGTCCTCACATGCCATCAAGAGAGTTTGGCTGCTATTGGAAGCTTAAGATGGTGGGATGTTAAACCACTGTGGAAAGAGTTTTCCCGTCTTCCCCAAACACCTGGGTTTAGCCCGTGGGGTCTGAGCAGCGCCGCGGGCTGTGCGTTCTGCCGGTACCAGGAGAGCGCGGGTCACGGCTCCCGGGAGCGGCAGGGAGCGGTCCCCAGCGGGCCGTCCCGGAGCACGTGGCACAGGGTGACGGGCACGGGTCCGGCCCTGCGGCTCGGCCAAGCCCCAGGGGTCCGACCCGACCCCGCTCCGCTCCCGCGGCGGCTCCTCCGGCGGGGCAGGAGGCGGCCGGCACCGCGGGACGGGCACCCCGCATCGGCCGCTGTGCAGCCGGCCGCTTCATCCACCCGCACGGCGCTCGCCCCCGCCGCGCTCGGACACTCACCACGAGGGCTCCGGCGGGTGGCGCGGCGGAGCCTCCCGTCCCCACGGGCAGGCCCGGCGGAGCCGCCCCAGGCACGGGTCGGGTTGCTTTAGGTTGGGTTGGTTTAGGTTGTTTTAGGTTGGTTTAGTTTAGGTTGGGTTGGGTCCGTCCCGTCCCGTCCCGTCCGCGCCGTCTGCCCCGCACGGCATCGGTAACCACGGCAACCTCAAGTCGCGCTGCCATTGGCGGGTTTAACGCGGGGCAGCGGCCAATGGGGCGCCGCCCCGGGCCGCGCCTGGCCAATGGGGGCGGGCGCCGGGCCGGGCGGCGCGTGACGCGGCGCGCGGGCGGGGCGGGGCCGGCGGAGCGGGCGGCGGGGCCGCCACCATGGAGACCCCGGGGTAGGGCGGGCGCGCCCGGCGGGGCCGCGGGGCCGCTCCGCGCGGTGAGTGCGGGGCACGGGGGCGGCCGCGGGCCGGGGCCGCCGCGCGGGAGGGCCGGGGGAGCCGCGGGGCGCGGCCGGGCGGGCGGGCGGCGCGGGAGGCGAGGCGGCGGACCCCGCCGGGGTATCGGGGCCGAAGAGCCGTCGTCTCGGGCGGCCCCGCGGGCGGAGCGCCGCGCTCTCTCCGTGCCCGCGGGGCCGCCCGGAGCCCGGCGGAGCCCGCTCGGAGGTGGCCCCGCGGGCGGAGGTGCCGCCGCCCGGCCCCTGCCCCGGGCGCCGCGCGGCTACGGGCGGGAGTGCGGAGCCCGGGCCCGCCGGTGTCCGCGGCCGCGCCGTGTGCGTGGGGTGTGCGCGGCGCCGGGAGCCGCCGGCCCGGCGGAGCCGCGGCGGGCAGGGCCACCGGGCCTCGCCGTGCCCGCCGCGCGGCCGCGGGCGCGGGGCCGGGTGGGGACGCGGCGGGCGGTGCGAGGGACGGTGGGGTCGGCGGAGCGGGCGGGGTCCACCGGCGGTGCCGGGCCCGGTGTGCCCGCGCGGGGCGGCCGCGGGGCCCGGCGCCCGTCCAGGTGTGTCCCGGACTCCCGGGCTTCGGCTGCCGCTCCGGGATTCCCGGGGCCCCCCGGCCTCGCTGCCGTCGCGGCGTTCCCTGCACGAGGTTTAAATATGGATTTTTCACCCTTCGCGTGACCGCAGAACGAGCCGCGCTCCCGCCGCCGAGTACCGGGGGGCGGCGGAGCATCCTCGCCCCGCGCACCGGGAGCGCGGCTCTTGGGGCTGTAGTAACTTTTGGCGGCGTTCTCTCCCCCTGTCTCCGATCACCTCGGCGGGGCGGGGAGCGGAGCAGCACGTGCGGGGTGTGGGCCCGGCGGGGGACAGCCGTGGCCGGGGGGGACAGCCGTGACCCGCGCTGGCCGTGGCCCGGCGAGGGCAGCCGTGGCCCGTGCTGCCCGTGGCTCGGGGGGGCAGCCGTGGCCGGGGGGGACACCCGTGGCCCGTGCTGCCCGTGTCCCGCGGGGACAGCCGTGGCCCGTTCTGCCCGTGGCCCTTGCTGGCCGTGGCCGTGCCGCCGGCCGGCCGTGCCTCGGGCACGCTGCAGTGTGTGCGGGATCACAAAGTGCTCTGCAGGTGCCGGTTACCGAGCGCGACTGCCGTGCCTTGGGCTGGGGGAGCTGGGAAATGAAGTCTCGCCGCAATAAAATAAATGCTGATGCTGAGCCCAGGCTGTTTCAGCGCAGAAAAACCAGAGTTGATGACTCAAGCCCCCTCTGGTTCATTTCTCCTCCCGCCTGACGCTCAGGAGGCATCACCAGTTCACGGGCAGGGAGCTGAGTGTTACTGAAGTGCCTCTGTTTGCCCCATAGACCTTTGTCCCTTTTTTTTTTCCTTCTAAATAGCCTCCCGCTCCCTGTTAATTTTACATTAGTCATTGCTTCCAGATTCGACTGTTTGAAGGAAAAGGTGTGGTTGGACGGAGAGCACCAGTGTTGCATGAACGGGCTTTTCAGTTTTGTCAGCATTGACAATTTCTGATGAATTGGAGTTGAGGGATTAGGAGATGACAAGGATGATAATGTTTTCCCCTTAAATAATAGCTGTATTTTTGAGGTCAACACCAGATAATTTGTTCATTGTGATAAAAATAGGGGGACCTAATAAATATACTTGTTTAGTTTATGAAGAGACAGTGATTCAGGCGTGTTCATCGTGTCAAAAGTGAGGGGAGTGTGTTTTGGGGGCAAAAGCTTTTTGTTGGCATTTATATCCTGTAATGTTTCTGTTAAGCATTACAATGTTACATGCAAATAAATGTAACCTGACTGTGGAAAGGTGGATTGCAGTAACTTTCTCCTTCTATTGAAATTGCTTGTGAAGTGCTCTATTGCTGCTGAAATAAGATGCTATTAATATTTTTAATTAAGGTAGAAAAGCTGATAGGCCCTTTCCGGTAAAAACTGTGTCTTTTTGCCTTTCATCTGGTTAGATGTTCAGCATAAATAGCAGTAGTGATATCAGAAGTTCTGCTTTAAAACAGTTGGAGAAAGTTTTGTGAGAGTCCTCTTCTATGAGAGAGGGGGATTTGTTCTAATTTTTCTTAGAACGTCAACAAGATGACACCTTTTGGAGTTTACATTTTTCAATAGTAATGCAGGATCCTTTTATAATCAACAGTTGAATTCAGTCACACAACATAAACAAGGAAAATTATAGGATGCACTACCTCTTTATAGAAGCTTCTTGCAACAGCCAAATAGCATCTGCAGTGGATGTTGAAGTATTTTTCATATTCAGTGATAGCATATGGTATGTACAAATAATAGTAGTCTTAATTAGTAATGTGTGTTTGGTGTGTTGCAGAAATCTGCATGCACTGAGAGAAGACTCTGGAGAAAAAGCTGCATTTTAAATGAACAGAAAACATAAATAAGAACTTCATGTACTTCTGCTTCACTTTATGTAGATTACTTCAATACATTTAGTAGAGATGAAGAGCTGAAACAGTTCTGAGCAATGGGACTGTGTGAGTAATGTCTTAATTTTGTTATGGGAATTTTTTTTTTCTTACGTGTGATGCAGAAAAAAATCAAGTACTGCAACATTTGGTTATTTGTTTGGTGCAGTGGCTAGTTCAAGGAGTTCAGTGAGCTTAACAGTAGCTTGCTTTAGTACCAGGACATACTTAGTGTGATGTGGTACAGAAAAGTCCCCTGCAAAAGCAAGGGGAATTCGTGATACTTGTCTGGAAAAGCATAGTTATGAGCCTGCTATTGGCCTTGGTCTGTATTGCTCTCTTACTTTTCTGTTGTTTTCAGTCGAATCCGTGGCTCTGGGTGGTGACATGAGTGGCTGTGGATGAGCAGCTCCTTTTCAGGCGCTCACACGTGGTGGGGCAGAGCGGTGCCAACAAAACAGTTCAAATGCTAGTGAAGATGGAGAGTAAACACACAACCGCAGCCAAGCCCAGAGCCAGGGCCTGTGGAAACGGCCCTTCCTGAGGAGCAGGCTGTGCTGGCTCCGGCAGCAGAACTTGGGAATGGGGCTGGGGGGGATGATGGCACCGAGCGGGCTCTGGGCATGCCTGGGAGCTTTGCCGATTCGCAGCTGCTTTTCCTGCGAGATGTCCTAGTTCATTGGATAACTTCTCATGTTCTTTTATCCAAACAGAATACTCATTTATTCTGCTTGGGGGAGGTTTGCAGAGGGAGGGGAGGAGGTGGATAAAGACAGCCAAAAACCGCCTCTGGTGACCTTCCCAAAGCTTTTGCTTGCACGGAAGAAAATCCCAGTGTCTTGTCAGTTAGATCTCTGCAGCTGGCAGCAGTGTTCAGACCTTTGCTCCTCTCTCTTTGCTGCCCTTAGTGCCTCTCTCCTTTACTTCAAGGCACACGAGAGAGGCCTGGATTTCAGGAGAAATTAAGGAGTCCATAATTTTCACAGGAGATTAATTCTTTTCTTTTTTGATAGTGGAATCACTGACTCTGTCATTTAAAGGGAAGGCTGAAGGAGAAGGGTCTGTGAGCGGTGTCTCATGGCTGCTCAGCTGGGCCATGGGAGGCTGGAGGCCATGGTGCTCTGCTGTGGAGCAGCCAAGTCCAGGCTCAGGGGGGCCATGTGTCCAGGCTCAGGGGGGCTGTGTGTCCAGGNCTGTGGAGCAGCAGCCTGTCCCGGGTCAGGGGGCTGTGGAGCAGCAGCCTGTCCCGGGTCAGGGGGCTGTGGAGCAGCAGTCTGTCCCGGGTCAGGGGGGCTGTGTGTCCAGGCTCAGGGGGCTGTGGAGCAGCAGTCTGTCCCGGGTCAGGGAGGTGACTCTGGCACGGCCGTGTGCTCCTTCCCGGCTGGGCTGTGAGTCAGCCGTGCTCCCTGAGGAGCCGGTGGTGTCTGCTGCGAGGGCAGCACGGGGAACCAGCCCGGCCAGTTCGCTGCTGCCTCTCCCTGCTTTTCCTCCCTGGAGCGGGAAGGCACAGCCTTTGCCTGCCGCGATCCCTGGGGAATGTCTGGGGCTGTCTTCGACTTTTTGGTCCTCTTCACTGCATCCCACTCTTAGAGGAAAACAAAGATGACCTCGGAAAGTTGGGAAAACTCTGTTCTTTGAGTGTGGTATTTTAAAACAAGATGCCATTTTAACGGGGTTTTTATAAAAAGGCATACTTTTGTTATACATGTGTTTCCCTACTTTAATTTTAAGCAATTTTAATATATTAAGAAAAAGAAATATCTTCATGGCCATGTTTTACAGATCTTCTCTCCTTTTTTTTTTCCTTTGCATAGCATTTTAGAGATTTCTTACCTAGCACTTGGAATTGAAGACCAGTCAACTTCCTGTTTAATTGCTTTTTAAAATAATTTAAAATACATCTTTATTTTAGTGGAGAAAATGAAACTTGGAGTTGTTACTTTATTTGAGAGTCATTAAACCATTATTCAAGAAATAAGTAAAATTAACCACCCCACAACTGAAATGTAGCGTGTTTTTGTGAACCTTCAATTAACGTTATAGTTGATCTAATGTTTTGATTGCTATTGTAATGAATTCATTATTAAAGAGCAGAAAGGAATCTATTGTAAATTCTTTGAAGGTGTACAAGTTGAAACTTGCTTTCTGCATCACAGCTCAGTGGGGGGATTTTTAATGTATTTACTGTTTGTGCCATGGGTTGGTGGTTGTGGGCAGTGAATGAAATTCCCCTGTGGCTACGGGATCTGTGGGGTGTGTGAGGCAGGAGGGATGAGCTGGCTTTCAGGGTTCACTGAGTTTGTGCAGAGGAGTTTGGGGCACCACGTGCCCGTTCCCTGGTGAGTGAGATACATTTTGGAGCATTGCATGGGGGAGCCCCGGTGGGATTTGCTGGTCTCGGGGCACCTGTGCTGGCGGGCAGTAGGGGCAGGTCTGCATCAGGCTGGCCCGGGAAATGCCCTCAGGCTGACTGGGGCCACCTGCAGAGGCAGCAGGAGCAAGAGGGAGAGTGTCCTGAGAGGAGGTGGAGGGGCTGAAGGCAGGAAGGGAGGAGCAGTTTTCCCAGTGCAGGGTAGGGCAAGGACTAGCAGAGGTCTGGGAACAAGTGAGGAAAAGAGGGAGCTGTGGTATGATGCCAAATGCCACCTTTTGTCCCCTGAGGTCCAGCTGCAAGGAACAAGGAAGAAGCATTCAAGATTTTCTGTATTTCTGTTTGTTTCTGTGGGTACCAAAAACTTTTCCTGTCTTTATTTTCTTATCAAAAGCTCCTCATGTTCTGTCTGTGGTGTGGCAAGCCAAAGGCTGTCATCTGGGCTATGCTTTTAGCAGGTTTTTATGAATGTACTCAAAAGCATTTGCCTTACATGTGTCCAAATAGGAAGCACCTAATCTGTCCTTTACTTTGCTTTATATGATCTTACTTAATGCCAGCTGTGCTAGAAATCTGATGTGAATGAGAGATTTCCAGTTTGTGGTGGATTTCTATCCTGTTCCCCAGGAAGGCAGCAGCAGGCAGTGCATCCTAGGTGCTCTGAAAGGAAACTTTCTCAGTTCCAAATCCGTGTTCTTCACTGTCTTACCTTGGCAGAACTTCCTGTTGTATAGCCCAGGAATTAAGTATTGGCACATTTGTTATCATAGAGGTAAATCCGATTGGTGACAACTAAAACCAAAGGAAGTCACCTCTCTCTGAAACAGTTTCAGACAAATGATAGTTCAACTTCCATGTCAATGTGACGGGCTTAAAGCTGAAACATTTCATATCTTTCACAAAATAACTCCAAGATGGTATATGTAATGTAACTGATTTCAGTGGCTTTTGGACAAGTGGAGCACTGGACTGTTAATTGAACACATTCTGTGTACAGGTGTGTTTATGTAATGGTGCTCAACAACTGTCTTCTGCTAATTCATGCTCAAGCCTTGTGTGGTATCTAAAGGTACATGGGGAAACAGATCTCAGAAAGAGTTGGTATTTTTACCATGTTTTAATTTAGAAACAAAATTACCATATATTCTTATTGAGAAATAACACAGCAGTATTGAAATTACACCGTGTCATGAAAGGAGATTTAATTTGTATCATATGGTGCCTAAACTCCAAATTGATGTGGCCCTCTGTGAAGTAGAGGGAAGTCCATGCTCCACAGAGCTTACAGGCAGAAAGAATAAAGCTTAAACTGATGAAACGACTGGAGAAGATACCAAGAACATCCCTTTTTGTAACACACGTGATCCAGGGTGCCTGTGACCCAGTTCTAAATGTGGGCTGTTGGGCTGTGTAATTTGGTTCAGCCTTAATCGAGGATATACTGACAGAACTTGCCACCTGTTGCTGCTCCATAGTCTTCCTATCCAGCTTTGTCCTCATAGCTAATGTAATGAAAATACCCAGTTCCATATTTCAGCTGAAATTGAAAATATTGGCAGTGAGATGACTGATACAACTCATCACCTGCTCCTGGGAGCATGTTTATATTTCAGATGGGAGATGAAAAAACATTGAACCCAGAAATCTCAGACTGGCTTGTAGACTTGTGAGATGTGCCTGTTTGCTCTGTGTTATTTGGACTATCACATAAAGAAAGAAAATTCTGAGTTTTCTTCATTTTACAGTTGTTCCTTAGCATAAATCATAGCACCAGCATACACTGAGATTTGGGAAATTTCACTGTCATTAAATACATTCTTTTCCAGAAGATACTTAAAAAGAAAAATCCTAGTTTACTGTTCTTCACAGAGTAGACTGATTGGCAGAAAAACTTCCTGCGTTTCAAGGACTTGACACTTCTTAAGGAAGTTCTGGAGTTCTGGTAGAGAGCACTGCCTGTTGTGGGATGCTTTTTGTTCAGGCTGACATAGTCAGTCTTTCAACATTCTGAGTTTTTAAATTTAGTTGTGGAACATAGGTTATTTTTAATCAGGAAAAAAATTCACCAGGTCATGTACTGACACTTGAGATAAAATCAAAAAACTGCAACAACAAAAACCCAAATCCCAAAACAAAAAAGCCCATCCTGAAGATACACAGTTAAAAAGTGTTGAATTAGCAAGGCATGCTGAATCCAGGAATTGGATTTGTCTGATGAGCTACTGAGTTTTATTTTGGCCAACTTGAGTGCTCTGAAAGGAACCACCCACTGTCCACTGGGAGCTGCTGCTGCATTGATCCAGTCTGGAAATGTAGTTGCACAGTGAAGGAGGATAACAGTTTTTATTAAACTTAATGCATTTATTGCTGTTCATAATGGGTAGACTTTAAATATCTTATTTACTGTTGTAGATAGAAAAGAAGATATCCTGAATCACAACTTCCTGCTTTGAGGAGGTGTGAAGTGCATTGGATTTAGGAAGTCTTGCCTTGTTAGAATTCCAGCAAATGCTGTTTTAGTGATACAGTTCATTGTATTAACGTGATATTATTGAATTGTTTTGTACTACTAGTATATTGATTTAATCTATAGTATAAATATTAATATATTTCAGACTGAAATTTGAAGTACTAAAGGAAGTTACTTTTTTTAAATACGGAAGATAATTCAAATTATTGCAATTTTTTGAGAATTTTCCTTTGTTTTCTCTGCATCTCACTGCATCACAGGAGTCCTATTGCAACAGAACAAAAATATTTTACTATGGCGATATTCCAGGGTTTTCCATTCTTTTAGAAAATTGAAAAATATGCTTTATGTGCAGCAGTGCAGGCTGTGGGATGGTGTTTTCACCTGGTCATGTCCCAGCTCAAGAGTGCCCACGTGGTGGAGGGTGTGTTGGTCAGGCTGTGTGCCCCTCTCAGGGGCAGAGCAGCTGTGGGTGCCCAGCTCAGAGCACCACGGGCTGCAGGAAGGCCCAGGGCAGTCTGCACCCACCCAGATAACAACCCTGTGCCAGGCTGGCCTGCTGGGGCTGCTGCAGGAGCCCCTGCCATCCTCAGCTCCTCACGGAGCCTCTAAGCTGCTTTCCAGAGTGTACTGAATCCTGTCCTCTCAACTGACTCTTCTCCAGCTTGGCGTTCTGGTGGAGCACTGTGAAAAGAAAGGATTCTGCTGTGCAGACACTTCTGTGTTTTGGAGCATAAACGTGACCTTTTTCCTTGGTCGTGGGAGCTGATTGATCACCCTTCAGAGTAATGTCCTGGTGTGGAGAGTTCAGGCAGCCCTTCCTTCAGCTGGGCAGCACTCAGGAAGGCCAGCAGCTGCCTTCTGCTCATGTGGAATGTTCTCACACAATGAAGAGCTGCTAACTCTGGGCAGGTCACTTCTAGAGTTGCTCTTGCTTCTCTTGGAGCTGATAATTGGTTCTTCCTTCCCCGGGTTCCCTGACACAAGCGGGCCTTTGGAGGAACTTGTTACTGTTGTCTGCATGGCAAACAGCCACCTGCCTGTGAGGGTTTTCTTTCCAAATATTTGACGTGTCTGTCTCACTTCCAAGTCTTTAGTGGGCAAACTTAGACATGTTGGAGGAAGGGGAGACAGGATGTGCTGCTGCTGTGTTGGGCTGTTTCCCTCCTTGCACAGGATCTCGTGGAGGCTGCCTTAGCTTTGATCTCTGGGCTTAAAACTATCCTCTAGCTGACTGAAATGGTTTGCATCTTGCATGGAATTATAGCCAGCATAGAGATTTTTATCTTGGAAGCAAAAATGCCTTGTAAGTCTAGAAATTCAAGGGTGGTGTGTCCTTTTCCCTAGCACAAACATAAATACTACATGTGAAAGCTCTGCTATGTCATGCTGCTAATGCCCAGGAACTAATTAACAGCCATCCTCAGAGCCTCTGCTTTGGCAACTTATAGCAGCCTGGGGCAGGAGGAGAGCAGGGATGTACTTGTGATGTCTAAACAGGCTTCTTAACTTTCTAAATTTTTACAACATTTATTTTATCAACCCTCCCATTGTACTGCTGTCTTTTGGATTTACACGTGTCGATGGATTTTATTATTTCTTACACCAAGGTGTGAGGTGAGATCCTTATAGAAGAGTTTAGTCTCTTGAAATTCAAAACTGTTACGCTTGCTTGACCTGTATTTCAGAACCAAGTTTTGGTTGGTTCTAGACAACAGATGAATAGCCTCTGTTCTGCAATGTCTCTGATTGTAAGAATCACTTGTACTTAGAGTTTTTAAAAGATTCCTTACAGAATAGGGAAGAAAACTTCTGGGAAACAGCTAATACTTGGTGTTCCTTCAAGGTATTTATCCATTTTACACAACTTTTAAAAAGATCCTGTAAATTGGAATTTATCTCCTTCACAATTATGTCCCCATAATTTAGCTGAATCTAGTAATTCCAGACTGGAAGAGGCTGTGTTTGTGCAGCCAGCTCATTTCCTTGTGGAGGCTGGGAGAGAGCCCCGGGGTACAGAACAGCCACCTCGGGTCCCTGTCAGCCAGGATTAGCCAGAGGAATCTCTGCTCTGCTGCACTGGGGCTGCTCTGAAGGGTTTGTGGATAGCTGGCTCTGCCATGTGCTGGTGAAATTTGGACCTTTTCATCTCTGCAATGGCCCAGTTCAGTGGGAAGACAATGCTTGTCACTGAGGATATGCTCTTTTTTGAAATCCAGTGCTGGTTAATGCATCGGCTGATGTCTCACGTAGTGCATGGGGCGAGCAGCTCTCTGTTTTGTGCTGTCGGGGACTTGGTTTGCCTTTCAAAGGCCCTTACTGATGGACAGCCCTGTATGCCCCAAAGTTCAGACTTCTTGCCAGTGTACTTTTTCAATATAAATGTGAAGCAGTTTGGTGTGATGGGTTAAATTTGTGAGGCTTACAACTTCATAGATTTATGAACACTAATGGCACCCTTTCAGTTTTAGGTGTGCATCATTTTTTCACCCAGTTTTCCCTGAAACAAAAGCTGGTGTTTGACGTGATTAATCTTGTCTTGGCAGTGGGGCTGTGAAACTGGCTGAGGTGGTGCTAATCCCTGGCTTTATTTCTGTTTTGCCTCTTTTGTCTGGAAGTGTGTGTTAGGAGATGCAGTGCCTGTGCCTCTCACCTGGCTGACACTGATCATTTCTTCTTCTAGATGAAAGAACACGTCTGTCAAACTTCCTGCAGTGTAGGATCTGTGTGGGTTTGCGGAGCAGATTCAAAGGGAATGGTGACTTGTGTGTGCAGAGTGACTTGGGTATGGGACAATCAGCATCTCCTCCAGGTTATTCCTCGTCATGGCACAGCTACAACTGTGATACTCATTTGGGTGGGTTAGAGCAGCTGTGGCTGTGGCTGGCTCCTCCACTGGACAGACAGGATCAGATCCCTCTTTATCCCAGGTGAGCTTAAACCAAGGTGTGAGGTCTTGACACAGTACTAGAGGAGGGAGACAAAGTGACTTGAACTGATGGTTTTCACATGCCAACTTGTACTTTAGATGAGGTGGAACCTGAACATGTGATTTTGAGGGCACGCAGATGTACCTGGCATTGCTGGAGTGCTATGGGTGGATGCTAAATGCAGAAATAACTTTGGTTGTTACTTAGTCGAGCTTCTGTATGAAGATACAGGTGTGTATTTTATTAAAGAGTCTTAACTGAAGTGGCCCTACCACAGGAGGAAAGCAAGCAAATCACCTTGATTTGACCTTAACATTTTCCAGTTGCAGAGATACCAGCAGAATATGAATCAGAACAAAACTGCCTGTAAACACATCCCAGAGAAGCCAGCTACTTTCTGCTGGTTTAGCTCTGATTGAGGGACTTTGACTCCCCTTAAGGTAGATATGATTTTATTTGTACAAATAAGAAAAAATAAGTCAGATTTACCAGTATCATAGGAATCCTCTCTATGGATCCTAACAGTGCAATTGCAACAGTGGAGAAAGTAGCCACCACTAATCCTATTCTCCAATGGTATACTCATTATACTTTTTTACTTTTCAAAAATGTTCATTTCACTGGTAAATTTCCTAATTTTTAGTTACAGTGATAAATTTCTTTATGGTCGTTTAAGACCTGTTTGGTCTTCCCTCAAATATTTCTTTATCCTTATTTTTACACCCAAGTATTCATAGAAAACAATACCTTCTCAGTTTCTATTTTGGAAGGTTTCTGGTGATGAAAAAGAAGGATTTGGTTTCTTTATCATCATGACAGCCTTTGAATTCAGGCAGACCAGCAGAACCAGCTGCAAATGTGAGAAGCAAGGCCTGTGCCAGGTGCTGAGTGAACTTCCATTTCGTTCTAATGGGAGCAGCACTTCACATTCTCTGGTGAAAGTGTGTTTTTGATGCACCTTACAGCAGCATGTGCCATCGCTGTGGCCATCCCACAGGAGCAGCTATGTTCTTCTCCCCAGTTGCCTCGTGGTGGTGACCTTGCTGTCTGTCACAGAAACTTCCTTTGGTCACTGTCTGTGACTTGGGTAAAGAGCATTGGCAAGATTAATGCCCCGTGCCCTTCTTGCCTACCAAACCCCCCCAGATTTGGAAGATATGAAGAAGGCCTGTTGTTTTGCCATGTTAAATGTGATCAATTACAAGGGAATTCCTAGTGGAGAAACTTCTCTCCAGATGGAGCTTTGTGTAAATTCTCCTTTTTTGTCTTCCTTCCCTTAAGCAGGCTGCATACATAATCGTGGTCATTTGACAACAGAGGCTGTGTTTACCTTGGTGTGACTG
Source organism: Cyanoderma ruficeps (assembly GCA_008694505.1). Taxonomy (NCBI): domain Eukaryota; kingdom Metazoa; phylum Chordata; class Aves; order Passeriformes; family Timaliidae; genus Cyanoderma; species Cyanoderma ruficeps. The sequence goes on along the minus strand of VZDJ01000019.1, from coordinate 313,721 downwards.
AGGTCCTTGCTGGGCTGTTACCTGCCTGTGTTTTCTCTGCAGACAGATGTCTCAGTCATTCTTCCTTCTGTGCTGCTTTAGCAAGCCCTGGTTGATTTGCTTGTCTCTGGCTTTCTCATAACTCAATTATTATTTGACTTGGAAAACAGCAGCAGACAGGTAGATTTCTCCTCTCCCCTTAGGCTAGGAAGGGAACATCAACCTTTTGCATGTGTATCTCTGTTAAAAGTAGGTATGCTTCCCAGACAAGGAATCCTCTGTTAGCTTACTTGCATGCCTCTGTGTGTCATCCCTTCCGCTGCTTTGGATAGCTATGGATTTATTTAGGAGCAGGAGCATCAGCTCTGCTGGGTTCAGCTGGCTCATGTCACCACATTGTTTTCTATTTTGTAAGACTGGTTCTTCTCAAATCCACCACTTAAGTTACACTTCCGTCTACTTGAATTATCTTTCCATTTAGAAATTGAATCAGTCCATAATGCTGCGCTCCATAGCAATTTTGGCAACTGATTTTTTTCTGTTCTATCTTTTAGGCTTGAGTTTGTTGAGTAATCTTTTTTATTTAACTGGAATTTTTTTGTCACCATATCCATTAAATGAACAGCTGTGCCCCACCGTTGTGCTGGTTATTCATGCTTCATTGATGTGCAGAGCAGCTGGGTCTCACAGGACCAAGATTCTGGTGGTATCTGTTTCTAATAGAGCTTGACTCCAAAGTGTGAGTGGCCACTGCTAGCAGCTGCTGTTGGAGATTGACTGAACAGTGTCAATGGTTATGCTGGAACCTCTATCCTTTGTCGTGTGAAGGAACTCCAATTACAGAATGGAACAGCCTCCAGAGAGGTGACTTCTGTGACTTCTCTTGGTGACATGACTGTTGCTATCCTTTGAGTTTTGCCTTCATCAGTGGGTCTTACAATTCACTGATGGGTTAAGATTGTAACTGATAAATTGCAAATATGACAGAAGTCTATTGTGAAGATGGTGAATTGATAGCTTACTAAGGAAACTCTTTTTTCCTGTTGAAAGTTGGTAGCTTTGAGCATGCTGTACTTTGCACCAGTGCAAGTTTTTCAATCTTTTGCTAAGAGGTTGTCAGTGAGGTTGGGTCATCAGTTCTTTAGAATTCAGTGTGAAACCTGCAGTTCATACTGCCATTCCAGTAAACAGTTTCACTGTCATGAAGACTTACTTGAGGATAATGGAGTCTAAAGGCTTGTCCCACCCCTGCATGGTGTTGGTGGCAGGTATGGAACAAGTAACCAGCCTCGTGTCAGAGCTTTGTTCTGTGCCAGCTCTACCACCTTTTCCTTTAAATACTTTGATTTCTCATTTCTGTGCAGGATAGGAGTAGTGATGGTAGCGATCTTGGTTTTGAAAGAGACTGGCTTCACCAAGATGAGGGCTGGCTCCTGGCACTGCTTCTGGAGCCAGGCCTGACCCCAGGGCACGGGTGTGCCAGCAGTGCCACGGTGCTCCTGCCATCCCTGGGGCCACAGCAGCAGTGTGTGGGCAGGACAGCACTGCTGGGAGGGAGCCTGGCTTCTTCTGGGCTGGATTATCAACCGGGATGGTTCTGGCACGGCTCAGCCCTCATGCTGTGGTTGGGTGTTGGCTGCCCTGCCTCAGGTGTGAGCTGTGCTCTGGTCCCTGAGTGCCCAAGGACAGCAGCTCTGCAGAATGTCACCCCAAGACACAGGCAGGGTACTCTGTCAGCTCAGTTGTAAGTAAATGCTGTCTTTTAAGGTGACCATAAATGACAATGGGCTTCTTGCTTATTCCTGGGCATATCCTTCCTGTGGCTCACCAAGAGGATGTTGACAGGCAGCAGCAGCATCAAGTATTAAGAACAGATAAAAATGGGACAAGGTAATGCGTGTGCATGTTTGCCCTGCTGTACAGGAATGTGCTGATCTGAAGTCTGCATTAATAACCTTGCTGAAGGCTACTTTTAAAACGTATAAAAATATTTTGACAGCATTCATCAGAAGATGTGCTGAGTGTTATTTGAAATTAACCAGCAGCATTACTGTAGAGAAACAACTTACAAAGCATATTTGCCATTTTAAAGAAGCAACTTCTTTGAAAACCTTATTTGAAGAAATTGTTATGTGCAGACTATATATATATATATGACACTTTTCATCAAGTTTGTATTGGGCTTTAGTTTGACAAAAGAATTGTGGTGTTACACACTTCTTTTAAACACAGTATGTATAAGGCAGATTCTTGAGCCTACTTTTGCCCCTCCTTGCTGGGCATGTTCACATTTGCTCTGGTATTAGAAGTATTACCTTTCGGATTGCATGAGAACTGAAGTAATAGAGAATATTCTATATTAAGTTAAAGAAAAAACCCAACAGTTTGAACCTCTGTAGAACTCCTGTGCTGCTGCTGAAAAGCTCCATTTTAAAAGCTGTGGATTTGAAGTGGCCTCTCACAAAGAGGCAAGAAAATGCAATTAGGTGGATGAGCATTCTGTTACCATCTGTAATTTATGCTACTGTCTGTGATACTGAGGAGATAACTAGCAGCTGCCTTGGAGCACCTTACTGTAAATGGTTCATTTTAGGTGACACAAATGCTTTGTGTGCCAGGTATTTTGAGCTCCTGCAGTACAGGATTTGGGGTGCTGGTGGATTGCTCCCTTCCCCCGGTCCAGGTCCCGTTCTGTGTCCTGCTGAAGGGGTCGGGCACTGCGGGGCCCAGGCCATTCCTGCCCAGGGCTCCACTGTATCTCCCCAAGCCCAGGAAGGACAGCTCAACAGCAGCTAGCTGAAACTATATATTCGTATGGAGCTGAAGTAAGACATTCTAAAAATGGAAAGATATGCCTCTAACTACAATTGCCCCTAAGCGTTACATAAAAGAGCAATAAAGAGCGATCTCGCAAGTGGTGGAAGTGCATTCTTTTCTGCTGGTGTCATCCAGGAGTGTATTTCCTGAGTTGTATTGATGTTCTCCTGAACTTGCAGAGAGCAAGCAGGAGCAGGCTTTCTCAGGTTTGAAAGTGGAAATCCCCTAAAACGCTAATTAATTGTTGTATTTTTTTAAGAATAAAAATTGCGTAATTTTTCAACTCCCTCCTTGTTACTGAGAGGCTTTGCTTTTGATTGCTGCCTTTTAAACTCTTCATTCTGAGACCTGTGTTACAGTGAAAATAACTGGTTGAGTTTGTATCTTCACTGTTGGTAGAGCTGCTTATTTAAATATACCAGTATTAATTTTCAGGCATATCTAAATCCTACGTGTGAACATTTAATTTTTTCTATTATGTGTAGCTGTGAAATGATCTAAAAAATTGTGTTTGTTTGAATTTGGAAGGGCAAAAAGGAACCCCAATATTCCATTTAGAGGAGGCAGCAACACTTGAATAATTAATGTCATTTATATTGTCTGATACTGGCAAGAAGGTAGCTGCAGCTCTTAAATATTATCCTTGATTATTGTTTTGTCTTTCCTGCAGTGACTTCAGTATTTTGGCTGTTACTGCTTTTCCCAAAAGTCTCTGCTTTATATCCAAACACGGGCAACTTCTGCATAAAATTTGCATTGCTTTGGTTGCTTTCTTCTGACTTTTCGATAGATCCGGTTTGAAATTGGGCGCACAAAACTTCAGCGAAGCAGTCTGGGGAAACTGCCTTTTCAATGCAGTTCAAAATGGAAAAGAAGCAGGAGAGATCAGTGAGGTTTTTTTTTCTTTTCCCTCTCTTTGCTTTGCCGCGGGAAGGTGCTTTGAGTACAGGCATTCCCAGCTTTGTGTTTTCCTCAGGGCTGTTGTTTTGCTGCATCTGCTTGGATGCAGCACTTGGTTCTCCGTGTCACCTGTGTCACCTGGAGGGTGGCTGAGGCAGGGTTGTGTGTGGGGGGTGATACAGGATTGGGTGAGCAAACTTCAGTGTTTGGTGTGAGCCGGGGTCCGCTGGGTTTCAGTTTGCTGTTTGTTTTAAGCTGGATTCTCCTGTAGCTCCTGACCTCTGTGTGCTGGCCCTGCACTCCTGTTTTGTGGCCTCAGCCGTGCCCTGTGGAATGCCTCCAAGTGCCAGCTTCTGCTGCTGTCCCAGGGAGCTTGGCACAGCTGTGACAGAGCCCACTCCCCAGCTGCCTTTCCGTGCAAGTGGGCTGCTGCTTTGGTTACACCTTCCTAAGGAGGTGCCCTGGTCACCTCTCTTTTCCCCAGCTCTCTCCCCTGGGCTTTCTTGGCTGCATCTCACAGAGCCGTGTGGCGGTGTCAAGGCTTTACATAGAGTCTGTTTCTCTAGTGCTCTTGTCACAGAACAAAATTTATGTAGATTTGATAAAACAAACCCATGCTCTTTCCTAACACTTGAAGTTCTAGTGGTTGTTCCTGGTTTTGGTGTGCTTAATTGCCCTGGTCAGGAATTAGCTTGTGACTAGAATATGGGGCAGGGAATTAAAAGGTAGAAATAAGATTGGTGGTGCTGTGACGAGTATTTGAGATTCCTTTGATGTTAGCTTTCGAAATATGTTTGAGTCATACTTTCAGTCTTTCAGGAACTGAGGCAGGAAAGCTATCTAAATTGCATCTCCAACTCGTAAACTTGGATGCAAAATGTTGCCATCTCATGACAAAATTGCATGCCTTTAGCAGATTTTACAGGAAGAAATCTTTTTCACTGTGAAAAGCAAATCACATCTTAGGATCTTGTAGTGCTGCATAAAGATGCAGTTCTGCCACACGGCAAGAAGCCTGTGAACGCTGTTTTTAAAGTTTCTCCTTGTTTTAACTGAGCATCAGCAAATAGCCATATGCCTTCATTCAGTATTTGTTTTGCTTCTTGACCATTTCCACACTTGCTCTTCATTCCTTCAATATATACTTTTCTGTCTCTGAATTTTTTTGTTGCTGTATGCTGGATCGTCTACTTTTTGCACTGTGGACGTCTGTTTTGGAGTGTGGTTACAGTTATTGACATTATTTAATGTACCATTGGCCTGACTTTTTTCCCTTCTGGCACTTTTGCAAAAGGTTCCCTTGCCTAGACAGAGGCTCAAACCTGAGTCTGCCGAATTTTGTGTTTCTCTCACTACCCCTGCTACAGGAAGGCATGTGGGTCATTTGGATGGGAACAGTATGTGTGATTTTGTGTTTATCAACATTGACTCATTTATCTTTGTTTGTGGTTTTCCTCAAATTACTCAGTTGTCCTTGATCTCCTCTAATTGCGATATCATTTGTGAATTTTGGTGTTTGCAACTCTTCACCTCTTCATAAAGTATTAGTGAAAATACTAAATTGTCTCTAGAGTAATGTGTAATGCTACTACCAATACTTTCAATTTTGACGGGTGAACAAAATCAAATATACCTCAGAAAAATAATACTAATCTTTGGGATATTGGAGAGCTGATGGAAGTGTTGGTGGCTGTGGCCTTAAAAACCAGATGCTTGTTGTCTAATTCTTATATTTTGCTTCTGCATTCAAGATTTTTTTCTTGCTTCTAGCTTGGAGAACAGAAGAGGAGATAGCTTCATTTGCTTAAATGTAAAAGTCTGCAGGTAGAGTGTTCTTGGCAGCAAAAAGAGTTTTGCTGTGCAGTTTTATTTCAGAGCAAAAGGAATAGTAAACTGCAGTTTAGTAATTGATAAAATTTCATTTTAGTAGAATCTTTTGCTAATCCAAAGCCATGTTTATTGGAAAAGAGTAGTATTCTTCAGTCTGTGTTTATAGTATGCAAGAATTCGACATTTCTGTAGTAGTCATTTGAGCAGGAACATCCACAGGTAGCACTGAAGAACTCATAAATGTATCCTGAATAAAAGCAGGGTTTTGGCATCATCAGTTTTTCAGTTTTGCAGGGGCCTAGTGGGGTTGTTGTCCCTGCCAAAGGCAGTTGAACCACTGCAGGTCCATGCCTGTTCCTGAGGCTCCCCATGCAGCAGTGCAGGCTGTGGCGTCACTGAGCACACAGCTGTGCAGGGGGAATGACTGCAGCTGTCCAGGGGGAATCACTGCTGGTTCCTGAGGCTCTCCCTGCAGCAGTGCAGGCTGTGGTGCCACTGAGCACACAGCTGTGCAGGGGGAATCACTGCTGGTTCCTGAGGCTCCCCATGCAGCAGTGCAGGCTGTGGTGTCACTGAGCACACAGCTGTGCAGGGGGAATGACTGCAGCTGTCCAAGGGAATCACTGCTGGTTCCTGGGACTCTCCCTGCAGCAGTGCAGGCTGTGGTGTCACTGGCACACAGCTGTGCAAGGGGAGTCACTGCTGGTGTCACTGAGCACACAGCTGTGCAGGGGGGATCACTGCAGCTGTGCAGGGGAATCACTGCTGGTTCCTGAGGCTCTCCCTGCAGCAGTGCAGGCTGTGGTGTCACTGAGCACACAGCTGTGCAAGGGGAGTCACTGCTCACAGCTGCTGGGTTTCTAAAGCAGGATGTGACCAGGGTTGGTAGTGTCCAGCTCCAGACCATCTCAGGGATACATGTGGTACCACATCACTCAAAAACTGCCATTGTCCAAACAGGAGGAACTGTGGAAATCCATAGCTCTCCAGCTGTCTTTTGTAATAATGGGGGTTGTAGCTGATAATTTTGATAACTGAGGAATTTTTTTGTATAATAAATTTTTTTCAAATATGCTATATGACAAAATTGAGAAGCATACTTCTATAAAGGCATATAACAGATCTGGGTTGCTAATACTTTCAGCTGAAGCATGTTTGCCTGCAGGTAGTGAGCATTCTCTCCAGCAATAACACAGTCACACTTCAGCGGTAATTTTGCTAGGAGAAAATACCAGTAGAAATTGAACAGGAGCTGCAGCCATTGTAGTGGTTGGTAGTGGTCGTATCTGTACTTACAGCCATTCTCGTTTCAATTGCCATTTGCTTTTTGTAGGAGTGTTCAGGTGGGAAATGGAGCAGGTATGGGTTTGGAGCTGGGTGCAGGGCAGCAGTGCTGTCAGCACAGCATGCCTGTGCTGCACATTCTCAGCTGTCAGTGTGCAACTTATGTTGTTCTGTGATATTCATTCTGAAGGACTTCAGGCCTACGTTAATTGCATCTATTTCAACACCAAACTGAGAATTTATCCTTCTGTGCATGGTTGAATGAGTAATTGATGAATGTCCTTGTCACCTGACAGTCTGTTTGAAAAACCTGAAATCCTTCTGTGATGCTGCATGTCCCTCCTCCCTCTCAGTCTGTGATGGAAGAGAGGCTGAACTTTATCCCTGGAGATCAATCTGCTGTCTGTTTGCTGGTCTGCAGAGCTGCCTTTGAGCGCTGTGCTCTGATGAGGCTGTGTTGGATGGCAGTGGATTTGGATCTCTTGGCAGAACAGAGCAACACAGGCGTGGCATGGCCCAGAGGGAAGGTTCAGTTTTGGGGTCTCTTGTTTCTTATAAGTCACGGAGCCTTGTTGACTTAAACTACTGAAAACTCTTATTTATTTTTATTTGTTTATTTATTTATTATTTTTATTGCCAGTTAGCTTCTTGTACTTCATATATTTGCGAAGTGTAAATGCTCTCTAGACATCCTTCAGATGACAAAGAGGCTTCTTTTCAGGTGAGCTACAGACAGTGCCTCAGGCCTTGCAGGACGTGGTTATAAATATGTCTTTATTCAGAATGGTTGTCTTGCTGTACATGTCTGATACCTTCTAGTGAATGGTTAGTTTGAAAACTATAAAAGATATTAGTCTCATGAGCATGTTACAACTAGATATTTGGGGATGTAGAATCTTGCCTGCTCTCTGGAGTGGAGTTAAAGTATGTAGCAATCAGCCATTAAAAAAAAAAAAGACTGTCTTTTCCTAGGAACTGCAATAAAAATATGTTTATCGAAAAGCTAGGGTAATGTAAATTTTAAGATTTTAATCAGGACATAGCACCAAATGGTTTTTGAACCTGCATGTGTTTAAGTAAAAGAACATAAAATAAAAGGAAAAAATATATCTTGTAAAGAAAAAGGGATTAGGAAGAGGCTAAATTTAGTGGTAAGTCAGTTAAACATCTCTCCCACATTTCTCGGGCAGTGGGTCAGGTGTGTGTAGGTTTCCTTTTTGACTATGGGACTCAGTCTGCGCAACTGTACAGGTGGTTTTTATCCTGCCATTACTGAAGTCAATTTCTTCCAAGTTTTCATCAGATAACATGTTTATTTTCCTGGTTTCATCCTGAAGTCCGCATGAGCATGTGTGCTACTAATGTCCATAAAGGAAACAGATCTCTGAACACAGTGGCTAGCCTGTGGTGTGATGTTTGGAGTACCTTCCCCTACTGCATCTGGAAATTTCGAACCCTGCTTTTCATGTAAACGCTGGAGCCATCTTTCACAGAATCCATTTTTAGTTGTTTTCATCATCTTTGCAAGTGGGTAAGTTGTCATCTGCTGCCTCTCCATGCAAACACGTTCTGCAGGCTGGCAGACGGAACGCAGAGCGTGGTTCAGTCCCTTGGTGGCAGGAAGCTTGAGCATGCGAGTCCCTGCCTGGTTCTCAGGTGAGCAGCACTCTGGCCTTGCAGCAGGCTGGAACCAACGGGAACTTCCTGCCTGGAAGTGTTCTGACAGCTCTGTGAAGGAATTTGAGAGCAGATACATTTTAATCATGTCTTCCTGTAAAAACAAGAAATGTATTTTGTCTTGTTTAGGTTTTGACTTTTCGTGCACACCGTAAAGGATGAGAAGAGCAGAGTCTTTGACCAAGAGCTGAGATGTGCCTTGTTGCTCTGAGTGTAGATATACAAGAATAACTTTGTCATGCAGTAAATCACGTTAGTGTCCCAGCAAGTTGATTTTAGCTTATAGGAGTGTTTCTCTTCTGTACTAATGAGTATTTGTCTAATATCATTGGTAATTTGCTATTGTTGCTTGAATTACCCTTGTAGCTAGATAAATATGAGGATTTTCAGTGATGACAGGTTGGCCATTGTTTTTCTCATGTTGCCCTTAGGAAATAAAACCAGTCCATCGTGTCCTAGCTGGCAGAGTTGGTAAGATTTGTATTACCTCCTTGGCATGAATTGTGCTGGTGACTGTTCTTACTGGCTGCAGGTCAGCAGTGGGAGGTTCAGAAACGGGGAACATAGGTAAGGAGCAAATTTGGAAGAATAACCGATGTAAGGAAGGCAGGAGGAATATGAAGGGAAGGGATTAGGAAGTAGTGAAAAAGCACCACTTCTGTCAGGCATCAATCCTCAAAAGATCTGGCTTTTTCTTGGGCCTGCACTAAAAGAAGTGGGATTATTCAGTACCAGCAAAGATGTCTGGATATGTCTAAGAAAATAACAAGAGGAGCACTGAAAAGTGGGGAATAGAGACTAATGACAATGAAAACTTAAAGCATGGCTTGCTACGCTTGGTTTAGTGATTTCTCATATTTCTTCTCTGCTTCTCAGTAGTATGTTCTTGCTTCCTCGTGTCAGTGATTACTTGGCTGCAAGATCAGCTGGCTCAGGAAAACACCCCCCATCTTGTCCCCAGGAGCATGACTGTGTCAGATGAACTACCAAATGGGTGGTAGCACAAGTCCAGGGAGTATTTTGAGTGGATAAATCCCAGACTTGTGTAAGGAAGAAAGAGGGGTTTGTATTAACTCCTCTTAACTTCTTACTCATTCCAGATTTTAAGGCTCTCGCAAAACCTGCTCTTGCTATTTCCTGTTCCTGTAAGGTGAAATGAGAACCTGCCTTGACCTTGTGAGTTCCTGTCCTTGGGCAGCATCCCTAGGCAGGGCTGTGGTGGGGGAGACTGGGCCCTGGAGAGCTTCTCCTGCTCCCTTACTGTCCTGTGCTGTCACCCCAGCCCTGTCACAGGCCTGGCAGGATGAGCAGGCTTGTTTATTAGCTCAAGTGTGTACCTAAGTGTTTGTAGGATCAGAGCCAGGTTATTTAATGCTGAAATCAAGATTAGAAAATTGGTAACTTTGCCAAGAAATGTGTTAATTGAAGGAACATCAGTTGAAACAACTGCCTGCGTGAAAGGGTGTAGGTCTGTGATTAAATCTCTTAACACTGAGATAGATGTACATTTAACGCTGACACCTTCACTAATAATTAATTTGATTGGCTTTTATCTGGATGTTTTTATTAGATACTCAATACTGGGTATATTTTCTGTTCCAATGAATTAGCACACCTTCCAGCCAGCTCAGAGGGATGTTTTCTGGACTTGTTACAGAAATTTACTACAGATGGGTTGAGAAGTTATTCACCGTGTTGGGGTGAGAAGAGAGAGAAAACTGGAAAAGACGAATTGAGATTGTTTAATTGCTGTATTTTGTACTTCTCTTGGAAATCCCAAGCTACAGCAGGCACTGCCCTGTTACGTGCAGGTGGAGACACAGTGGGATACATGGACCAACAAGCAGCCCCCTTCTGAGAGAAGTGCATGTGTAACTTGTGAGTTTTTGAGACTTGTCCTTTAGATTGCTTAGCAGATGTTTCTAAATGAAGGGAAGGCTTGATTGGGTGGTTTTATTACTTGATATGCTTGCAAATTTATCAGGTCATTTAGAAACCTAAAACACTGAGTTATAGTCATAAAAGAACTACATAAGTGATATAAAAAATCAGATATGACACATGAAATTGTGGCATGTATTCTGTGCTCTGGGTTCTTACTGCTTGATTAAAGAGTTGGTTTTCAGAAGTAAAACTTTGAAGAAACCATTTTTATTTTCTGAAGCCATAAAGTTGCACATTTGACTTTTCGAAATCCTATTATACAACTATTAGAGGTCGTTTTTTATTCTGCTTGTTTAATTGCTGTTTAATGGGTCCTGTAAAAATGGTCCTTGAAGCTTTAGGTGTGCACCCGCCTGACGTGCGGCTTGTGACAGGCTCGGTGTGCCAGCCTTTATATCTGCAAGCTGAAGCCAATAAAAATAGCGTTTCAAAATAGCCAGATATGTTTGGTTATTCATTCGTGGCACCTCGGAAGTCAAGTAGCATTTAATGTCACTTTTTTTGAGAGCAGGTTCTGTTGCAGTCGCAGAGCTGGCGGTGGCCTCCCGCGGGCCCGGAGCTGGGGCTGAGCCCGGGCGATCCCCGGGGAAGCCGCCATGGCCGGGCCGGGAGGGCCGCGCCCTGCCCGGGGTGCCCAGGCTGGGCTGGCACAGCAGGGAATGCTCGCCCTGCCACACGGGACTTGGGCATAGGGAGGGCAGCGAGCTGTGCTCCTCACAGGGCCGCGTCTGTGGGGAGGGAAGGTGAGGGGACACCCGTGTCTGTGGGGAGACCCATGTCTGTGGGGAGGTGAGGGGAAACCTGCGTCTGCGAGGAGACCCATGTCTGTGGGAAGGTGAGGGGAAACCCGTGTGTGTGCAGAGAGGAGACCCATGTTTGTGGGGAGGGAAGGTGAGGAGACACCCATGTCTGTGAGGAGGAAAAGTGAGGAGAAACCCACGTCAGAGAGGAGAGGAGACCTGTGTGTAGGAAGAGCAGACCTATATGTGTGTGTGGGGCAGGTGAGGGGAAACCCTCATCTGTGGGGAGGGAAGGTGAGGGGACACCCGTGTCTGTGGGGAGACCCATGTCTGTGGGGAGGTGAGGGGAAACCTGCTTCTGCGAGGAGAGGAGACCCATGTCTGTGGGGAGGTGAGGGGAAACCCGTGTGTGTGCAGAGAGGAGATCCATGTTTGTGGGGAGGGAAGGTGAGGGGACACCCATGTCTGTGAGGAGGAAAGATGAGGAGAAACCCGAGTCTGTGAGGAGAGGAGACCCGTGTGTAGGAAGAGGAGACCTATATGTGTGTGTGGGGCAGGTGAGGGGAAACCTACATCTGTGGGGAGGGGAGAAGGGAGTAGAGTGGCTCTTGGTGTGGTTGGGCTAGCTTGCTCAGGTGTTGTTGTGCAGTCCTGACAGCAGAAACTTTGTGCAATTTCTTTTGCCTTGTTCCAGAAGATAAATGTGGTGTGAATGTGTGGTTAGAATGGGCTGTTCATGCAGGCTCATTTCAGGGTATGTACAGGGCAGCCTCTCTGTGCTTCACCTGCAAGGTGCTGAGGGGAAAAGTCCTGCCCTGCTGAGTTGGGCTTCTCTGAGGTGTTTGGGGAGCAGCTTTTCTTTCTCCATTTGCAGTGGTAGAAGCTGGTTGGTGACCAGGCTTCTGCAGCACAGGTTGCCCCCATGGCTGCTCCACTGCCTCTCATCACTCATCTCACCTGAGTTTCAGGGAAACTGTTTGTTTCCCTCAGTGACTGATGTGAAACTGCACATGAACCGTGTCACCAGCCCTTTTAGCCGACAGGAACAGTGTGGTTAATAAAGACCCTGTGCTAGTTCCAGGAGAGCTCCTGGGCCTGAAGAGGAGCCATTCCTCTCACAGCCCATATGCTGCTGTACACAGAGCAGAACAAAAGCACTTGTTCTTACACCATCACCTCACCTCTCCCACAGCAGCACAGCACTCCTCTGACAGCACAGGGCTTTGCCTTTGCCTGGGCTCTGCATACAGGCGTGAGGGAGAAACCTCGTGAGAGAGGCCGTCAATCCCAGGAGAGATCCCTCCAGTCAGCTCAAGTCCCCTTTCCACCCTGTCAGAAACATGCAGCTCTGCAGCACAGGTGTGCACTGCTCCTGTGCATTGTCCTGTGCTCATTCAGGTCTCTGGACTGAGGGGTCTCACGTGTCCATTCCTGGCCTTGGAGCCCATTTGCAGCCTAAGCATCTCCTCACCCTTTGAGGAATGAATGTAATGGGGAAGGAATCTGTTCCTATTTGCCTGCCCTAGGCATGTTGGGTGAGTTTGTTCTGAAAATCTAAAATGAAGTATGGACTACTTCTAACACTAGACCTCACAAGCTTTATTTTCTGAAGGAAATTAAAGCATGGTATCTGTGTAGAAGCTTTGGGAGTGCCACTTACTTGCTGTTTTCAAAATGTTAAGCACACTTCACAAGTATCTCTGTAATATTAGTTAATAGTGACTTTGATAATTGAACAAATTAATTGCTTTTTTCCATGGATTGGAATTGTAAGTGTGCTGCCTCTGCAATAACACAGTTTGGGATTATTGGACGCTAATCCTGTCAGTCCTTTCCACACTATCCATAGCCCAGGGCAATTGCTTTAACTTTAGCATTTTAATTTTCTCTTTTGTAAAAACAGCATCAGAAGCATTGCTCCCATTAAGCTTTTATTACCATAATTAGTCTCTTCCATAGTTTGTTCCTGACAGCAGAGCATTCTGCTGCTTCGTGTCATTCTTCCTTGCTGAAAACTGTATGTGGTAAACTTGTACTGATCCTGGGTGTTCTTAATAGTTAACACCAGTGTTTTTCATGCCTCTTGAATTGTGCTAGTTTTATTAACCACCACAAAATAGTGTTTTTAAAAATAATCTTGAAGCATCATGCAGCCTGCTTGCTCCTGCCCAACCCTTGAGTTGTCTGGGTGATTCTGGTGTCCATTCGTAAAGGTGAAACACAGTCACACAACTTGGATTGAGCAATGCAAAGTTCTCTGCTAATTTAGTTAAGTTTGGAAAGCTTCTAGAAAAAAAATAAAGATGATTTATAATCCTGAAAACTTGGATTTTAAACATCACTGGCTGAAAATGTAAACTATCTTAAAATCTTGTTATTGCAGGCAGAATGCCAGCCCCTGAGCAGAGCCCAATGGTGGAGGAGGGGCTGCTGCAGACGGCGCAGGAGACTTCCACAGGCCCAGGCATGGAACCAGAGACTACTGCCACCACCATTTTAGCGTCTGTAAAGGAACAGGTATCTGCCTCCTTTTCAGCAATTCATCAATTCAGAGTGCGTGTGGAGTTAACTGTGTCTCTTACTGCACTGCTGCAACAGCCATCACTGTTTGTTTCTGTAGCATGTGACCCAGGGCCACTGTAGCCTATTTCATGTATCAGTTTTAGAATCTCAGTATAAGGGGTTCGGTTACCTGCATTGAACAGAAGCATCATTCTGCTATTCTGTATCCCCTGGAATGTCTGCGCTGCTGTTGTAAGTCTGACTGGAAATGCTGGTTTAGTGGGAAAGAAAAAAGAAAAGCTAGTGTAGAATTGATGCAACATTGGAATCCGCCCTTGTAAGTCCTGCAAAGCAAAGTGTTCAGTGCTGCAGAGTCCTGCACGTACAGATTGGGTACGATTAATTGTACTTTATTAAAAAAAAGAGCTCTAAACTGTGAGTTTGCTTTCAGTTATCAATACCAAGGTACTAATACATTTTAAATCTGCAGCACGTTTATGGGTGTGTTTCTAAAGCGATAATTTCTGTAGGCAAGATAACATTTTATTTTTAATCGAAGTCAGCCTTAATTTGTAAAGATCATTTGAGTGGGAAAAATTGCAGTTCTACAAGGAAATGCTGCAGTTAAAGTTTTTGTTGGTTTTTTCTTTTTTAAATTTAAAGAACACAAAGGGAGAAGGGATACTTTGGCTTTCATTGTATCATACTGAGAAATAATGATGATCTTTAGTGACTTAATACGCAAACTTTAACATCTAAACCTCAGAAAAAATCTGCTTTGTGTCTCTGTTTTGGACCTTCCATTAAGATGAATCTCGACTTAATTCAAGATGGTAGCTCTGAATGCAAACACTTGATATATTAGTTCTTGTACTGTCCCATATTAATATTTTTTAAAAAGGTGAGAATTAGGTTATATCTTCTTGATAGCAACAGTTTTCCATCCCCAGGGGCTGCAGTGTCACAGCTGAGCTGTGCAGACAGGGATCCCCAGGAGCTGCAGTGTCACAGCTGGGCTGTGCAGGCAGGGATCCCCATCCCCAGGGGCTGCAGTGTCACAGCTGGGCTGTGCAGGCAGGGATCCCCATGCCCAGGACAGCTCCCTGCTGTTGCTGCAGCTCTGCTGGATCCCACTGATCAAGCAGTCAGGGCAGCGCTGTCGGGAACAGCTCCAGACACGAGTGTGCACTAAAGGCTTTTGTTTGTGTTCCTTTGCCTGCCCAAGCAATGTTTGTATCTTTTTGTTAGTGCTAGAGAAAAATTTTAATGGAATGTTTCTTTCTTTCGAAAATGAGGTTAAAACCTCTTCCTCTTTCCATTTTTAAAAGGACTATTAAATATGTGGTTGTAGCATAACTAAGTTCTAATGAAAGCAAAAAAAAATTAAATTGTCATTTACTGTTACTGTTACACAAACTTCAGAACTGGACCCTTCCTGTGAAATGTACAGACACATGAGTGTGAGGGAAGGAAGATGTAAATTGTCTTGCAGTCTTGGAAGTGATAATGTGAAAGAATTAAGAGTTGAACTGCTGCTTTCTGGTATTTTTTTTTCTGTTGATAATAATTATGGACACTGACATGTTCAACACCCTTCCTGTGTGGCAGAAAGCCCAGAACAGAATATTTTCCAGTGCAGTTCTTTACTTTATTAAGCTTGAACAGAAACTGCTACACTGTTTGCTGTTTCCTTTGGTACAGGAATTGCTGTAGGTGCAGCAGGTCAGTGTTTGTAAAATAGAGCTGCCACACCCTGACCCAAGTACTTCAGAAACACTGTGGTGGAAACACAATCAAGAAAAGCCTTTATTATTACTTGTCAAATTGGGCAAGATTTTAACTTAATAAAAGCTTTTAAAATTACTTCAGCAGTTCTAAGATAGATGAATGTATTGAATTCTTTCAAGATTTCTGCTGTAGTTGTGAAACGATAGTTACGATTATATAAAAAGTTGCACTAATTAGCCTATGAACCCTACAAGCTGCTTCTAAATAAAGTTTCCACTTGTTTCCATTTCCTAGGACTTCAAATCAGTTTAAAGCGACTATTTTACCAAACTGGAGTGTGTTGTCTTAACTCTGATCAGCCCCTCCTTGAGTCAGGGGTCAGACAGATGGGTCAATCTCCCTTGGTCATATTTTAGGAAAGGAACATTTTGATTCACTCATAGTGCTATAAAATAACACGAGCAGAACAGGTGTAACCTGTGAAGAAATTCGGATCACTACAGCTTTGTGCTTTTCTGACAAAGCTCAATATCTGTCTTAAAGTGAACACAAGCCCAGGTGGGCAAGGCAGCCAAAGGCACCTGGCCCTTGTCAGACCCTGTGTGGCCATCAGGACTAGGGCAGTGCCCATCCCCTGTGCTGGCACTGCTGAGGCATGTCCAGTTCTGGGGGCCTCGATATAAGAAAGATATTGTGGGGATGGGGCATGTCCAGGGAAGGGAGCAGAGCTGGGAAGGGGCTGGAGAATCCCTGAGGGAGCTGGGAAAGGGGCTCAGCCTGGAAAAAGGAGGCTCAGGGGGGAACTTGTGGCTCTGCACAACTCCCTGACAGGAGGGGACAGCCGGGGGGGATTTGGATCTGTCCCAGGGAACAGGGACAGGAGGAGAGGGAACGGCCTCAGGCTGGGCCGGGGAGGCTCAGGGTGGGCAGCAGCAGGAATTTCCCCATGGAAAGGGTGCTCAGGCCTTGGAACTGCCCAGGGAGGGTTGGAGTGCCCATCCCTGGGAGTGTCCAAGGAATTCCTGGAGGTGACACTCAGAGCTCTGAGCTGGGGACAAGGTGGGGACTGGGCACAGGTTGGGTTTGGTGGTTGGGGAGGGCTTTTCCAACCTCAGGGATTCTGTGATTCTAATAGATTAATTCCTTTTTGAATGCAGGAAAACCCCAGGGCTAACTGTAATAAAGCTGAAACATTTTCAGATTTTTGTCTTTAAGTGGATTTGATGATGGATTTTGAGTATTTTGGATTTTGAGTTGGAATTGATTGATTGTTNGGGATTGTTTCCTATAGGTTTGTTTGAGAGGAGGCTTGGGATTTTTTTTTCCCCTAAAACGTGTATTTCACTTCTAAAATGTTACGAGGTTTCCATACTATCGTGGATAGAAGTATATTAGGAATTGCTAAAACAAGTTTTAAATAAAAGTAAAATGTGTCCGTACTTCTGACGAGTTCTGAATCATGCATAGAAGGTGAGTTATGTAGAGAGTCTCTTATCCATGTTAAAAGTAAATTGAGTATTTTCATACTAGGATAACAACTTGTTAAAAATTATAGGGCCAGCATGGTAGCAGTAATTTTTGGGGGGGGGTTGGAATGTAGGGCAGCTAATTGCCAACTGCTCCTTGTAGGTTTGTGGAATCACTGCTGTTTTCTGTGTTCAAGCTGTATGCTGCTGGATTTGGAATGAACTGCTGCTGAATTGACAAGATTAAAGGGGATCATTTGGAATTGTGAATTTCATGCTTAGCACATTAGTTTTCAGTGGTTGGGCTGAGAAAAGGTCTTGCAGGCAAAGCCACTCATCAATGCAGTTTTCAAAAGTAACTGGAATATGCTGATTTTAATGTCTTTGCTAAGACAGGAGTACTTGCAGCAGTGGCTGGTTTTTTAGTTTGTTCTTTGGCCTAGCTGTTTGTGACACTTAGACATGGGCAATTTTTTACCTTTTCTTTAGTAAATAGGTGACAGAGTAAGAACTATTGGATATGCTTTCAGGTGGATAATAATACATCTCTGGGGTTTCCCTACGTGTTTTTCTGGAAGTGTTGTTTGTTCAGGACTTCAGCAAAATCTTTTCCTTTTGTGTCAGTGTATTGAACTGTATTGTGTAAATAGAGGATGGGCACCTTGCTTTTTTCCTTCATTATTGTTTAAGTACAATTTTTTAACTTTATTTTTGAAATGTTTTTTGTAGGGTTTGGGAGCAGGGAGCGAACCTCTATGTTTTTCAGGTGGAAACTGAAGGAAGAAAGCATGTTAAAACGTCTTTTTGAATGAGAACTATTCATATTAACTCTTGGCGATTTGTTTGCAGTTCAGATATGTTGTTCTGTACATTCAGTACTCAGTGTAGGCATGTCACTTCATGGAGATACCTGAAAAGAGACTTACTAAATGCACTTTCAGTAACTGGGCACAAACTTTTCACAGTCTCACTTTGAAATCCTGATTTGCATGCATCTAGTGATCAGTTAGGTGATAAATGTGTGGCAGTTCTGAATTGAAGGCAATGCTTTTTGTTGAACGGACTCCCAAGTTTGGCATGAGTGAAAGAAAACCTTGATCAACATTTTGTGAATGGCTGGAAGAACTGGGGTTTTCTTTCAACTCTCTTAGTATTGTGTTCAATTGTATAGGTCACTCTTGCCTATTTAATCCCAGAACTTTGAGGTTTAGAATTCCTGCTCTTTACCAGCATTTTTAGTTTCGGTGAGTCAAGTCTGAGATATCAACTTCCTAAAATGTCTTACTCTAGGAGAAAAGTAAGGCTGCTGCTGTCTGAAGTGAAATACTGAGGTCCTTTCCTTAATCAAAATTCTCTGTACTCCTTTATCCATACGATGTCCTAGAAGTAATTTTTGTTTCTCCTTTGTACCGTTAGGCTTCAGAGGAGAAAGTCCCCTTGAAAAAGGGCCTGTCTGGAAAGATGGATGCCTCTGACATGTGCTGGAGTATTGACACCTTTTGTGAAACACTTGGTTTAGACTACCAGCTTCTCTGCCCAGCAGTGGCTGAGCCCTGGTGCCCAGCTGGCAGAGCTGCCCTCAGCTCCAGCACTGACTTGAGCTGCCCAAGTGGCACAAAGCTCCAGAGAGGATGTGTCAGAGGCAGCCTGGGAAAGCCTCCAGTGCCATTCTTCCCTCCTGCCACTGGCACCAGTAAGCTTTCTATAAAATGCTAAAATTTTGATCTCTTGTCAGCTAGAGCAGCACTAAACTGTTGTACCAGACTAGTGAACAATGCATGCATGAAAGTATTAAGGGCTTTAATGGTCTGCTGCTGTTGAATACAGAGTAAGTGTGATCAGCCAGTAATTGTAGCTGTGTCATCTCACATCCTGTAATCTGTGATTCTCTCTACACTGTCCAATTTTTATCTTTTGTCTTCTATTTTGGAAGATACTGAGATACTGAAAGCATGCAAAGGCAGTTGTGTGCGTGAGTAAACTTAATCTTTACAGAAAATATTAAGGTTGCTCTAATATGGCTAGTTAGAAGTACAGGCTTTTTCTGCAATAGATTCTGGTAGAGAATTTAAATATTGGGTCACTACAGTATGACATCCATTTTGGAAAATACAGTACTCAGTGTGGTCAGTAGTCAGCTGCTTGATCTAACTCTGAATTATGGCAGGTGGGAACAGACAACTCTGCACAGATGAGTGCAAGAGGTTAACGTGAAGGAAGGTATAAGTCAACTTCTGTTTTGTTTGTCCTCTTCCTTGTTGCATGTTTGTATCATGAAAATATCCAAAATGTAATAGCCTTTTCTGTAGCACTGTGTGAACTTTCACAGGTGTTGGAAGTTGTGTGGCTCTGCACTGTGGTTGCAGTTGAATAAGAAATAGTAAACACAAGGTAAAATATTCCTCTCAAATGCAGACTACACTTCTTAGATGATTAACTTGAGCTATTGAAAGAGGCTCAGCTCAATTGTTCAACAGACAACGCTTTTGTGATTAGAACACTTTTCAAAGTTCAGCTTACAATTACCTTTGTAATATTTCATAGACAGTGCCATTTGGCACTTGAAGCAACTTAGCATATCCCAGTGTTACTGCAACTGGGAGTACCAGCCCATACTAGCCCGGTCTCCTACCACAGCAACCACTGAGAACTGGGCAAGAGATACCTTTGTTTGTTGGAGGCGTTGTCTCCTCTGATGTCCGGCTGGCCAGTCTGGCTCTGGCTAGCCAGGCACGAACCATTCAAAAGGAATCTGTGCCTTCTCTTCACTCCTTGTATAATTGCTGCTGATTCTTGCAGAGCTGTCACTAGAAAACCTTTCGCTAGCCACCTGGACCACTGTTTGTTTAAACTTGTCTGTGTTTTTCCAGAGGTGCCCAAATCACAACAGGGCAGGAAGAAAGTAATTTTATGTTTCAGTGTGTGAATGTAGATTCCTCATTCTCGTCTATGAGGGATAAAAGTTCCTCATTAACGTAAATGAAAAAGGTGAATCTGCAACATGATATCACGATAGGATGCAGACAGAAGGCACAGAATTGCCTCTAAACCCTCTTTTATTATCCAACACCTGCAACAGAATAATGGCAGTCCTCATGGTCAGTTGTGCAAACAGCATTCCCATTACTTGTTACCAAACATTTGCTGGCAAGAGCCCAGCACAGTGTTAGTAGTTGTTGCCCCTTGCCCTGGAGCCTCTCAGAGGCACTCAGCTTTCACATGGAAAGAGGATTCAGCTGCTGAGATTGGTGTGACAGGCCTTGCCTGTACCTTGGTGCAGTGAGATGTCATCCCAAGGGAGATTCCTGCTGGGCAGAGCTCCACAAGGAAGAACAGTTGGTGATCTGGTGTGAGCACTACACCAACACGGGGTTTAGCCCTTCTCCAAAAGCTTCAGCCTCCCAGAGGAGATTAGACAGCTCTAAAATGTCCTGGGCAACCTGTGTGCCTGCAGTTGGTACAGCTGCTTTCTTGCCCTCTGTGTGTGTGTGTGTGTGTGTGTGTGCTTCCTGATCCGGAGCTGGAATTCTGGTTAAAGCTGTCTTTTATTGTAGTTTCCTATTAAGAATTATGGCCTGTGGCTTTGCAGAGAAATTTTAGGTTATGAACATAAAACCTGCAGTTTGATAAGGTGATTAAGTAGTTGCTGCTAAAGAGGTTTACAGAATTACAGGTTGGTTTTTTTTCCCTCAATGTAGGTTGAATAATTTTGAATAAAAGTAATTCTGGCCAAGCCACTATAGTGTGTCTGTCTGAGGAGATTTGTTTGCTCCTTGGGATGCACTATGGCAGTGTATTCTATAATTTTGTCTGGGATTTTACTATGTGCTTGCCACATAGATGTTCTACTGCAAATGCTAATAAGCTTATTAAAAGTTGTATTTGAGTCCTGCAATGCCATTTTGTCAATAGCCAGTGCTGTAAGAGTCAGTGAGTTGTGATTTGTGCCCAGGGCAGCAGCTCTGTGCAGGGAGCATCCTGTTCAAGGAGTGGGCTCTCCTGCTGCTCCCAGAGAGGCTGGATAGAGAAGCAAATTCCAATAGATTCCTGCCAGAACTAGTGTGATGTCTGATAGATACACGTGGGGGTATGTCCACTCAGAGTGGTATAAAATTTCATTTATAAGGAAGCATAAACTAGCAAGGTGATCAATTTAGAGCTGGTTAGGGCTTAGCTTTCTATAATAATGATAATAATAATATGATTTAAGGTAAAAGAAAAAAATTTAAAGCATGAGGTATTCCAGTTGTAAAAAAAAAAAAAAAAA
>VZDJ01000019.1:257364-292574 GCA_008694505.1 Cyanoderma ruficeps | reverse complement strand
TTATGCAGGTGTTTAAGACATAGTACCTGCTACAGATATCAAATTTAAGAAGGCCCGCACAGAAGTCAGCACTCACTGTTTCAAAGTTTGTAAACTGCTGCTTCATTGGGCTCCCAGGCTGGGCATGCCAGAATGTACTTAGACTCTTAGACTGGAAAATAGAACTGGAGTGGGTTTTTTTTTCCCTTACTATGCTTGCACTTGCAAAAGCACATTGGATCTTCCCGAGCATCAGAGTGATTTAAAACTGGCAGATGAGTTGCAGGCCTCTTGCCCCTCTGCTGTTCTGTGCACTATGCAGTTTGTGGCTTTCTGGTCAACACCAAGATAAAGTGAGGAACAATGGAAATAGACAGCTGACAGTGTTGTTCCTAACTCAGCAGTGCAAGTGTTTCTGAAGTGGCCAAATGAGGCTTGGTGGCTTTTCCTCTTTATCTCCATTTTTCTGATAGAATACAAGTGAGTTTTGCTTTTAAATGTAGTTTAAATAAATTAAGTAAAATTTATTGCTCTGTTGTCCACTTATGTAATTCACGTCTTCTACTCTCAAAAAAATAGAAGCATAGTTCTGTTTTAACTGGCTTTGAATTTTTGTAGTGTGGGGTAAAAAATAGGGATTTTTGTTTAAATGGGCAATTTATTACTTGAGGTGTTATGCAGCAAGATGTTTTCTAGAATAATGTGTTCATTAATGCCTCTATCTGTAATGAAAAGGGAAATTAATAGAGATTTGTTGAATGGAAACAATTAATGGCTAGCATGTTTTATTTTATTCATCTAATTAAAAGATCGGTAAATAACAATAGGCTCAGATATGCAGTTTGCATCCATGATATTGCTGTTTAAATATTGGTTTAATAGTCAGAAACAGGAAACATGTCCTGGATGCAAATCCACTTTTTATGGCCAAAACTGGGGATGTTAGGGTGTTTATTCAGTTTGGTTGGGGAGTTCTCAGAAATGTTTGGATGTGTCCACAATCGCTCGTCTCCTCTGGAAGGGCACCAGCTGTGTGTGTGTGTAACAGCCAGTTTAGTGCGGGGGCTCAGATCAGATTCAGAAGTCACTTTTTCAGTTTTGTCATCTAATCTAGTCATTTTGGCAGCAGGGCAGCTGCTGTTTGCCTTGGGCCTGAGCTGCCTGCCTGATGGCATAGGTACTAAATAGCCTTTTGGGGGGTTCTTGGAGGGGATCTTGTGTTGTTGGTAGAAAAATCTTTATCTCAACTTCTTCCAACAGCTTTTTCCTACGCTTACTCTGAGCCCCCTGTTGTTAGTCCAAGGCTCCTGAGGGCTGTGGGAGCTCTCGGGGCTGCAGCAGGGAGCAGAGGCCCCTGTGCTGGAGCACCCTTCATCCTCCTGAGGAGGGGCACAGGCTGCAGGGAACGCAGGGAGCTTGGTGACAGGGAGCTGTTCCGCCCTGTTCTAGGTGATGGGGATGTGAGGAGATGATATCCCAGGCTCCAAACCGCTGCTGGGCAGTGCCATTGCCCGAGTCACACACGAGAAACCTCATCAGTCATTTGGGCTTTCCCAGCAAAGGAGTGTTCTGCCTTGCACTTGACCTCTATGTAAGACCTGTTTGGTGCTTCGTCTACTGGTGTTCATCTATTTTTAGATGGTTTACCTAAACTTCAGAGGGTTTACGGTATCAGTTTGAAAAATAGTGCAATTGCTCAATAGAACCTTTTCTTTGGTCAATAAAAGCTGAGGAGAGAAACACCCTCAATATCCTTTGATGTGACACGGTCTGGATTTCAGAGTGCTAAAGAAAATGGTTCCAGATTTCGGTAACACCCATCCTGTGTGGCACTGGTGTTTCCCACGTCACCCTTGCAGTGTTGTGTTCCAAAAGCCTCTTACAAAGGCTGAAGAAGCTTGGTATCCTTGACCAAGAAATATTTAAAAAGCTGAACTCAGAAATAGCAGATCTCTACACTCAGCCACTTTGAAGTTATATATCTTTATGTTTCTGGCTACAGTCAGAATGTAGGATATCTTAGGATTTGAAGTTTTGTGATTGCAAAGGTTAGGATATGATATTTTCTGGGTTCCTTGTTTATAGATTAAATTGAAGACTGACTTTATAGGCACTGATTTTGTTAGACTGTGGTAATGTAAGAAGACACAAAAATTTTAATTGCAGGAGAAATAAAACACAAGAATGCTTAAACATGTTTTTCTTTCTGTAACAGGTGATAAATCAATATTTGCATGAATCACTGATTTAAAGAACCATTAAATTTCCACTTTTATAGTTAATTCCCCTAAGGAAGAGTCAAAACACAACTGTGATGAATCAGTGATTGTTTCAGAGTTAATCCACACCCATTTTTTAACATCAAGAATGCTTTTCTTTTTATTTTGAAATTTCAGGAGCTTCAATTTCAAAGACTTACCAGAGAACTGGAAGTGGAAAGGCAAATTGTGGCTAATCAGCTAGAGAGATGTAGGCTTGGAGCAGAGTCACCAAGTATCGCCAGCACAAGGTACAGGTCCTGATGACTTTACTTTCATTTGAGGCTTTCATTAAAGGCTTTTTAGTGGTACTTATGTCCTCTATCCATATATTTTCACCAATAGCTATTCACCTCCATGAATATCTGAAGAATTAAAAAAATGCAGATTTGCTGTAAAGAGTTATGGGACAGTTTCAAGAGGCCTCTCTAATTATTGCAATGTATTCCAGACACTTTCTGAATTCACACTCAGAGAATTAGTGTTTCCAGGGTCACCTGGAAACAGCCAGCAAGTCCCAGGACTACCTGGTTTTGGTGGCAGTGCTGGTTAATTTGTCTGGGGGGAGCATAGGGTTGCTTAGGTTCCTGGTACGGGGTCTGGCAGAGTGGGTAGAAAAATCAGTTGTACTGGTGAATTCAGGAAAATAGCCGTTAGAAAAGTTGTAGACTGAAAATTATCTCATTTACTTAAAGTATTTGTGAAAATGTCTACATACCTGTCTCTCCAAGAAAGGCAAAACACTGATTTTCCTGATTTCCAGTTGCTTGTAAGGTGTAATACAAGTTTATGGCATTTTATTAGAGAAATCCCCCTGTACTTAGAACGGAAAGTTACACAGAGTTTTCTGTATAGCGCATGTAGCTGTAGACGTGTTGTTGATGTGGACATTGGAAATGGAAGCTGCAGCACAGGTAAAAGCAGAGGTTGAGGCTGTGGGTGCTGCAGCGTGGCTGGCAGCTCTGTGAGCAGCACTGGAGGGGAGCAGCCCCTTGCTGCTGCTGCTGCCTCTCAGCACAGATGTATCCCAACCGTGGAGGCGTACGGAGCGGAAACGCTGCAGGATATGTGTGAACCACAAACATTTTTAGCATAATTGTATTTTTAGCTTTTTACAGCTTCTCACTGTTTTATAAATATTTAATAAATAGTACTTAATTTTTTCATCTGTTGCCTTTTTTTTGATGACAGCGGCAGTATAGCCAAGCAGGAAGGTAGGCGATGGAAATCACTGCTTTTCTCTCAAGTGGTGCTGTTTAAATCAGAAATAGTTTTCACCTCATGGAGTACTTGCAGAGATAATAGGCTTAAACTGTTTTATGTCATGCAAAACCTGCAAAGGATGCTCTGGGAATTGACCTGTCCAGTCTGGGAACTGGTGGTCATAATTGTGTTTATGTCATTTCTAAAAAAATAGCACACTGCTTAACAGAGTCAGAAATCTGCAATTCTCCTGAACATCAGTGTTGCTCCTGAAGGCTTACTGTGTGTGCACAGGTGCTGGCTGAGACCTGGCTGGGACCTCCACCAGCCCCTTCTGCCTCAGCAGAGTGACACAGCCCTGTCACTGAGGGGCGCTGGCCCCTGCTCTGGCCTGGAAATTCAAAACTGGAAAGTGTTTGAGAGCTGCCACATGAAAATGTAAAACAGTGCTGGTGATCCTTTGTGTGTTTTGTCTCTAAAGGACTTAATGCAAAATCTGTCCATTCATCAGATTTTTGTTTGTTCCAGATTGGCAGTTGGTTCAATTTTGTATCTAAGGTAGCTTTGAACTAAAGCAGTGTAATGGCAAGGAAAAGGTGTGAAATTAAGAAAGGGGCAAACTCAAAAAACAAACAAACAACAAAAAATCAAATTAATCAAAACCTCAAACAAAAAAACTCGAACAAACCAATCCAGATCCTTAAAAATGCAAGTGAGGAAAAAAAAATCAAAAGGGTTAAAAAAAAAAGGCATAAATGGATTTCAGCACAGTTTGTATGCATGCTCCATCTCCAGTTAACAAATATTTGTGTTACTGTCATATTTGTCTCTATCTTCTCTAATTGAAATCTGTATGTCGTACCAAGCTGTTATGATACTTCTGATAGAGGAATATTTCTGCATGTCTACTCTACTAACCTAATTCTTTTTCAAGGATAGTAGTGGGCTAAATTATCATTTTCCAAAGTGCAGCTTGCCACGTGTGGGCTCTCTTTGGATATATTACATGCTGCTGTCAGGAAGAGACAGCATTGTGACTAATTCCAGCATCAGCTTGGCATGGGCACTGCAGTGTGTCACCACAGTGGCTTTTAAACAATGGGATGAAATGCACTGGACTTAGAGCTCAAAGCTGACAGATTTGCAGTCTTCAAAACATTGCACCTGCTGGGTGACAAAATTGGGTGACGATATCAGTAGGTGATGTATGCTGGACTTGTTCCAAAATCGTTTGATAAGAGTCAAGTTAAATGCTTAACCAGTTAAAGTGTTGATGAAGCAGCTGTGACCCACAGTCAGAGCAGCCTTTTTCATCCCTGCGTCCTGTACCTGTAAAGGAAGTTCAAGTAGTCAGGTATGTTGGGCAGGGATGTGCTCCAGGTTATAGCCTTGTGTGTGTGACAATGAAGCATTTGTGTGTACTCAGTGTGTGTTACCATTGCCAGCAACACTGAGCCGTATTGCCTCGGTGTAGGGAACTGAGTTTCCAAAAGGTCTCAAGAACAGAGCAAAAGGGCAAGAGTGGAAAACTTGGTATTCAGGTAGCATGAGAATTCTGGGGCCAGAGGTTGACTTTCAGACGCCTGAAATCTGCATTGGAATTCTCCTTTTACTTGAAGTCTCATTGTAACTCTAGTTCAGTTTGTGCTAGTGTGTGTCTTTAGCACTCTTTTATACAAATATTTTGTTTCCAAAAAGCCTCCTAAATGGTTGTTTTCGTTTTAGAAAATAAGTATCTCATGCTCTTCATGTTGCCGAGCTAGTTTTTTGTAATCAGTAGCTGTGGTAGAAAGAAGTAAAATAAAAAGTCATTTAGAAATTGCTACATCTTACCCAAAATCACAGTTTCATGCTGATGTTTAGACACAGTCAAATCTCATGGACTTGCCTGTTTCTCCTTTAAAGAGCTTTTTGTTTGGAAAACAGCAGTTTATAATCACTGCAAAAAATGATGTATTATTCAAAGTTTGATATTTTATATTTAGAGTGAGGAAATACATTTTCCCATAAAATATTTAGAGTATCTAATGTTAATAACACATGGATGAATTCTGCATTTGTCTGTAGAGGTAGTCATTCATCAGTACTACTGTGAGCAAAGGAAATCACATGGCTTGGAGGAAGGACAGAAGGGTGAAGATAGTTTGATAAAAAATGAGTGTTGGAAAAATGCAGGAGAAGGTTGGGTTTTACACTGACATCAGACACCTGCTTGGCTCTGAAGGCATCTCGTTAACCTGCACGTCTGACATCTGTCACCTCCTCACTCTCAGAGTTGTAGCTGTGTGTCCGATGGTTTCACTTTTCTGTACAAAGGATTGTAATTCTCTCTGGAAAACTGGAAACTGAAAAAAACACTGAAAGAAATGAACAGAAACAGACCTACAGTTTTTGAAGTGCTTTACATGTAGAAGCCAGATGCTGTGGAGTGGTGATCCCAAAGCTCCTGTGCAGGACCCTGCCACGAGCAGTGGCTGCTGCTGTCTGAGCAGCATGTTTGGTGCTGGTGCTACACAGGCGTGTGTGGGCTGTGCACGCTGGTGTGCTGTGCTGCTGGCGGTGCACACTGACAGCACATCACCTTCAACAGCAGTTGTGTGCTGTGAGTTGTGCTCTCACCTGTCCTGCTGCAGGCAGGTTGTGCTGCCTGGTGCTGTGACATGCAGGAAATTACAGTGAATAATTCCCACTGACTAATAGAAAATTGAACTCAATAACCAATGGTTTGGTTGTAAAGCACTGCAGAGTGGTATTTAGATGGACTATTGAAATTTTATCTGCTGGGGAATTTTGTAAAGTTCTCTATGATTGATTAAAAAAGCAATAAAAAGTCCAAACTGACCACATGGTTCATTTGTGTGATAATTTTTTTTCTTTCTGCAGCTCGACTGAGAAGTCATTTCCTTGGAGATCCTCAGGTATTATCTTTTATGTACAATTTGGTTTAAGCCCAAGTAGATTTATTTTCTTGGCATTCACTGCTTGTTTTGACTCAAACAGAACATTTAGCAACAATGCTACATATCTTTTTCAAGTGTCTTTTCTAAAGTATGACACTAATGTTTTCTTTGTCACATGTGGAACACATGTGTTCCCTATGTTGCTGTAAAAGGTTCTTGAGCTTACAGGTAGTTGCAAGTACTTTTCTTGTATCTTTATGTGTTTTTGCATTTCTGTGTGAGCTGACTGTAACACAAGGCTCGTCATGTATTGGGTCTTCCTTGCAATTAACTAAAATTTTCTTGTGAGTCTTCCCCCTGGCAGGTAAGGAGCATGAAAAAATACTGCATGTTTTAAAATTGAAAACTGGGGGTTTTTTTCTTTTCACAGATATTCTTACTTGACTAAGAAAATCTCTGATATGTGAAGGTTTTTCTGAGAGCACTTTTTCTACTTTTGTATCTCAGGATAGTGTGAACTTTCTTTCCAAAAGAAGCATTTTTCTTGTACCACTATATCTGGTCCTAATTATACTGGGGGAGAGGGTAGGGCTGTGTCTTCAGGGTGGCATTCCCTGGTCTGTTGGAATAATCCCTCCTGCTCCTGAGAGGCCAGAGCACGGAGCTCTGACAGGTCGTGTGCATCAGTTGATGTTTGCTGTTGTGGAGTCACTGCCTGAACTCCTGGGCTCTGGAGCCATGGGGGCACGTGCAGAGGCCACGGTGGGGCAGGCACAGGCAGGTGACAGCAGTCACTCCCTGTGCTGGGTGACTGTGTGCCCTTGTCATGCTGGCCAGAAGTGCCCAGTGCAGTCCCAGTGCACTGCCCTTGCAGGGTGAGCTGCATGAGGCCCGTTGTGCAGGGCCCTCCTGTCCCACTGTGCAGGGCACTGTGTGTTCTCCGAGCTGTGTGGCTGCTGCACAGGGACCCTGCCTGCTGCTGCTTGTCCAGCCAAGCGTTTTCATCATTGCCGTCATTGGCGTTACCTTATGTGCCATTCCTGGCTTTTGTCTTACTTGGGGATTGAAGCTCTTAAACTCGTGCATAATTATATTTTCTTGGTTTCTGTTGCTGCAGCTGAGGTTAGGCACATATTTGCTTTCTCCCTTTATTTTAAAGCTAATACTCTCAACAGCCTACTTGTGTTGCCATTTAGCTTTTGCTAGTCATGGTGGTGCTTTTCAGGTATTCTTTCAGCAGTGGTTTTAAACAGAAATCAAATTTGTTTTTTCAAGTAATTGAGAAACAAGCATTACATATTTTTTCAATGTTAATGTTGGTTTTGTGGGTTTTGTTTGTTGGCGATTTTTTAGAGCACATTGTTTCCCCTTGTTCTATAATGTCCCAATGACGCTTCACAACTGCTACAGATTCTTTCTGAGAGCTCTCAGGTGTTGCTTTGCTTATTTATTTCAGCCAGATGCGTTCCATTGCTTTATTTCCCCTTCTGATTTTCCTGTAACTTATTCACTTTTCTCCTTGACCTTCTATTAGCTTCCTTTCGTCCTTCCTTCCTTCCATCCTTTAATTCTCTCCTCACATTTGTGTGGTTTTCTTTAGAAATCTCATATGCACATCTCTGTATTCAAAGCAGTCACTTGACATATGGCCAAAAATTCTACTTCTGCTTTAATGCTCTATGTGTTAATGCAAACCAAGATGTGTATTTTGCACTTCTCTGTATTCAAAGTAGCCTTCCCTGAAGTAATTGCTCAGAAGTGGGCATGTTGGAAAAAAAACCCTATTTCTTGCTTAGAATTTCCTGATCTACGTTTCATTTCCTGTTTACATTTATGCTTGTGATTGTGGCTTGATTGTAGGTTTTAATCCCCAATTCACCACAGATCTTTATTTTGTAGAAGTGTCACTAGATGCTGCTTTATGAACTGTAACCTGAAAATACTGAAGTTAAAGATGGATAAAACCACTGCCTTAAATCACCTTTTCTATGACTGTAGGTAGTGGTTTATGTCAAAAGCATCAGTGGATGATAAGATGTGACTGTAGCTGTAATTGCTTTCTGCATCAGTAGAATTATACAGAATTTTTCACAGAAATATAATGTGATGCTGTTTTGCAGATGCTTATAAATAGAATATTAGATCAGCCATTTATAAGAAGGCTATTATTTTATTCAGGGCATTCCTCCTGTTTTATGCTAGTGGAGACAGATAGAAAGACAACAATTCATTTTATTGTGCATTCTTGCCTTTGTCAAACAGCCTAAACAATCTTTATTTTTTAGCCCTGTGAAGGGTTTGGCCTGGTGGGCAGTGTGTGATGGGAGCGAGGTTGGGCTCAAAGCTCTGTCCTGGGAACATCTGCACTGAACAGCACAATTGGACCTTATTCTTCCTGTGTCTCTCCCCAGACTGATTGTCAGTTTGACATTGATTTAGTATCGTGTAATATCCAGTAACTGAGATAATAGGGCCTTGTATCGGATAAACAAAAAGATTGAAGATTAAAGTACTGAAGTTGGATGCAATCCTAATGTAAATGTCCAAGTCCTCCAAGTGTTTTATTCCAAAGAACATGGAACACCCACTGGTGGCTGTTACCATCTGGTGTTGAGTTGGTGTAACAGGCTGTGAAGTGAGTTTTTGCAATGTTGGTTCTCTGGATCATTTCTAGGCATACTGGCAATTTAACTAATGGAAGTTAGTAACACTTCCTGTTAACTCTTATTAAAATGTGGTCATAATACTTCTATTCAATAAATCAACTAGCGTCAAATTTTTACAAGCTAGTTTTGACCTAAGAATGTACTGGTAAATAACTGCTGACTGTCTAGGATTTGTAGCATTTATTGATGTTTTAAAAATCTTACTAGTGTTCAAGCATTCTTCATAATATCAATTTCTGAGTAACATTTTTAGTATGAATGTTTCATTATGGCTCATTATGCAGGTAGTGAGACACCAGCATTTTGTGTCCAGCCACTGGTGAAAGCCAGAGTATTTCTGTGCAGCAGGCATTGCTGCCCAGAGCCCACAGCTCCTGGCACCAAGCAGTCCTTGGGGCTGGGCTGGTGCTCCTTGGCATGTTCCCTTTGGGTTTGCTCCAGGCTCCTTCATGGATTTCTGCAGCAAGGATTTACATTTCAAGTGTTACCTTTAAACATAACCTCCATTACCTACTCTGCTTCCTCAGGGAGGTTTAGCTTGGATATTAGGGAAAATTCTTCATGGGCGGGCTGTCCAGCCCTGGCACAGCTGCCCAGGGTGGTGGTGGAGTGTCCATCCCTGGAGGGATTTAAAAGCCATGTGGATGTGGCACTTTGGGATCATGGGTCAGTGGTGGCCTTGTGCTGGGGAACAGCTGGGCTTGATGGTCTCAGAGGGCTTTTCTGACCTAAACCATTCTGTGGTTCTGTACTGCATCTCTGCTGCCTGCATAACATGAGAACTGAGTGCTTAATATTTCTGTTAAAACAACGTGGATTCAGTATCCTCATCTTTGTCCTTTTTTCCAGACTCTTTTTCCTTTCTTCATAAGAGCACTGCTGTGCCTTCTTTGACTTTCCTTACAACACTGTCATTTGTCTGTACAGTTCAGCTGACATTCTTGGAACTGAAGTTAGCTTAAGAGGCAAATATTTAGATAGTAGTTTACTACATTAAAAAAAGTCTAGAAATTTACAGCAACTGCTGTTCATAATACACAGACAGGGATGAAATTCAGTTCAGCCTTTTACATCTGGAGGTGTTGATGACAGGCCCTTAAGCCAAGAGTAGCTGTCCACTGAGCACTGCAGCACAGCTGCAGTGTTTCTATTCTTCAGAGTGTGCTAGGTAATCAATTAATTTTTCATCAAAATAGGTTTGGAACATATATTTGAAAAATTAGAATTGTAGAACAACATCAAAACTTTCAGGTAACAAAATTCTCAGAGATTTATATTAACATTCTGTTCATTGTGTTTGGGAGATGATACCTGTCTGCCAGTAAGCTGATTCTGTTTGGTGTAAGTTGAGAAAATGATCACTACTGAGTTTGCAGGAAACTTGTATATGAAACACTGGATTTATCTAAATAATTTATTCTTTCAGATCCTCCGCCCACCAGTGTAAGCAAACCCCAGGTGTCAGAGGGTGTTCACACCAATGCCTATGATATTAGGACAGAAGCAGAGCAAGGGACTCTCTACTCACCAGAGCAGACATCTCTCCATGAAAGTGAGGGTCTGTTGTGTGCATTTTAAATATTAGAATATATTTCTGTATTGACAGTATAAAAATGTAATACAGTTATGAATGCAGCAAATAGCAAAGTTATATAATACTTGGTGAACTTGTTCAATGATTTTATTCTTACGCTGGCTTCATATCTACAGGGTCTGTAGGTAACTCAAGAAGTTCAACACAAATGAATTCTTATTCTGACAGCGGTTACCAGGAAATAAGCAGTTTCCATAACAGCCAAAACTTGAACAAGCCAGAGATCAGACAGCAGCATTCCCTTGGTGGAGCCCCCAACAACCATGTGGTGAGGAGCTCGCGCGCCGAAGGGCAGACGTCAGTCCAGGTACTCTGACCAGGGCTCTGTGCACCTCTGGCTGGGCACGGGCTCCAGCAGCCCTTAGGGACAGGAGCTGTGTAGCTGGCCCTCCTTTGTACGGGCTGAGGTAATGTTACAAAATCAGTTTTGGGTTAGGACTTCCACTGGTTACAGGGTGGGAATGGCTTGCAGCAGAGGCTGGTTTGCTGGGATCAGCACATGTGAGCTGGATCAGTCGCGAGAGCTGAAGTGAAGTAGCACTCCTGACTGCACAGTACACTGCTATTATATCAAAAAAACATCACTTGCACAAAATTCATTGTGAAATGGGGGAAAACCTTCCTAGAACTTAGCCTGTATGTAAGCATAGTTCTTAAAGGAGGATGCTGCTTGTGTTCCTGTACATTCTACAGCTTCTAGCTTTTCCCTCCTTTTTGGGTAAGACCGTAATAGTTGGAATATTTCTGGATTATGCCAGAACTCTTTGTGTTACTATTCCTGAGCTTCCAGAGTGGTTGAGTAGTAAGGAAGGAAAGCATAGGTGAAGATTAACAACATAGCAAGCCAAGTGAGAATTAAAAATGGGTGGTTTTTTAATGTTGAATTGTCATTTTATATACTAAGAAGCACCGGTTAGAAGAAAGTTACAGGGAAACTTTGAGGGATTAGGTTTAGGGTAAAAGCTACGCTCCAGCTGCCTGTATATACCATTAAGTTGTGCGTGTTTCCTGCTGGAGAACAATATCCACTGTATGACCTAAATGATAAAACTCATAAATGTTTTTGGTTTTCAACAGCCTTCAGCAAATACCGCTACTACCAACCGTGTGATGAGACGGGTCAGCTCGGTGCCCTCCAGAGCACAGTCTCCCTCCTACGTGGTCAGCACCGGCGTGTCCCCGTCGCGGGGCTCGCTGCGGACGTCTCTGGGAGGCGGGTACGGCTCTCCCAGCGTGGCCGAGCAGCGATCCCTGCCCTCGCACGGGTACTCCTCCAGCACCCTGCCCGTGCAGCGGGCGGGCTCCCCGTACGCCCTGCACAGACCGGCCTCGCCCTCGGCCGTGCGCCGCGTCGGCTCACTCACCTCCCGGCAGCCGAACCCCGCCGGCGGCGCCGCCCCGTACCCGGCAGCGGGCAGGGTCGGCTCTCCTCTTGCCCTCACTGATGTGCAAAGCAGAGTGGGTTCTCCGTCCCAGACCCAGCTGGGATCCTCTTCCCCGAAGCGTTCCGGCATGACGGCAGTCCCGCAGCACCTGGGGACGACGCTGCAGAGGACGGTTCATGACATGGAGCAGTATGGACAGCAGTACGACATCTATGAGAGGATGGTCCCCCCACGGCCAGACAGCCTCACAGGTGAGCAATGGGCACAGACACGGGTAAAGCACAGCGCACACCACAGCTGGAGAAAACCCAGAATGTAGTCCTGCTGCTGTGGGTGGAACTTTGCAGCACTGGGGCACAACTGTGGTGCTAGTGTCAGGTCAGTTGTAAATACTGATGTCAAACACTCTGTGTCAATCGCACGTCCCTCGTGAATACCGGCTTTATGATTACTAATTGCTGGCCATGCCTTGAATTGAATCCTATGATCTAAGTTACTAAATGAAATTCTAAGTCTTACAGAGGCATGTCAGCGTTTTCAGAGATAAAGTACATTTAAATGTGTATGCAGGTTAAACATAAAGTAAAACATACTAGCCTGGAACTAATTGTATGTGAAGTTCTTTCTTAAAATATATAACTTATTACCACTGAATATTAGGGGTTCTTTCCACTAATGTGTCTAGACTATCTCATACTTCAAGTTAAATATAGGGTAACCATTTAATACTAGCTTAAAATAGAGCCCTAAAAGGTAGAATCTATTCATCTGAGAGGCAGTTCTTGTTAACATGCAGTTACTTTACATTTTAAGTTTTGTGTGTTACTGATTCTGTTCTGACCTTCATTCAAATGTGCACAGACAAGGTGATTTTCCAGTTAGACCATTTGCCCTTTGGAACAAATGGCAATTTCTGGTTTTTCTTTTGAACCATTGCAGTACAGGAAACCCCAAAATGCTTCAATTCCTCAATAAAAGATAAAATGTGTCTTCTCCCTCACCTCTGTTTACAAGACTTAATAATATGCCAGCTTGATGAGGGGTCGGGAGTGAGTTTGATGGGAAAGGCCCTGCTGCCCTCTTTGCCTGCTCAAGTCCTTCTGTTCTCACCACCTGTAGATGTGTTTTCTTAGTGATGGCCCAAAGCTGTCCTTGCAGACACTATGGCAGAGTAGGTCTGGGATTTTGGGGGGGTGGAATACGCAGATGAAGGGTGCATTTGGTTACACATCACTACTCCATTGCACTTTTGAAGTTGTTCTGTAATCTCCATCATTTCATCATCCTTGCATAGCTCATTTCACATATCCTGTTGCTGTGATAACTGCCAGAGCTTCAGTGCCTGCAGTAGTAATACCGAAGTCAACAAAGTTGTATACATTTTATGTGAAATATTAAATATATAGCAAGGTGAAAAAAGCTCATCCAGCTGCAGCATAGCTATTTATATATACTCACATCATGGGCTATTTAAACCTTTATAAAGATTTGTCTCTGTGCTTACACTTCTGCTGCCACTGTCAAGCAGATGTTTGCTCTTACTGTTACGGACTGTTTCAGTTTCAGGATTGCAGTCCCTTTAGGCTGTGCCCTCTGTCAGGACAGGATTTCTGTCAGGCCCACACTTACCCTGTCATTGCTGAATCTGTCCACCACACATGCTGACTCAGCCTTTATTCTCTGTGGTTTAGACTGTAAGCAATACCAAAAAAACTGAGTAAGAAAATTTCAAGTTGTCAGAGTACGGGACAAAACTTTTGGTCAAGGAAATGCTGCTTTGTCAGTGAGCCTTTCGGTGTGGGCCATTTAATAATGGAAAAAATGTAAGGAATAAGTCTTTGTAACTGCTAGGTTACCTTTTGTTGGCTAAAGGAAGGTTCAATCCTGACAGCTGTGTTGCTCTGCTGGAGACGGGCCACGTAGGCATGTTCCTGTGCTTGGTTGCAGGGCTGAGGAGCTCGTACGCCAGCCAGCACAGCCAGCTGGGGCAGGAGCTGCGCTCGGCCGTGTCCCCGGACATGCACATCACCCCCATCTACGAGGGCAGGACGTTCTACAGCCCCGTGTACCGCAGCCCCAACCACGGCACCGTCGAGCTGCACCACGGCTCCCAGGCCGCGCTGTTCCGCACCGGCTCCGGTGGGTCACGGCCGCTCCGCCTCGTCGGGGCACGGGGGGCGCCCTGCAGGGGGAGGAGCTGCCGGGGATCCGGGCGTGGAGACAGAACCCGGGGGTGAAGCACTCAGAGTAACCTGCAGGAATTAAAAGGCTCTCGTGATGTTTGCAGGGAGTGCTTGGGGCTATACATCACTGTCAGCCTGGGGTCAGGGCGCTTTCTCTTTGATAGCACATGCACGGGTACATCCCAGATAAGTGTATTCATGACACACAGGATTTATTGCTTCCTCTCTTGCATTCTCTGTGCATCACTCTCTTATGAATTGAGTTGGTTCGTGGGGTTTTTTTATTCATCAATACAGTACAACTAAAGCTTGCCACTAAAATTACCTACTGCATCTTTCACAGTAAAAATACTGTTTTACCCAACTTCTCAACAAAGCATAATGGTAAATGCTACAGCTGAGGACTGTCTATTGAAACCAAAATATTCCTCTAGTATCTCGTAGAAGTGCCACTCATGTATTATGAAGAGCATGGGCATTAGATTAGTATTAGGATATATTTTCTGTAGACAGAAATAATGCATTTTGCAATGCAGTTTGTTCTTTAAGGTTGATTAATAATTTGTATAGTGGTTTCCAAAAACTCTTAAAATATTAGAGTGATTTAGTTAAGTAACTCTCTAGAAATATTTATAAAGAACTGTCAGATTCATATGGCACGTTTTCACACACTTAAAAATGCCTTTTTAATGTTTGCTAATGTAACTGCAATACCAAGAGAACAGAATGCTGAAGGTGGCACCAGTTTTTGCAATTCTCCTGCCTTCCACAACCTAGAATAAATGGAGTTTGTCAGGATGTGCTAATAAGAGAAGAAATATAACTAGAAACTGGAATTCTTTGTTTACTTGTCTACTTAATACCACTTACCTTGGAAGAACAAGAGCCAGCAAAACAGCTCTGCTCAGATAGGAAGATGCATGTTCTTGTTCCCTAACCACTCAGCTTCATCTTTGCAATGATCCACGTGTTGCCTTTTGTCAGGGAAAGTTACGTGTAGTTAGGAAGAGCAAAATGTCATATAAACAATATGAATGCTTGTCTACTTGTTCTTCCTTTTTGGTACAGCTGTTGAATTGATATTATGAACTTTGAAAGTACTTTGCACCCAGATTTCTGCTTGTTGGCATGGCATGCACTTCCTACTTTTAAATAGTTGTTGAGGGAAGCTGAGGCACAAGTCTGAACCCACTAAACCTTTCATTCTGTAACTAACCTCTCAATTTCCATGGGACACGGAGGAATTGCTCCATGAAATCTGACATCAGGTTCCAACGTGGAGCACAGTACACATTTTCAAGACTGACTTTTTTTTACTTGCACTGTTAAGTAGGTGTTGCCCGTTCCCTTCAGCAGGCGCTTGTTACCTGGCTGTTTTTGACACTGTTTTGTCCTAGGCATGGGTAACCTGCAGCGATCCTCCAGCCAGCGTAGCACCCTGACATACCAAAGAAACACCTACGGGCTGCCCCCGGCGGCGGCGCTGGCGGAGCCGCTGCGGGCGGTGCCGTTCCGGCTGCCCGAGCCCGCCTACGGCCGCCTGCACCCCGCGCCCGACGGCGGCACCACGCGCTCGCCCTCCATCGACAGCATCCACAAGGACCCCAGGCAAGTCCGGCCGGCCCGAGCCTCCCCTGACGCGTGGGCGCGGCGCCGCTCCTTTAATGTTCGCCCCTTTACTGCCGAAATACTGCACACGGGCTGCCTCTTGCACTGAGAAAAAGCGGCTCTTGTGCGTTTAATTATTGCCTTTTTCTTTCATGTTTGTCTTTATG
Organism: Cyanoderma ruficeps; assembly: GCA_008694505.1. Taxonomy (NCBI): domain Eukaryota; kingdom Metazoa; phylum Chordata; class Aves; order Passeriformes; family Timaliidae; genus Cyanoderma; species Cyanoderma ruficeps. Next base: position 276,631 of record VZDJ01000019.1, on the reverse strand, counting down.
GGGAACCTATTACAGGAAACACAGCTTTGATGGGATTTGACTGGATTGTTGCAAATATTTTTTAGTAACCTGTAACACTGTAGTGAGATTTCTCTTCGTATGAATGGAAATCAGGGCTTGAAAATTCAAAAGTACATGCCTAACTTATTTGAATGATTTTTTAATGAACAGCCTACTTAAATTTCAAAATGAACTAAGTGTTAAAACTATTTATGAATGTGCCACTTTGAAAGTGAACACAGATATTTCTGCAATAATTACTGGTTTGATGTTGTAGATGTCTGTGCACAGTTGGGCCTGTGACAAGCGTAGTGTTGTCATTGTCATTTACTCTAGACACTGTGCACTAAAACCTTGTATTTAACCTGGCAGTATCAAAGCCCAGGCTGTCTACAGCTTGGCAAGGTTTATGTGTGTGTTCGGCGTGGATTTGGAATTGGTAGGAATTCCTCCTCAGATTGCTGGTTCACTGAGGAACCAGCTCATCCTGGAGGAGCTGGGCTCAGCTGTGCCTCGAGGGCTGTCCTGGGAACGTGCTGGGCACCAAGGAAACCTCAAGCAGGGAGGTGAGACTGGAGGTTCTCACTGCATTCCCCTGCTCCTGTCTGCAGCAGGCTCATAGCACCAGGCAGTTATCTAGTCTGGGCCACTCCTGTCATCTCAGCAGTGAAAACGCTGCTTTAATGGGGTTTATTATTCTATTTATAAGTGGAAATTGATATATTTAATTTTTTTAAATAGATATGGAGAGACTGAATTGATTTAATTTAGCTGAATGGTGCATTCATCCAAATGATATTAATAGGATAATCTTAGCTCTAGATAGTAAAGCTTGGAGGCTGCCTGCTCTGGTATGGTGGCAAAAAGAGTTACTTACAGCAGGGATACTTCCCATTCATAGCAAGGTACTTTAAAGAAACTCTGACTCAGCTGTTGCTGCTGATGCACCTTCTTAGCTTGTAGTCTTACAGAGGAATTGTTTATACCTTACATTTGATCTGTTGCAGTTTCTGATGTGCATATCAGGCTGTGGCAGAGGAGCATGTTACACAGCCTCTGAGTGGGCTGGTAAGAGGTACCACTCTGGAATGAGTTTTTTAGTGGAGGTACCACTCTGGAATGAGTCTTTACTAGAAAGCCCGTTTCCCCATGGGTTTGCCTGGCATTACTATGGAAAAATAAACCCCTGAACTGTTGAGCAGTTCAGAGTGGGCACAGACATGAGCTTCCCCTTCGTGTGACTTTCAGTCCTGGGGAGACCTGAATGGCCAGGCCAGCATTAGTCTTGGAACCGCTTCCCAGCTACTGCTCTTGGAACCTACTTTGCTGGTTTTTTGGTTTGTTTTGGTTTTTGGGATTTTTGGTGGGGTAGTTGGTTTGTTTGATTGATTGTTTGGGGGGCTTTGGATTTGGGTTTGTTTTGGTTTTTGTGTTTACTTGGATTTTTGAGCCTGGAAAAACTTAAGATACTACTTTATCTCCCCCAGGTCCTACTTTACAGAAGGCAGATAGCCCAGCAAATATTAATGACTATGTTTCTAAATCTGCAAACTGGGCATGTTTGATGACTTTTTCAGGATTGGTCTGCACAAAATCGTTGTGGTTTAATGAAGGAGATATTATTTAATGATTTAAAATGTACAATCCCTGAATAACTCAAATCAAGCAAACATCCTGTATGTGATCCTGACAATAACACTTCAGGATGTGCAGGTTTTGTTGAGGTGTAATTGGCTTCTGCCTATGGAGAACATTAAGTGCTGAGAGAAAAATGTTGTGTGGAAATGATCCCCCTAAGCAGCACTGTTGAGGGGGTACCTTTTGCATTATATATTTAACTTTGGGGAGATTTTTTGTAGGTTGAAGTGTTTGAGTTGGTGTTACTTAGTGATTATTTGTGTTTGTGTGGTCCATAAGCCAACTGAAGCACTTTGGATGTAATGTCCTTTTCCAGCCAGAGCACTACGAGGTGATGTGACCCACTGTTATCCCGCTATACCTGGTTTTCCTGCTAGCCCCCTTACTCTAGAACTGAAGTGAAGTTGTTGGAAAGCCGTGAGGATGCTCAGTAGCTGTGGTCAGTAGCTGCCCATACGCTGTGAGTGATGCCCTGTCTGTGTGTGCCCCATGCAGGGAGTTTGCCTGGCGAGACCCGGAGCTGCCCGAGGTCATCCACATGCTCCAGCACCAGTTCCCGTCGGTGCAGGCCAACGCTGCTGCTTATCTGCAACACCTCTGCTTTGGGGATAACAAGGTGAAGACAGAGGTACGTGCTGCTCTTCCAGGGAAACAGACCAGGAAAGCTAGGCCTCTTCCCTTTTGTCATCGTGACAGAGGATTTGGGACCCTCTTGTGTTCCTGTGCACACCGGGTGGATGCTAATATTGAAGTGCCTGGGGCTGTGTAATTGTACACACTCAGATTGTTCCTGTCATAAGAGCTGCATGGAAATCCTATAGAAATCTTTTACCTTGAAGTTGTGTCATCCAGCAGAACTCTACAGTAGGTTTGCCAGAGCCTGGCTCTGTGTAACCTGTTGGTGACTGGAGACTAGAACAACCAGGAGCTCTGGAGCACTTTCATTGGTTTTTATCAAGGCATTTTAAAGCATCAGAGGGAATGAGTGGGCTCTCAGGCAAAGGAAAGGAGCTCAACCCTAGGGAAACATGGAGGAAACTCTTTATGTCACTCTGATATGGAGGCAGGATACATCTGAGTGAACATTCACATTTTTATTGAAATTTCTTGAAACTTTGCATTCAAAGACCTGCTGTTTTTGCAAAGCAGCTATGAGCTGTTTATTTGAGGGAATTTGCCTTTTCATTTGCATCCTATGTGTGTGTGCTAGATGTTATTTTCAGTATAAATTGGATTTGTGTTAATAAATTGTTGGTGCAACTTTCGTAAGAAGATAGCCCAACATAATTCACTGTTGCTGGGAGATGAAAAATGGTGGTTTTGATGATCTGGTGACAATCACAGTGATAATCAGCTCTTATTTCCAATATTCCCTAGAAAGATATTCTGGGGTCTAGGAAATTACTTTTAAAACTGGAAACAAAACTGATGCAATAACAGTTCTCTGAACACAGCAAGTGTCTGAAAATGACCCCCAGCCATTGCAGTGGGATGGGGGGAGAGGTTCAGTCCCATGTAGCAATCAAGTCAATGAGGTTCAGCAGCTGTTTCTTCTGGAAGCAGAATGGGAAGTCCTGTTCTCATAGAAACAAAAGCCTTTTACATATGTGGAGTGGGGTGTGTGAGGTCAGTGGGTGCTGATGGTCCCAACATTCCACTTTGCAGGTCTGTAGGCTAGGAGGTATCAAGCACCTGGTGGATCTCCTGGATCACAGGGTCCTGGAGGTTCAGAAGAACGCCTGTGGTGCGCTGAGGAACCTCGTTTACGGGAAGTCCACTGACGAGAACAAAATAGCCATGAAGAACGTGGGGGGGATTCCGGCCCTTCTGCGGCTGCTGAGGAAGTCTGTCGACGCCGAGGTCAAGGAGCTGGTGACAGGTAAGCCTGGCAGGGAAACCAGCAGACAGCTGCAGTGCAAGGTGTTTTCTGGACACTGGTCTTGGTCAGTTAGAAGAGCATGGACTGCAGAGTCATTGGGAGAAGGGAATGCTGAGGTAGTTGCACTAAAGCTCCACTTAGGATGGATTTTCCCTCATGAGTGTCCTGCGTGCACAGCAGGTATGTATTTATTGATTCTGAACATTCCTTTTATTACGGGCTTTTTTTATCTTTTCTTGACAACAGTTTTAAATAAGGTCTTGCAGAATTCGTAAGATGGAACCAAGCTATGTAAATGTGTATGGTATTTAATCTGAATTATAATCAAGGATGACTTCTTCAGAAGAAGTATTTAAGCTGTGTTTCATGATGAAAAAGAAGGTTCATTGCTGTGTCCAGCATGGTATTTTTATATACAGTTCTGCTGGTAATGTATGTCAGATTTCATACTTCTGTATCTGAATGCCGTGTATGGAGACCTTGCCAGGCAGGACACTAGGCATTTCTGCCCAAGGATAGAAGATGGATAGCAGTTCCATGCGGTGGGTGGATGGATGGGACATGCTCTGGTCTTGTTGCTGTTGTTTCCAGGAAGAAAGTTTCTGTAGGATTTTTACATTCCTTCCTGTATGTTCAGCTCTGCTCCTCAGTACCTGACATCCCCAGTGTATGCTGTGAGGTAGCTGGAATGTCAGGGCAGGCCATCCTTATCATTGGAAAAAAAAACCAAACCAAAGCCATGCCCTCCTCCACTGTTCACCTTGTTTACCTTCCTTTCCTCCTTTTTGGATGCTGGCTCTCCATGTTCTGCCTGCTCTAGAATTACATCACATATTTGAAGTAATGTATTTTAAGTTGTCAATGTTGCTTCATGTTTGTTTGCCAAGTCTCTGCTGACTTTACTGCTCTGGAAATGTCTTCCAAGGGGTTCTCTGGAACTTGTCTTCATGTGATGCCGTGAAGATGACAATCATTAGAGACGCTCTGTCCACGCTGACAAACACTGTGATAGTGCCCCACTCGGGATGGAACAACTCCTCCTTTGATGATGATCATAAAATGAAATTTCAGACTTCCCTCGTTCTGCGCAATACAACAGGATGCCTGAGGTATTTGCTCTTCTAGAATGCTGCCTTTTAAAGAGTAATAATGTAATCCAGCAGGTCTTTCTTGTATTGTATTTTTAAATACAAAGGAATTGTTTTAGTCTATAAATTACAGAGTTCCATCCCATGTATACAGCTTTTCCAATTGTCCTTTTTTCTCTAATAGAAAAATATGAAAATTCCCAAGTTAGTCACTAAGAGTTGCCAATCAGTTACCAGCCAGCTGCATGAAATCCTTCTGCAAACTGTCTAACAAGTGATTATCTGTCTGTCCTGGCATACCCCATGTTCCTGTGTCATTCCAACCTTGAGGAACCTAAGCTCCGCTGGGGAGGAGGCGCGAAAGCAGATGAGGTCCTGCGAAGGCCTGGTGGATTCGCTGCTCTATGTGATCCACACCTGTGTGAACACCTCGGATTACGACAGCAAGGTGTGTGCATGTCTCATCTGCAGACACTCCAGTGCTGGCCTGTGTGTGTGGTCCTGGGGCTTTGTACGGCTCAGCTGAACCGGCATCGCTCCCAGCCCCGGGTCACTGAGGCACAGCCCAACCCAGCTGTGCAGCACAGGGTCACCTCTTGTTTCCAGCAATGCTGCACTATCTGTCTCTGAATAAAACAGTCATGAGCTCTTATGCTTTTCATTTTCAATACTAAAGAATAAGCCACTGTAGCAGAGACCACTCTTATAAATATTGTCAGATTGGAAAGAGATTGGATTTTCCCAGAGAAGCAGCCAAAACACAGCCCAAGGCCCAGCATTAGAGTTCAGCGCTTGTGCTCTCCATGCCTTTTCTCCTCTACTGAACTGGTTTGGTGTGGTTGGTGTCTGTGTGAGGAAGAACTGGTGACATGGTGTCTCTCTGGTTTGGTTCAGACAGTGGAGAATTGTGTGTGCACCTTGAGGAACCTTTCCTACCGCTTGGAACTGGAGGTACCTCAGGCACGGCTGCTGGGAATCAATGAACTGGATGACTTGTTGGGAAAAGAGTCACCCAGCAAAGACTCAGAGCCAAGCTGCTGGGGGAAAAAAAAGAAGAAGAAAAAAAAAACTTTGCAGGAGGATCAGGTTTGTATTTTCCATGTACTGCAAATACCTGGGATGAGGTTTGGCTCGTGGTGTGAGAGGACATAGCTTGACAAAAACAAGCCTGCATTGAATGACAATATAGAGATTTTGTCCAGTTACAAATCTGCATTCCTTTCTCAGTGGGATGGAGTTGGCCCTATTCCAGGATTTTCCAAGTCTCCTAAAGGGGTGGAGATGCTCTGGCACCCATCGGTGGTGAAGCCATACCTGACACTCCTGGCAGAGAGCTCCAACCCGGCCACTCTGGAGGGCTCTGCAGGATCACTCCAGAACCTTTCCGCAGGCAATTGGAAGGTACAGGAATTCCTGCTCCTCCTCCTCCTCACTTTGTGGTCCAGCTGTTTTTTCTTGTAAGACCCTGGAATCTGTCTGGGGGGACATGCCATTTTCTCATGTGCATCTGAGCATTACCCATCTTGTCTGTGCATTAGTGCTCATGTGCTGCAGTCATCTGTCCACAGTGAAAAGCCTGGGCAAAGAGCAGGGGCAACAAGGGGCATATGGAAGCTGGCCTTTATTTTAAATAAACAGAAAAAGCTTCTTCCAGTGCATATCAGATCAAAACCATCTTCTGGCATCTTCTAGCTGTGAGTTCTGGTGGGAAGGTGTTGTAATAAGACCAGGACAAATAAATTTACTTTATTTTCATATTCTGTTATTCATTTCCATACATTCTGGCCGTTGCATATAATGTGCTACAAAAGCAGCACATGAGAACACTATAGTGTGTCATGTATTTGTCACAGAGAAATTAAAAAACACAGCAAGCATTAATTACTTCCTTTGCTTGCACCAAGCCAGCTAAGCCTTTTTCAGTTTGATCATTACGAAAGTCGTGTTAAAAAAAAAAATACAACAAAACCCAAACCCCCTGCTCCCTCTTCAGTAATCATCATCTGTTCAAACACTTTCTGTCTTCGTAAGAGGCATGAGTGAAAATGGCAAAGATCCCAGAAAAAGCAGACATCAGACATGTCCTGTTTTGCTGGAAATGGCCGTGGGGGTGTCAGGGCAGGGTGGTGGTGACAGGCTCCGTGTCAGTTCGCAGCCTACATCCGCGCCGCCGTCAGGAAGGAGAAGGGGCTGCCCATCCTGGTGGAGCTGCTGCGCATGGACAACGACAGAGTGGTGTCATCCGTGGCCACTGCCCTGAGGAACATGGCCCTGGACGTGCGGAACAAGGAGCTCATCGGTACGTACACACACCTGGGTCACACCCTGCCTGGGAGAGGTTCTGCTGCTGGGGGCAGCACACCTGATGCTTCTGTGTCACAACAATCAGCGGCTTCTCCAGAGGAATGTTGCCACCTTCGTTTGCTGCTGGCCACCTTTCATGGACGGGAGGCAGCCAAACCACACAGAAAACCCTCAGTGCCCAATGGGATGGAAGCACAGCTCTACTTCCTTGGAGCTCAGTGCTCACCTGCTTGGGGATGCAGGTCTCCCACGTGTTCCCAGGGGATGGAACACCTCTGCTGCCATGACAGCAATGCTTTTTAAACAATCTTGGACAGGAAGAGAGCAAAAAAATCTTCTCCTGGTAAAAATATTTCCAGGAAAACACAGATATACAGCAGCATCTGTGTCTTTGCTGAACTAAGTCATCAACAGAGGTGCTTGCTAGAAAACCTTACTGTCATGTCAATTCTAATATTTAATCCTTTAAGCATTCATCTGTGCCTTTCTTATCTAGCATTAAAAAACCTCAACAAAATAACAATCAACTTTCCTGCCTTTCCTGCCCTAGGTTTCTTGGTCTGTTAGTGTTGAACATGCTTCAGCCCCAGGCTTCTGTGGTTTCAGTGAACCCTCTTAACAAATGGTGTGATATAAAAAAGTCTCATTTTTGTTACAAAAGCCTTTTCTGTGTGTAGAATTGTGGGGTCAAGGATATGACAACTGTTCATAGAGATAGGAGGATCGTTATTCTCAAAAGGAGAAATACAGATGAACAGAATTTTATCTTTTTCTGAAGCTTCTCCATCTGGGACATTCAGAGTGTGTTTTTCTGCAGTGCAAGTGTTACAAGTGAGAAGTATGTAAAGAGAGAATCCTATTCCATAGCACCAGCCCTGTGCAGGTCATACTCAGGTGATATTCAGGATGTTTCTTCCATTCCTGGCAAAACTTTTCATTTCAGAACAGTCCTCCACCTGCTCCCTCTCCCTGCCAAAGCTGTACCTCTGAAAGAATTTCTGACCTCAGACACTCTGAAACAGACCATTTGGGTAAAACACTGTGAGATGTGAAGCGAGTTGTGCACTACCCTGTGCTAGAAATCCTCCTTAGGAGCTTCTCTGCTGGGTTAGGAAAGGAGCAGTGGGCTCACAGGGACACACTGAGGGGAAGGACAGACGAGGACTCCAGCAAATTGCAATAGGTGTTGGAACATCAGCACGTGGCTGAGCTTGCTCAGGGGTGGGCAGTGGTGGGGTGTTGCTGCAGACAGCATTGTGGGGATGGTTTTCCAGTGGGTTTCCTTTTGCCTGCAGAATTCCTTTTTTGTTTATTTTTTTTCCTCTCAGGCACATTACACAAATAGATAGCAAATGACTTGGTGCAAAGCTCCTTCATTACTCACTGTTACGTACAAATACAAGTCTGCTATAAAATCAATTAATCATTCAATTAACGGTACAGCCCAAACAGGAAGAAACCTCGACCTTATCTTAGTTACTGTCCCTTATGTGCAGCTTATCTCTGGCATCAGTCAGCTGCTGGAGCCTGACAGAGCTGAGTGCTGACAGGTAGCAAACAAGGTGAACAGAACATCCAGAAGAAAGGATTCCTAGTTACTGTAAGGATTCCTTTAATCCTCACACAGATGAAACCCAGCAATATGCACTGTTCTGTCAATCATAATAAGTAGCCTAACATTCTTCCTTGAACAATTCTGCTTTCTCCAAATAATTCTTGTTTTAAAAATTCCTCTTTTAGTGCAAAATTCAGCTTCTCACGCTTTTAAGCTAAAAGGAAAAAAAAATCAAAAATTGTTATGTGGTGTCTCTTGACTGTGTAAAATGTGAATTCTTGGCGGGTTTTGATACTGTGCTGCTTCTCAGTGCCGTCAGCTGCAGTTTTGTGCTGAGTCCTGCGGTTTGCAGCCTGCAGGAGGAGCTGTGGTTTGAGGGTCCTGTGGGTGTGTTTGCAGGTAAATACGCCATGCGGGACCTGGTCAATCGGCTGCCGGGGGGCAACGGGCCCAGCGTCCTGTCAGACGAGACAGTAGCCGCCATCTGCTGCGCCCTGCACGAGGTCACCAGCAAGAACATGGAGAACGCCAAGGCCCTCGCCGACACCGGGGGCATAGAGAAGCTGGTCAACATCACAAAGGGGAGAGGGGACAGGCAAGTGGGCAGCGAAGGCCCTGCCTGAGCTGTTTGTGTCCGTTTAAAATGCTTAAGAATGCGGGAAATGGTTTTTTGAGTGAAAAAAAGATCTGCTTTTGCAGTGTGGGTCTGAGGAGCTGTCAGCTGGAGTCTCTCTGGGAGGGAGGAGGCACTGCTGTCCTGGGCAGTGTTCTCTGTCCCCGGCTTCTGGAGGCTTGCACAGCTCCATGGTCGTGGGACCTGTTCAGGTTAAATGAGTTAACCGGTCACCTCTTCAACACATACAAGATTGATAAAATACTTGGAGCTTTTCCAAGTCAGACTGTGGGCAGCTCTGTCAGATGTATCCCAGCAGCTGTGAATTGTATCTAGTTTGGCCCTTTGGTCAGGGACAGGAGAAGGTGGCTGGGGGATGCCCTCGAGGCTGAGGGGAGCCGGTGCTGCCCTGTGCCAGGGCTGCTGTGCCAGGGCTCCGGGGAGGCTGTCAGACGAGTTCTCTGCTGGCACCGTGTTGTCGAGGGGCAGTGACAGCTGCTTGCTGTGGGGGCTCAGCAGCAGGAGGCCCCTGTGGCTGGGGAATGGGGTAGCAGGAGCCCCATCTCGTGGTGAGGCTGCTGGCCTGGCGGTGCTCACGTTGGTGATGCAGTGCCTGGTTTGCCCCACAGCAGCAGGTTCAGGCTGTTACAAACAGGAACGCTGTTCTTTTGCAGTGGAATTCAGTGACTTTCTGAGAGTGCCATATTCTTCACCCCCTCAGGTCCTCACTGAAGGTTGTCAAGGCAGCAGCCCAGGTACTGAACACGCTGTGGCAGTACCGAGACCTCCGGAGCATTTACAAAAAGGTAAACTGTAAAATTAGCGTAAACTGGAAAACAGTGCCACAAAAACTCCTCATTTATTTATAACTTGCAATTTATTCCGATGTGTTTTTCTTTTTGCCACTCCACAGGATGGATGGAATCAAAGTCACTTTATTACACCGGTATCAACACTGGAACGAGAGAGATTCAAGTCCCATCCTTCTCTATCCACAGCCAATCAGCAGATGTCACCTGTCATGCAGTCAGGTCAGACAGGGAGGGTGAAGGGGACCTGCTGTCCCATGATTTTAACTCAAACAGCCTCTCAGTGTGGTACTTATCCCATTTAAAACAGGTCAGGCTGTTGCTCCTTGGTGTTTGAGCAAAGTACTTCAGGTGCTCTGAGTGCTCCCTGAGCTGTTGGTGCAAAGTGAAATCCTCAATAAGTAGAGCTGGAGATTGTTATCAACCATTGCCCCGTTCAAAGCCACGGCTGGGCTGGGTGGGGATTGTGGAGTGGCCTCGTGGAACATGAGGACCTGACAGCATTAACAGCAACACACCCACGGCCAGGAGCTCATTTTCATTCCCAACTATGTTCCTTAAGAATGAGAAACCAAACCCAAAAACCTCACTTTTCTGACTCCTCCTCATTTATTTCTCACCTTTGTTCCTTCAATGTCTTCAGTGCTATGATTTAGGTCTTCAGGACGGCCGATACAGAACCTACCTGAAGCCTTCTATTTTGTCTCCATTTGGCATTTTACCCAATTTTCTCTTCTAGAGATCATCTAGAGCAGATCTCTGTTAATACTGAGAAATACCTACCTACTGTGACTGCTAGAATTAGTGACCAGCTCCTACAACTCTAATTTAATTGCTTCTTTGCATAAAAGTAACAACCCCCACACATTCCTTTATGACATGGTTTACTTGAAAAACAAGGACTCCTCCAGGGATTTATTTTCCTACAAGAAGTAAACCTGTTGTGGTGTTTGTGCCGAGTTCCTCTCACCCGCCAAGGAAATCAGGACAGCTTAGGCTCAGGGAATGACTGGATTCTACCCATGTGTAAAAGGATGTTCAGACACCAACTGTCAAATTTCTATCTTGGCGCTTCCTCTCTCAGGATACAGCAGCAGAACAACCGTATTATTCCAGTTCTTTGAATGACAAGTATGAAGCAGATAAGCAGCTGCAATTTAATATTCAAAGGATGTTGTATTTCAAAGAGGGTTTGGTAAAAATTCCTAATAGGAAGTGTCTGCTTTCCTGGTCTAGAGCATGACCAAGCCCAAGGGGGTCAGTGGACGTTGGTGCAAGGCCCACATCCCCAGAGGGGCTGTGCACCATGCTGGGCACAGCAGATGTCTGCTGGAACAGCTACACTTGGCCTGAAACAGTTCTTGTTTCAGTCACTTCATTCTTAAAACACACATTATTATGTTGACCCATGTCAGAATTTGAACAACATGGCATATTTAGTCATGAATATTCCAGGAAAATACCAGTAGTTAAACCATCCATAATAACACAGAATTCTGAGCTATGAAGTAGTGGACACATCAGTGGAAGATTATCATTGAACTAATATTTTGAAGCAATATTTCTAGAAATCATTTTTAAGTATTTTTCTCCTGTTGCTGGAGTCTTTCTGAGCCAACAGAGCCCAAGTGATCTGTAGACCAGGGAGGATTTAGCAGAACAAAATTCTTACAGCTGCAGTTGAGATTCAGCTGCTTATTGAGGAACAGAAAGTGATCCCTTGGTGGGATCCTCCCGTGGCCATTGGCCTCCCAGAGCACACCATGCTCAGGACTCACCTGTGTATACAGGGGTCACTAAGCCAGTGACAGGGTGGCCTTAAATATTGTGTTTAAGTGTAACTTAAATGAACCATCACCGCTGGCAGAGTACCATCTTCTGCCTGCACACAGGTGATGTCCTCAGCATGGCACGGTCCCATTTCTGGGCTGTGAGTATCACACAACCCTGTGTCTGCCTGTGGGCACCACTGGGCAGTGACTGTCCCCTGCAGTCCCGGAACCTTGTGGCAGCTCTGGGGCGTTCACCCAAGAACAGCTCCGGCTGTGCTGTCCTTACCCACCCCTGGCCGTGAGCCCTCGGAGCGGGAAGTGGTGAGGAAGGCTGTTGTTGTCCCCCTTGAGAACGTGTCTTTTCCCGTCAGTTGGCAGCACGTCGTCGTCGCCGGCTTTGCTGGGAATCCGAGAGCCTCGCTCCGAGTACGACAGGACACACCCCTCTACGCAGTATTACAGCAGCCAGGGCGATGTCATTGCACATAAGGACATCTACACTGGTAAGACACCCGCCGAGGGTCCTCCAGAACGGAGCTCCTCCTTGTGGGAAGAGCTCACAGTCGGACACAGCCAACTGCAGTAGCAGGCTGCTTGCTGTCAACTGTTTCTGTCCATTTCCATTTGTGTTTCCTGGCTCTGGCACAGGGCAGGGTGGCACCTGGCTCTGCTGTTCTCTGTAAAACTGCCCAGTACCAGAGTAAGCACAGATCCCTTTCTATATGGGAAGGTGAGAGGCAGATGGAATTCTTATTTTTATTTAAAATACTAGTACAGAAAATTGTATTATTATGCACATTATATTGTGATAATGTTATAAATTTTAATATGCAGTTGTATGTTATTATATATTACTAAGTTATACCAAGACCTGTAACTGCTGCTGAGGGACAACATTTGCCTTCATTCTGTTATTAGATTATATCATTAGTAGACATTGAAATCCGCAGATTTAATAGTATGGGTGCTATGTACAAGGCAAGATAAAAACCAAGAGACTTATGGCTGAATGAATAAAGACTGAAGTTTATGCATTAAACTGTTCTTGCAGGTTCCAGCAAAGCTTCACCAATTTACATCAGCTCCTATTCCTCCCCAGGCAGAGAACAGAACCGGCGGCTGCAGGTGAGCCCAGGCTCGGCAGGAGGGGCTGAGGCAGCCGGGGGCTCTGGGCCCGTGCCCTGTTCCCAGGGCTGGGCCCGTGTTCTGTCCCCAGTGCTGGGTCAGTGCCCGGACAGGGCAGGGCCCGGGGGCTGCTGGAGCCTGCCTGGCTCCGTATCATCGCCTGTTCTAGCACCTTCCTACAGTGGGATCTGAGACCTCTTTTCTGACTTGGGTTGGGGCTGCTTTTGGTAGCTATGGCCACCTTCTGTACTTACCCTACTTGAGCTGTAAAGCTGTGCACGTTCAGAGTTACTCCCTTCAAGTGATGTCGGAGGAGACACACAGCAGACTCAGGGGCATTTCCTCCATTTCCCTGGAGGATTTCATGGAGGTTTGAAACCTGCGTTACTGTCATGGGTAGAGCTGCACTTGGGAAAAGAATTTTCTCTGCTAATTATATTTTTGAGAGTTTATTTTGCTATTATTTTACCAGCAGCATCAACAATTGTACTACAGCCAAGAAGATACCACCAGGAAAAACTACGACGCCTACCGGTTGTACCTGCAGTCCCCACACAGCTACGAGGACCCTTACTTTGACGACCGAGTTCACTTTCCTGCTGCTTCGGATTACACAACGCAGTATGGACTGAAATCAACCACCAATTATGTAGACTTTTATTCCACCAGACGATCTTCTTACCGAGCAGAACAGTACCCAGGCTCTCCTGACTCCTGGGTGTAGCACCAGAGAGAAAATCCCGGCGTGCTTCTTGTCTGGCTTGAGAAGGACTGGAATGGCCCCATGTTGTTTTGGTTAAGAAATGTGAAAGTGAAAGAAAAGAAGGAAAAAAGGACGATTGATTTTTTTTTTCTTTTTTTTTTTGTTTTTTGAGTGAGGAATTGTCAGGAGAAAAAGCTGGCAGGGATGGTTTTGCTCTGCTTAGGTGTTAGGTATCATTACTTGTAGCTCCTGTAGTCTGGTGAGGGTGTGGGCGATGTGATGAAAGGTTTGAGAATTGAGTACGATGAATTTGGAAAGCGTGTAGGTCAGAGCAAATTAAAACTGATTTTTTTTATGTGAATAAAAGTCTTGTTCTGATAGTTTGTACAGAAAAAATCCAATGGCTGCCCTTGTTTTATTGCTATTACTGAATGTCAGGATTGTATGCTACTGCGTCATGTAAATTTCTTCGTTGGTGTAAATATGGAAATGCCACTGGTCTCAAGTGCCATCCATTTGTAATGCAGTGTGTCATTGAAAAAGGAATTTAAAACATCATGCACCAAGAAAAAAACAAACCCCAAACCAAGAAAGTGTTATGAATTCTAAGAGAAAAAGAGCCCAAACTTTAAAAAATGAATAGTGTAATTTTGAAGCACAAAGTCCAGTCCAGTATATCCATATCTCTCCCATTCCCTGCCTATTTCATAAGGATCTTCACTGCCATTTTCTATGCACATGGAATAACAATAAATATGGAAGTCTCATCCATGGAAAGCTGTTCCCTGCTCATTTTTTTCTTATTATTTTCTGTGTGTGATATTTAGAAACAGATATCATGAAAATGAAGTCTAATTGCATATTCTTAAGCAGGCTAAACATATCAAAATCAAAACGTTTGAGCCACTTTTCCAGCTCTCTCCACTGGAAACGTCCTGAATGTGTCAGGCTGGCAGCCCAAAGTGCTAAATCCAGCACCTTCCTACCAGGATTCCTCAGCCTTGTGTTTTTACTTTGGTATTGGCAATCCAAGATACTTCAGAATTCCAGCCTGTTTTCTTTCCATCACTCCTCTACCCCTCCTCTTGCTCTCTCAAGGACATTGAGGTCACCTTGCTGTCCTAGAAATGATGGTCTCCATTCTGACTACGCTCTGCTCGGATTTCTTTCCAATAAAAATGTTTAATTCTTTTTAAGTAACTAAATCACAAACTCTCCTGTGCTGTAGAGTCTGTTGCCTCTACCCTGTCTGTAACCACCATTATTGCTCCACACCACTGCATTTTCCTTGGGTTTTCAGGGTTTCCAGTATCCTGAAGAAGGGTTGAGAACACTGGGAGAAAGGCTAATGAGTTTTTGTGTCAGAGTGAACGGACTGAAGAGAATCCATCTCAGCCAAGGACAAGTACTCAAGCAGACATTTGAATTACTGTATCAAAGACTAATGCTCACAAAATGTAACATAAACATGAATAAGCTTTTGGAAAAATAAGGGAAACGTGACTTTGTAGCTACAAGTAGATTCCAGTAGCTGTCACCAACAGCAGGCACTAGGGGAACGCTGTCACTGAGATGTGCCTGAAAGTTGGTCATTTCCCATCACAGAGGAAAGGGACTCGTTTGTGGCTGTCAGGTAGAGGTGAGGGAAGGAATCAGTGCCAGCTGCCCCCTTGGAAACCTCTCCAAACTGCCACGGAGGGGGAGAAGTGAGCACTGGCCTGGAAGGCAGAAATCAGCAGCAAGGTTCTTCATTTGCTCACAACTAGCATCAAAGTGATATTCGTGAGTTCTGTTATCCAAAGACATCACTACTTCATTAGAGATTCTAAATATTTTGTATTGAGATGCATACAACTTACAGGGCATTCACTAGTTTAAAATGCATGCATTTTCAAAAAATACCAAGTTTTCTTTTTGCTCTTATTAAGGTTTTTACCCCATCAAAAAATGTAATATTTATTTGGCTTGGTTGATGGCATTTTAATTCAGAGCAGAGTTGATAATTACATCACAATTAGACAAAGAGGAAGGCTGACCTTGTTTCTTCCCATGGCAGGATGTGCCCTGTGCACAATGGCCTGTGGGTGGTTGGACAGGCAGCTGTCCCAGCCCTGCTGGTTATTCTGCTGCCACACCTATCTCATTCTTTTACACCCACTTTGTAGACTAACCACGGGAGCAAGAACTTTCTGCTTTTGCCATTTACTAGCACACCTGCCCAGGGAACCCTGCCATGCTCAGTCTTGTGTTTGGAAGGGCTGTGAGCAACATTTCAGCTGTCCACATTAACTTGCCTGCCCTCATTCTGGGGCAGCACTCTCCATATCTTTAAATAATGTGTAGGAGTTGAATTGACTTTCCATATGATCAGAACAGAAAGAAATGCTTTGAACATAGAAAGAGAACCAAAAGCTCAGTGTGACATGTTCAACAATGGAATGGGCAGGTATGTGTGATGGTATCTCTGAAGAAACTGTTGCATTCTCCTCTTAAAACTCCAGTAAGTATTCCTGTTCTGCTCCTTGTCCTCACATCCTCCTGTAGAGCTTGCCTCAATGTGATTAATTCCTCAATTTTCTTTTTCAATTTCACTCTATTTTTTTAACTACATTCCACAGACAAGGGACAGCTGTTAACTATCTGTATGGTCCACGTCAGTGAGGATTCAGTGTGCAGCCGTAGCACCCTCACTGCCACAGCAGCAGAAACTGACAGTGCTCTGTAAAGCAAAGCAGCAGCATTTCTACAGACACTCAGAGGGCTGGGTCAGCCTGCCAGGGTCAGCTGCTTCACTGACCTACAGCAAGTCAATGATATCAGGCACCATACCTGCTTCCTGCTTCAGGGCATCCCAGATATTAGTAATTATCTTTATACATACCATTTTATTGTATGAATCATCACCTTCTGGTCTGTTCAACATTGCATGAATTATGTGTAAACGGGTAAGACAAGCAGCAATGTAATGTGCTGATTTTCAGCAAACTCTCAAAGTCAGAAAGATTGTGAAATGAACTATCTGCCTGTTCATTGGCAAAAAGCAATCACACTGAGAAGAAACTGATCTCCATTAGGACGAAACTCCAAAGGCCTCTGTCTCAGGGTATTGCAACCTAATTCTTTAGAATTCACTCACTTATTCCATGGCCCAGCAATACCTGTTTAAACATGGGCACTTAGGTGGATAAAACATGTGATGACAAAGGTATATCTTTTTAGTCCTTCCGTGAAAAAAAAATCTATCATTAAAATCAGCCAATAAGGTTCCTCTGCTTAATGATGTTGCCCTTTACCTTCCAGCACCTTCCAGCTTGGAGACTTCTTTTTCTCCTGTAGTCTGAGAAATAAATGGCATCCAGATCAGAACCAGGACCTGAACTTGTCAGGTTTCCTATAAGAAACAGGCAAGACATGAAGCCAGACTTATCCTCCAGATTTTGTCAAATACACACTATATGCACTAGTGAACAATTACATCAATACAAACCCCACTGAAAACGTGGCTGCCTTCACTTGTCCTTGCTTTAGACATTTAACACAAATGATCTCTCTGAGATTATTGACTTCATGCTGAACTACTATAAAACAGAAAATAAAGCCAAGGGTGGGGGAAATTAAAGCACGTATTAATAAAAAATAGGCTATATACATGCCCCAGAATATTTGTTGTCCCTGCTGGGCTCCTGGAGGATGTAAAACCAGCTATATTGACTCACCTGAAAAAGGCATTGCCTACCTGTCACTGAGCTGAAGAAAACACCAGCAGTATTTCACCATTCAATTGCCAGATATAAAACCAGTATCAGTTTATATCAGTAACCACAATTTAGTAATTCTGACATTTGAGAACAAGCAATACTGGAAATAAGACAGAGAAGGGAAAATACTGCAGTCATGAGCAGTAGGTTTTAACAACACAGAGATCTGCTTTAAAATATGACACATGAGGAAGGTATTCCATATGTCTGCATGCTAACTGCTTATTTTAGATGTGGACTATGTCTGGTGTATAATTATGCTAATAGCTGTTAGCTGGGTTAGAACAGACAGTCTGCTTGGGAACACGGTGATTTTTGTTCCTGCCAAGTGACTTTTCGAAATTTGCAATCAGCCAATAACCTGCCCATAGAATGTGGATTATAAAGGAGAATTTGCCAGGAAATAGGAAGAGTTCCAGAATGCTGAGAACACCACTCAAGAAAAATTTCTATGACTATTGTCTCTTTCACTATCACAATCAAAATTCTGTGTCTCCCCTCAGGCTTTCCCACATGTGCCTCTGTTATGGAAAAAACCCACATTCTGAAAATACATAGAACCATTACAACATAAACTCATTTTTATTTCAATCAGTCACAAATTACTGTCATTAAAATAAATCTATCCCCAGCACCAGATGATCATCTCTGAAGTTTGATATTTGTGTGATCAGAAAATAGGACTATGGCAGGAAAAGCAAGAGATTTTAACTGCACTATCCCATAGCCACAGAAGGATTTTTCTCTTGCTGATTCTTCTCACCCAAATCAGTCTAGTAATTTCCAACAGGTAAAAATTCTAAATGAAAACAGAAAAAAAGTCTAAATAAATGAAATCATTAAATAAAATCAGGTTTACAAATCTAAGCTGGAGCTGTGGCATTGTTGAGGTAGTGCCAAGGTTGCCTGTCAAGAACAAGGTGCTCCAACAAGCACTGTGTAAATATAGGTTCAATTTACAACAGCTTCTGGTTTAAAGATGTAACAAGTGACAGAGGAAATGAAGGAAAGAGGGTGGAAGAAAAATAAAGAAAGAAATGGTATATTATATTTAATATGGTAAGAAGTCAACATGAAATTACAATTTCTTATTTAAACCAAGTTCCCATGCTTGTCCAAAGAATTCCTAGAACTGATGCACAATGCCATTAAACCTGATCATTATTAATGCTTTAAGCAGCACACCAAAGCTGCAGGACGTGACTGCCTTATGTGGTAAGTAACAAAACTTCACCTCTCCGATCTCTGCAGTAACAAACAGCTCAGGTAAATAAATTGAAAAATCAGTATTTTTCTGCTGAGGCAGAGTAACACGAATATCAAAACCCCTTACTACTGGCCAAGTACTTCAGAGTAGGGTTCTTTTGTTGTCTCCCCTGCAGATCATTTTACCTGAAAGAATTTATTTCCCCAATCAAAATTGCCATCATCCACTTCAATGTTAAGTGCTTTTGGGCAGAGACATGCAGCACGATCGACTTTAATATTTGCAAAGTAAATTGCTTTTCTAGGGAGGAAATTGCTGCATTTCAAAATTATTTCCTGCCTCATACATACAGAATTAAATATCAGAGAGATCTAGTTTAGACTGGATATGCTTTCATTTCTTCTGCTTAAAAGATCCAAGCCAACAGTAGTCACTCACAAGGAGGTTGTTGTGCTATAAATATCTACTGGTTTCTTAGTCTATTTTCTCTTCCATTTCTTTAACTTCATTTCCCCCTTCTTCAGATTACACTTAATCACATCCTATTTTTACATTCCCTCTCTCCTTTTCCTTTTCTTTTTAATCACTGAGATCCAATAATAAGACAATTCCAAATAAATCACAAGACCAACAATTTTTTCTTCTTTCATTTTGCTTTCAGAATCCCTAAAAGAGCTAATTTTTGCAATGAAATGCTTTAGCGCAGCAAAGCAGACCGCGTTTACAGCGGTCTAGGAAAACCTTTTTGACGTGAGGCGTTGCGGTTCCAGCAGCTGCCCGCGGACCAGCGCAGCCCGGGGCAGGGCAGGGCAGGGC